>CM055268.1:87357796-87430448 GCA_029237695.1 Conchocele bisecta
CTACCTCAACTTTGTTTGATATTTGACTTGTTTCAATCACAGTTTTGTTGATAAATGAATGTGTTGACAGCAGAAGACCCAATGTCAATGTGTTCATCCGGGTTTTTTATGTACAGGTTATAACACGCGAGAAAAACTGGATGTAATTGAAAACACAAACTTATGTACCCAAGGAACATTAAACCTAAACACCAGGGCATACGCCAGACTACTTATAAGTCACTTGTACGTCGAATATTGGAATATGCATCCCCTGTATGGAGTCCCTACTCTAAACATCCATAAACTGGAAATGGTGCAGCATAGCACAGCAAGATGGGTTACAAATAATTACTCCACATATGCTAGTGTTGTGTGCATTGGGAAGGTGGACCCGATAAGACCGACTTGACAGTCTCACCCCTCGCATAGACAGATACAGGCCACTGCATGCAGACTACTACAAATTTTATCATTCTTTCCCCGGCTGTTGTGGAGTGGAATAGACTCCCGCATAACATTGTTATGTTACCATCCATTGACTCCTTTAAAACGGGAGTAGGTAACATACTCTACTGCAGCCCTTAATTTGGAATCACTGTTTTTATCCATTTTTAACCTCACTTTGATCTCTTAACCTAAATAACACTATCACCTGTACATTCCACTCCGCTACTTTCTTACTTTTGCACTCTCCCTTTTTAGCTCGACTATTCGAAGAATAAGTAGAGCTTATGTTGTCACCCCGGCGTCGGCGTGACCGTCACGCCTTGGTTAAGGTTTTTAGTCAAGTTTGTATATGGAATACTACTGGCCCTACACGCACCATACTTGGACAACTTCATCTCCTAGTGATGTACATCAATAACCCCTGATCTATATTTGACCTTGACCTACATTTCCTCTTGAATTACTTGGTTAATTCCCCTTGGTTAAAGTTTTTAGTCAAGTTTGTATATGGAATACTACTGGCCCTACACCCACCATAATTGGACAACTTCATCTCCTAGTGATACATCAACAACCCCTGATCTATATGATTTGACCTTGACCTACTTTTCCTCTTGAATTACTTACTTAATTCCCCTTGGTTAACATTTTTAGTCAAGCTTGTAGATGGAATACTCCTGGCCCTACACCAACCATACTTGCACAACTTCATCTCTAAATCATTTGGAGAGCTCTCGAAATCAATTAATGATATCTCGAAATCATTTAAAGAGCTCTCGAAATCATTTGTAGCGAGCATTATATAACTTTGATTTGGAGAGCTCTCTAAATCATTTGGAGCTATCTCTAAATCATTTGGAGACCTCTCGAAATCATTTGGAGCTATCTCTAAATGATTTGGAGAGCTCTCGAAATCATTTGGAGAGCTCTCGAAATCAATTAATGATATCTCGAAATCATTTAGAGAGCTCTCAAAATCATTTGTAGCGAGCATTATATAACTTGATTTGGAGAGCTCTCTAAATGATTTGGAGCTATCTCTAAATGATTTGGAGAGCTCTCGAAATCATTTGGAGAGCTCTCGAAATCAATTAATGATATCTCGAAATCATTTAGAGAGCTCTCGAAATCATTTGTAGCGAGCATTATATAGCTTTGATTTGGAGAGCTCTCGAAATCAAGTTATATAATGCTCGCTACAAATGATTTCGAGAGCTCTCTAAATGATTTCGAGATATCATTAATTGATTTCGAGAGCTCTCCAAATGATTTTGAGAGCTCTTTAAATGATTTCGAGATATCATTAATTGATTTCGAGAGCTCTCCAAATGATTTAGAGAGCTCTCCAAATCAAATGTTATATTGCTCGCTCCAAATGATTTCGAGAGCTCTCCAAATGATTTCGAGATATCATTAATTGATTTCGAGATATCATTAATTGATTTCGAGAGCTCTCCAAATATTTATTGCTAGCTCCAAATATTTGTTGCTAGCAATATATATTTGAGTTTATGTAGATTTGGCGTTCCATACAATTAGTCATTTATATCAGCTAGATAAATAGCTTTAAACATATAGTTGCAGATTTCGCACATGCACATGGCGGGGTGGGGGGGGGGGGGGGGGTGGGGGGGGGGGGGGGGGCAAACGACACCACCCGCACTGTCTTGAGGGCCACGTTTACATTCACTGCAGTATATCAATTAGTCAGTTATATTAGCTAGATAAATATCTTTAAACATATAGTTGCAGATTTCGCACATGCACATGGCGAAAGCCGAACTACTATCATGAGGCAAGCCAAGTATACTATTTAAAACGTAGTAGGGTATGCACCCCCTGAATTGTTGTTGAAACATATGTTGTTAGACTCTTAAACATGTACAGTAAACAAATACTGTTGGTTAACACCACAAAATGTCCCATGGGGTCCTAATTTGCATAAATCCAAGATGGCCGACAAACATTTGACCCATGCACTTATGGAGAGTAAACGTAGAATATATAGCTCATTTATTTTGCAGCTAGGAACGTAAATTTGGTACCAATGTGAAGCAGATACATAATATTGCCCTTAAATTTAAAATTCATAATGAATTGGTGTCAAGACATTCATATGTCACGTCCACAGGTCAAGGTTAAGGTCAATTGCGAAAATCAATATTTTCTGACATTTTGAGCTATTTGTTTGCATACCACAGTCTCTTCGTTTGTATATTAAGACATTATTGTGGTCTATCCTGGTAGACATTTATGTGCACTATCAGTTGCAATTGGTTTTGTGCCGATCGGATGTCAACGTTGTGGTCTAAGGTCAAAATCAGTTGCTGGAATAATTATTTTCAGGAATTTGTTTACCAGTTTATTTGCATATATCATTGTGTGTACATGCCCAATTAAGACATTGTTGGAGTTATCATGCTATTTATCTGTGTGCCTAATCAAAAGCAATTAATTGGATGACAATCTGGGGTCAAGTTTGTGGGTCAATGTCAAAGTCAAATCATAAATCAATAGTTTCAGCCATTTTTGAACCAGATGCCGTGGAAAGACAAATGACCCCTCTGTTCTATATAATTTCGCCATGAAAAATCGATTGAAGCAAACATTTTTGTGATTGGAACAATTTAAATTGCTCAACTTGTAGAAAATGTAAATAAAATCAGACAAAAATAAATTATGTTGCACGGGAACCGTATCTGATGACAACGTCGACATATTTTCCTTACATGATTGTTGTAGTCATTGCGAAACTTATCACGGCAGTATGGGTGACACTGGCCTCAGTGGCGTGAAGTTCCTTATACCTGCACCTGGCGGTTGAGTCGAGTATTCCCTAGTGCGAAAGCTTGATCCGAAATGTGTTGCCAAGCAGAGTCTTTGTGTTTCCAATGAGCAACGTTTACAGGCCTTTCAGTTTCCCCGTGTGCCTTTGTTTCCATATTCTCACAGAATATACACTCATGCGAGAATAACGTTGCTGAACACGTGTTTGCACCCACAGTCAATGGTAATTTACTAGGCGAGTTATGCCTCTCGGAAGTTGATGCCTCAGTTGATGTTTTATATCGTTGCAATCGACTTAAGTTTTCAGTGAAACGCTGGTAGCAGCCTCTGTGATACATGTAACAATGCGATCCAGATCTACACCATCAAGTGAATCAGGGAGAAGACCACACATTCCATGCATACGATATATGGAACCGGGTGGCTCGGCGAATGGTCCATTGTCAATGTCAACGACATGTAAGACACATGTGTCAGGTAGGCCCTTCGATGAATCTCTTTTCCTCCTTTTGTTAGACTTAGACATATTTAACGGACTTAATATGTACCACCGCCAGTTAATATATAGTTATCAGGAACTACATTACGGTTATTGTTAGTAACGTAGATACATGTATAGTGGCACCATCACCGCAGTCAAATGATATAACATGACAAATAGAACAATAGATGTATTATAGGTTTTCTGTGATGTGTCTGTATGGAGAAATATGCATATGTTCTGGACCAGCAATATTTATTAGGGTAATATGAACATGTGTATATATCCATATATTGATATATTATAAATATTTTTTTTAATTTACATTATTACGCAAGAATTCACTTCACAGTAATACAAAACAAAATGTAATCCATATCGACATTTTCACGCCGCTGTATAAAATAACTCCGTTATATCATCAGACGCGTGTCTTGAATGTAATAGTATGAGTAAGCATGCTCGTATAGTGTATATCATCAAACACAATTGAAAAAGAATATGTCAACGTTGTCATCAGATACGGTTCCCATGCACCTTAATTTATTTTTGTCTGGTTTTATTTACATTTTCAACCAATTTAATAAAATATATATACAATTCAGGACCGTAGCCAGATCTGTTTGAAGGGGGTGGGGGTCGTCTAAAAAGGTGGACCTCGAGGCTAAAAAAGTGGACCTCGAGGCTGGTCGGGGGAGGGGTCGTCCGACCGCTCCGACCCCCCCCCCCCCCCCCACGGCTACGGGCCTGCAATTTGACAAACATTGATGGCATTGTGTCTAAGCAGTTAACACCATAACTCGTGTACATATAGAATAGTGATATAGCATTATGTTCGACTTTAGCTACAACAAAGCGCGAATGCACACGTACACATACACACGCACGCGCTCACTTAATTCATCGTTTCTCATACAAACACAAACGTTTTATTTTGCTAAAGTACTGTACCTTCGAGTACATGCATTTATACAGGTAGATACGCAATCGCGGTGATCCCCCGTGAACGACCACGGCGAATCACCGTGATATCGTTTGGGCAGTGCATCACAGTGACCGAGGATGCTGTCACCGCGATCCCACTGCCTGAAACAGTGATCGCGGGGGGGGGGGGGGGGGGGGGGGGGGGGGGGGGGGGGGGGGGGACAGGTAGCTATGCCCGCGGTGATCGACCACTTTAAATACATTACGTCCGCGGTGGCACAGTGACAAAATACGACAAGAAAATACATCTACTGTACTTATTTTGGAGCGCCACCTGGCGTCATAATGGATGCGTTCCCATTTTGACAACAGAGGGCGTTGCACATTTTGCCAAGTTTCATTCTGCCTACTGCTTACTGCGATGCTGGCATCTCTCATTCGGCAATTTCATATTCTGACATGGGCCATTCGGCGGAATCCATATAGTCATATACGCATCCCAGCAAGCAGTAAGCAGAATGACACATGGCATAATATGGCATGTAACAATGTGAAATAGCCAATCGAGGTATGTAATATGTATTGTAATAATGCAAGATGGAGTTGTCATTAAGCAGTATTGTATAGCCAAATGCAGGATGACATGTAACAATGTCAAATAGCCAATCGAGGTATGCAATGTGAAATGTAATAATGCACGATGGAGTTGTCATTAAGAAGTAACGAGTAGCCGCAATGCAGGATGACATGTAACAATGGTCGACTGCATTGTCATGAAGCAGCATGCAATGTAGTGGCGGATATCCCCTTCCATAATCATGATAATGTCCAAGGTGATAATTTTAAGTTTACATTACCACTTTCAAATTGCTATCATGCATAAATATAAACATAAGATGTCAAGAGTCAAAATGTAGGTGCTAAATCATGGACTAAGTGCAGTATGTGTTTGTTGCTCGACTTGAGGGTCCCAATTGACTCTTAGGCCTTGAATATCAATATCATATCTTGCATAACCCAACCCCATATGGACCCTTCTCTACTTGATCTGCTGTGCACTGACCAACCATCAAATATCAGCATTACATAGAATAACACGGTTACGGCTGAGTCTCCATACATCATAAGCACTCATGTACTCATCCCTTAACTGTCATACAGGCACAGTGCGGTAGGAGAATGAACTAGTTACGTTAAATTAACCGTCTCGTAACCTCCTTAATTAAAAGGTACATGCCCACTCAGTGTGCACAACATGTTCTTTATAGGAATTAAATAAGTGTATAATTGTGTTACTATTCCACCAGTTCTAAAAGTGTTGAGTGCCCGCTATACACCATTACCCCACGTATTGATCGACATTATTATACATATTGTATCAGACATACATTTCCACACTAATATCAGGGGCGATAAACGTGTTTCCTTAAAATGTTAACGGATATTACTATTTATTATCTGTATTTAGTTCATGTGCAATGATCATACTTTATAATCTGTTGAAAATATTATTTTTTCAGGGGACGCATTTAATTAGTATAAATAATTAAAAACTATATCTTGATACCACCGCGAGTCACTATCAGTAGAATAAATATTACTAAATGATTATACATGTATCTGTATAGCGGGCACTTGCAAATTTTAGAACTGGTGGAATAGTGACACAAGTATACACTTATTTAATTCATATAACGAACATTGTGTATCTACTGAGCATGCTGAGTGGGCATATATTTTTTAAAGCACACAGTTCGACTGCATTGCCACAAATACTAAAATATGAAAGAACAAGAGTTGTCAGAAGACAACGAAGCTCGCCTGCTGGCAGCCTTCATTCAAACTTGTCACAGTTGTATAAAAAACATGAATATTATATAACTTGACCTTGGGATAAGGGGTATGCGGTGGACCTTGACATTGAGGTCAGTGGTGGAAGGTGGGTCATGGATTTGAGCATGATATAGCATATTAAGATGAATGCATGTATGAAATATCAATGCGCTCCCTGAAAAGAGAAGGAAAACAAAATTTAACCCAGCGTTAAGTTTATGAACACACTAAGTTGGTGATTTTCTATAGCATGATAGCTATTCACATGAGGAATGCATGTATAAATGTGCTAAGTTGTGACCTTGGCCTTGGCGAAAGGGGTGGGGGTGGGATTTGCTGTAGCACAATAGAGGATCATCAGATGAATGCATGTATGAAATATCAAAGCGTTCAACGTATAAAGAAACGGACGTTTCACAACATTTACCCCAATGTAAAGTTTATGAACATGCTACGTTTGTGACCTTGACCTTGGGGTAAGGGTTATGTGGTGGGTTGTGGATTTGCTACAGCATGATAGAGGGTCATCTGAGGAATGTATGCATAAAATATCAAGGCGTTCCATCAAAGGAAACAGTTGTTATCAGACATTTACCCCTAAGTTGTCAAGTTTGTGACCTTGACCTTGGGGTAAGGGGTGGGCGGTGGGTCATGGAATTGCTATAGCACGATAGAGTATCATCAGATGAATGCATGTATGAAATATCAAGGCGTTCAAAGTGTAAAGAAACAGAAGTTACACAACATTTACCCCAACGTTAAGTTTATGAACATGCTCAGTTTGTGACCTTGCCTTTTGGGTAAGGGTTGGGTGGTGGGTTGTGGATTTGCTACAGCATGACAGAGGGTCATCTGAGGAACGTATGAAATAGCAAGGCGTTCCATGAAAGGAAACAGACATTTACCCCAACGTTAGGTTTATGAATGTACTAAGTTTGTGACCTTTACCTTGGGGTAAGGGATGGGCGGTGGGTCATGAATTTGCTATAGCATGATAGAGTATCATCAGATGAATACATATTTGAAATATCAAGGCGTTCCATGAAATGAAACAGATTTTATAATACATTTACCCCAACATTCAGTTTATGAATGTGCTAGGATTGTGACCTTGACCTTGGGGAAAGGGGTGGATGGTGAGTCATGAATTTGCTATAGCAATGAATGCATGTATGAAATATGAAGGCGTTCCCTGTAAATAAACAGAAGTTACACAACATTTATCCAAACATTAAGTTTATGAACATGCTAAGTTTGTGACCTTGGGGTAACGATTGGGTGGGCGGTGGGTCATGGATTGCTATAGATATATAGTATCATCAGATGAATGCATGTGAAATATCAAGGCGTTCCTCAAAGGAACAGATGTTTATAAGACATTTACCCCAACGTTAAGTTTATGATGTGCTAAGTTTGTGACCTTGACCTTGGGGTAAGGGCTAGTGGTGGGTCAATGGATTTGCCACAGCATGATACAGGGTATCTGAGGAATGCATGTATGAAATAACAAGGTGTTCCATGAAAGGAAACAGAAGTTATAAGACATTTACCCAACGTTAAGTTTATGAATGTGCCAGTTTGTGACCTGACCTTGGAGTAAGGGCTGGGTGGTGGGTCATGGATTTGCTACAGCATGATAGAGGGTCATCTGAGGAATGCATGTATGAAATAACAAGGTGTTCCATGAAAGGAAACAGAAGTTATAAGACATTTACCCAACGTTAAGTTTGTGGACGACGCTGACGCCGACGACGCCGGGATATGCCATAAGCTCTTCTGCACTTCGTGCAGGCGAGCTAAAAACGGGTCAACGGCCATTGGCTTGACATATTTTCTGGGCTCATATGCCCGGCTTTGAAAGGTCGGCGAGCCAATTCCTACCGAAAGGGTTAAATATAAGATAACTGACTTGTTGCTCGATTTAAGAACAGTAATTAAATACAATTGTATTTTATAAACTAAAGTGCCAGGATCGAGGATCGAATCTGGGCCAACGCAGTAACAGTCGTCACCTCTCGACTACAGTACCACTCTTTATACCAAAGCACTCTGACAATGGAGGTTTATGTTGAAATCGAATATGCAATAGAAACAGGAACCATGAGATTTGTATTATGTGCTCAGTCTTTCCTGGCAATGTAGGAAATGGCGTTTCAGACCACCTGGATTTGCAAATTGTCCCTAACTGTCTCGGACCTTTCAGGCCCTTGAAAAGACACAGCTTTTCCAAAGTTCAAAGTGAAATGGGGAGATAATCCACGAGCCGGGATTCAAATACAAAGTCAAAATACACTTTGCGAACCTACACATCATATAAAGGAAGCCACATACCCAATATGAAGACTCCAACTATTACGGTTTGAAAGTCCAAAATAGGGTGATCATCCATGGCCCGGGGTTCATATAAAAAATCCAAATTTACTGTGTGCATCTGCACACCATATTGATAGATGTGCATGTACATACCAAATATCAAGTATTCAGCCACGACAGTTTAAAACTTGTAATTACTCTTACAAAGCAAACTTGAGAAACTGTAAGTCCAGAAGGGGAATATTATCCGTGACCTGGGGGTCAAATCAAAAATCGAAATCCACTTTGCGCATCTGCACGCCATATGGAAGCTACATACCAAATATATATTACGGTTTAAACTTTTTACTTCTTACACGAAAACGTGACGGACGGACGTACAAACGGACGGACAGATAGACGGACACCCGTGACGAAAAATGTACATATTTCTTTCCCAAAAAGTGGGTAGTTCAGAGTTAAGTTCAGGGCTTGTCATCATGAATGTGTGGTAGTCTGTCTGTACATATGTCTGTCTGGAATCTGAAAACTTAACGTTCGGGTAAATTTCTGATAACTTATGTTTACTTTCACGACGCTGCTTGATATTTCACTCAGGCGCGTGTCTCTATCAGTAAATTAAGATAACGTCCGTATAGCGTATTTATTAAAACTGTTAGAATAGTTACACAATTATGTACTTACTATTTTCTAAAGCTGGAAATGTTTGTCACATGACATAGTTTCAATTCCAGCCGCTAACTTTTGGGGCCACCACCAGGGTGGTCACAGGAGAATTTATGTTTCTTCACAATAATTGAACTTATACTTTTATTAGTCAGTATCGAGAGCAGGATGAGTGCAGGTAATGCGAAAATAGTTTGGGACATATACACATCATCCACACTAAAAATCAGAAGGTCGGTAGTAAATGGTTCAGTTATATAGGAAAAATCAACGGCACACCTTAGATTGTTTTGTTGCAATTTTAGTCCGGTGTATTCATGTTTACTTCCTGGAAAACGGTTTTATCATTCAAGGGCGTATCTGAATTCCCCAGGAAATCTTGATTGTTTTTCTCCGAGACAATCACGTGTGTGGCTGTGACTGGAGAAATGGGTTTTGCGACCAGTGTAGATCCCGATCAATCTGTACATCCACGCAGTCTGATCAGGACCTGCACTGTTTGTCATTCCATCAATGAAACACCCATTAGGCTTCTAACACGCGATATATATCGTTTTAAGGCTACATGAGAGTGATTTTTTATATCAGGAGCTAATTTGGTCACAGATCACCTCAGCCACATTTCTCCAGTCACCGCCACATATTTGGCCGATGATCAATTTCTGTGAAAAACGATTATACGTAATAACGAGAAGGGAGGTAACTCCATGAAACTTCGTACGACTAAGTTCGTAAATGAGAAATTGGTACTTAGAATAACATTTACACTGATAGGCGATGTTGTTAACAAGAGTTGTCAGAAGACAACAAAGCTCGCCTGTTGGCAGCCTTCACTTGGCACAGTTGTATAAAAAACATGAATATTATATAACTTGACCTTGGGTTAAGGGGTGTGCGGTATACCTTGACATTAGGGTCAGTGGTGGAAGGTGGGTCGTGCATTTGCTATAACATGATATAGCATATTAAGATGAAAGCATGTAGGAAGTTCGTTCCCAGTTTTTTTATCCAATTTTCTTCCGTGAGAAGACGAAATATGCGCCCTTCGCTGTACAGCTTCTGGAGGACAGCAACACCCACGGCATGATCACCGTGGCACAGGAAGTGTCGCAGTGGAGCTACAATCCCGTAAGCAATGTTACGTGCGATGACAGAAACGTAGTGTCTGTGCTGACGTGCAAGCCGTGCAACAAGACTGTATACGTGGGGGACAGAGAACGTTCATTTCGCGAACGCACGTACGAACATCTCCGCGATGTGCGTTTGCAAAATGAAAACAAGCCCATACTGCGACACTTCCTGTGCCACGGTGATCATGACGTGGGTGTCGCTGTCCTCCAGAAGCTGTACAGCGAAAGACGCATGTCGGCCCGATGGCACAGAGGTACTTAAAAAAATAGTAAAGCGTAGAAAATACGTAGTAGTAGGTAATGTGCATTCAGGTATATATCCAAGTACATTTTTGTACACAATACGTTGTAATACATTTTAATGACGTTGTAATACGTTTCAATAGGTATAAGCTACGTATATACACTGTAGTTAATTTTGAATATGTCAAAAACAAACATGGCAGGAACAGTCTTCATTACGTATATAGCCGTATATAATACGTTTAATACATATATTGCCGTTTTACTACGTACATGTATTATTAAAAGCGTAGTAATACCTAGCCCTCAATACTTGACAGTGTGGCAGTGGCTTTACATGTACTTCGCTCTATGAAGAGAGTGACCCAGTAAGCGGACACAAACAGTGACATACCTTGCTCTACTACTAGTCTAAGAACAATATAAAGGTGGCCCGTCGGCACTCGGATGCCACCGTTAAATGACTATTAGCAGTTTTAGCCCCAGTGACCTTGAACTTGGGCCGACGCTCTTCTTATTCAATAGGTGTTTACCCACAAGGCAAACTGCTGCTCGCCGGAACGACATGTGAATCTGAGTTCAAGTCTGTATGACAGACATGATGGTAATGAATACTAACAGACAAACTGAGTGTAAGTCTGATGCAATCGTGTGAAATGTCACCAATATGGTATATAACGGGCTTCTCTCAGTTGGGTAAGTACACAGGTGGAAGACTCGGAAATGCCCCCATTATAGCACAGTATAGGCTACAGTACGAGACCAAGGGGCTGGGGTAATGGCATTATTTAATGAGCATTTGTTTGTGTCACAGGTTCCAGTCTTCCACTTGTGGGTAAACAGTGTCCAGATTGATAGCTATACGAAAGATATGATCTCAAGTTGGCTTGCTGGAAGGTCGGACCCACGCTGGGTCGCCTTGGGAGAAAATTCTACAGTATGAAACAAAAATGTTATTATAAACTCCTCTAATAAAAAAATGTGCATTAGCAAATTCTTAAGTCACTCTCCCGAAGTAGAAAGTAAACAAGAACGCTTCAAACGCAAACTTGGAAATAGGACTCCGTCATAACGCTTGTGTACTGCAATGTAATTAGAGGTATGTACTCAGAAATAGGTTATTAGTTGACTAGCCATTAATATGTTGATTTTCTTTTTTGAAGACTTTTTTCTGATCAGCTAATTTGCAGATATTATGATCACGTCATAGTTACATCATGATTGAGCATCAAACTGACTGACTGAGTACCGACCAGTGCAGATCCTGATCAGTTTGTTTGTTTGTTGGTGTTTAACGGCCTATCAACAGCGAAGGTCATTTAAGGCCAGGTCAATGGGTTTAGTACTAAACACGTGCAGCATGATGATGATAAGTTCGTCAAAACATTTTGTCATACCACTTGATAGCTTGAGGTATACACATCGTTTTCCGCTATTTACACTGAATTTATAGCTCTCACAATCATGGTACGTCTGACGTCTGCTAATGCAAGGTCAAACGCAACAGCAGGTTGCTATGCAGTTCGGTGAGAATGTTTCCACCATAGAACGTCTTGTCCGTCGTCTAAGAGAGACGGGAAGGGTTGCCGACCGAGATCGGGACGTCCGCGCGTAACGTCGCGACGTCAAAACAGGGCTATTCGTCTCGCCCACCTACGTAATCGCCACGTTACTGCCACTGAAACCGCTATTAACACGGTAGGCAATCAAAATCGCCACATTCACCCCCAAAACTGTAAGAAATCGATTGCGCGAGGTTGGTCTGCGAGCACGTCGTCACTACGTTGGTCTGTCTCTGACTCGTGCACGTCGCACGCGTCGTATGGCTTGGTTGGCGGCACATGCTCCCAGACGATTTCCAATGAGGCAATGGAGTCAAGTCTTTTTCACAGATTAGTCCCGGTTCACTCTTTTTCGTCCGGACGGTCGACGTCGTGTATACCGACGTCGTGGGGAACGCTTCGCCGACGCTTGCATTCTGGAGAGGGATAGGTTTGGGGATGGCTCGGTTATGGTCTGGGGAGGGATATCTCGCGGGGTAAAGTTATCGTTGATTGTGGTAGCCGGGAATTTAACCGCCGTAAGATATAGGGATGAAATCCTCCGCCAGGTTGTTGTTCCATTGGTGCAACAGCGTCAACTAATTTTCCAGCATGATAATGCCCGGCCCCATGTAGTCAGAGTTTGTCAAGACTTTCTCGCTGACCATAACATTAACCCACTTGACTGGCCAGCGTACAGTCCCGATTTGTCCACAATCGAACATCTGTGGGACGAACTTGACAGGAGGATAAGGGGGTGTCGGAATACCCCTTCTAATCTCGACCAACTAAGGACTGCATTGTTGGAAGAGTGGAACAATATCCCAATAAAAAGGATAAATGCATTGATGAATTCCATGCACAAGAGAATCAGGGCTGTGACAGATGCGCGAGGGGGGCATACGAGATACTGACAAAACAGTGGATTTCACTGTGCGATATTGGGGGGTACCGTCAATTGTGCTTCAATTACTAATGAATTATCGGTCAAAACCTAATGCAATTTTGGTAATGTGTTGACTAAAGATGTTTTTTTAATACTCATATAAAATAGTGTATATAACAGCAAACACATCACTTTAAATCACCTCAAATGTTTACCCTGTGTTTCTTTATCCGTTCAGTATATTACCTGTACAAGGGGAAAATCCCAAAATCAGAACTGAATATTTACAATAACAAAACTATATATTCAGCCCTGAAATCAGAATAATCCTGATCTAATGTCAGGTCCTCGCCACACCAGAATCACTTGGCCCCTCCCAAAAGCAGTAGGATCAGTAATAATCTTAATACTTTTACAATGGGCAATAACCCAATTCAACTCCCAGGTAACTAAAGAGCCAAAGATAAAAAGGTACCCGTGGGCCAAACCAGGCAAATTGTGATTCCTATAAGGAGGAACCACTACCGTTAATTTACGCCGTCTCGTTCGCCCGACCACCACACACAGATCCAGATCAGACTGCGTGGACGCTCAGGATGATCTGGATCTACACTCGTCACAAATGTCAAAATCCCATTTCTCCAGTCAAAACCACAGTTATCAAAATGGCAAACAGAGAACTTCCTGAGGCTACCAATGAGCACGTTGATCTAGAACTGCAAAATCTGTGAGACAATGATTTATAGAGGATTTCAAATGAGTTTCCATTTAATAGGAGATGTGAGTCACACACAATTTATGCACCGAGCCTCTGGCAAGGTGCATAAAATTGGTGACTCTTTTCATAAATCTCATATCAAATGAAAACGAGTTTGAGATTCTGTTTATCAAATCACTTCACTTTCCAAATAACAGAAAACTTGGACATATCCGATCTGCTTCAGTAAAAAAGAAGCCATTGAATAATTTTGCATGTAGTTGAACATCTCCACAGAGAAAAATAGTTTTCATACTAGCAATACAACTGTTATAAATATGTCATATTATAGGTTTGCACACTTTGTAAGCCCTTCATATTACTGTACAAGAGCACATTCTAACAATTGCAGTAATTTTACTTAATCACAGACGCTGCTAATGACGTTTGAAACATGATGACGTCAACGTCAAAACAACATTACTTTGTCGCGCTATTGGGGACGTCATTTGGAACGTCTTCATTTTGTTTGTTTGGCATAACGTTAGCACAGAGTACAAAGTACAGAGTAGTACACGAGTGTCATTTTTTATGCAATGGGTTACAGAACGTCATAACAAGGTTTTCATGTGATAAAAGTACATGTATTCTTCACCTCGAGCAACATGTACATTGTAAATGTTTTAAAATGAAGTCGTTTTGCCAATCACGGTTTCCAATAGACTCCAAAACTCAGGGATCAAAATCATCTCATCCGATTGATCCGACATAAATGAAGGATGCCAGCCAGAGATATTTAAACAAATTTCAAATTAAAGTAATAGTAATTTTTGACCCCTGTGCTGAAATTCGATGATCTGAAACAGTATTTTCAAAACGTCAAGGGTCAAAATGTGTTTTCAAGAGTCAATTGAAAACCCTACCTACTGTAATTTTTTAGAAGGAACATTTGAAATTTTCATTATCATGATCATGATATTATATTTACAGAAATTGTGATATTTTCTGTAAATATACTCAGAATATGGGATCACGTGGTCTATTATTTACACTGCCGTAATGGCAGGTCTCAGGTAAATCTTATTTTTCATCAATATGACTGCTGGTTTCTTCCTTTTACTGATGACCATGTTCCAGCTGTTAACACTACGAGTCCGTCAAAACCAAATTTAGCAGTATTACTCGGACGAAATTGTGGTCTGATTGAAATTTCTCTGCAGAATGAATGTTCAGACTAACTTCATAACTAATGTTGCTGAATTTGTTATTGGAGGACTCGTAGAGTTAACGGCTGGAACATGGTCATCATTAAAAAGAGGAAACCAGTCATATTGATGAAACATAATATTTACCCGAGACCTCATGGGGGCTGCAATTAATGTAAATAACATATCACGTGATCCCATACCCTGGTACTGTAAATGACGTCTAAAGTTGACAACATTTTCACAGCAAATGCAGAATTTTAATTTTATTCCGCATTTGCTATGAAAATTTGGTGTACTTTCGACGTCGTTTACGTTAAATATCGTAAATGTTGTAAATGTCTTTCATGAGATATTTCACATGTTCCTCGGTGCAAAATCACATTGTTTCATATTATTTACTTCCTCTCTAATGACTTGAATTTGGCCTCCAAACGTTTGGAGTACGCATCTAGTTTATATGCAGCCTGTTCAAGGGACGTAACACTGTCCTCTATCTGGTCCACCTGATCCAGGAAAGGCTGAAGACTTTTATATTTATCATTTAAGTCTTGCAGCGCCACGTTGACAGTATACGCTATGTTCTTCATCTCACAATACTTGCTCAATGTCACTTTGTTCATGGTGTCCAGTAGTTTGTAGTCCTCTATTGTGCCCTCCAATTCACCCTTGAAGTATTCTGCCGTCTTTTTGAACGTTTCCCTGCACAGTTCGACAACATCAGCTGGGGGAGGGTCATGTGCCACTTTCACCGACCCTGTATTGGGTTCTGGCTCTGCCTGTAGCTCCATTCCCGTGTCAGTCTTCTCTTCTTCAGACATTGCGAGATCCGTATTCCTGAAAACAGAAATTTAACCCGTACAACGGGGAAAAAAAAACATCTTCTGTTGTTTTTCATATTTTCCCGTTTTTTCTATCAATAAAAACATGGAATGATGATTTAAATTTTTCTTTTTCTCTACAACTTTTTAGGGCAGTATATGGCGCAACCTAAATCGTTCAAATAGGCAGGGCGGAATACAAGCCAGGTGCCCTTGCTACATTCTTTGTGACACAAGTGAAGACGGTTCTGCCTAGATTTTCACCCTAGGCATAACATATGTTCATGTAATAGTATTTCCATCCCATTTGGCTTTCAGATGAGACTGATGTCCCGTCTCTAAATGACTTTATAGCTGTTGTTCAGACGTTAAAGGTACTGGCCCATTCAGTAGGTACAACATTTTCTTTATATCAGAGACATCATCCGAGACATTTTCTAGCAAAAGAAACATTCATTATAGGAATTAATGGCCTTTTTGTGGAATTTATCGGGGTATAAACTTAGAAAAGTCGCGGGAATACTGGCCGGAAGGCCTCGTCCAGTATTCCCGCGACTTTTCCAAGTTTATATCCCCGATAAATTCCACGAAGAGGCCATTCATTCCTTATAATTCCAGCATTTGAAATAAATTCATCAAGAAAATGTGTTTATTTTCCGTTTTCTTAAGAATTATTTTAACTGCGCCTCATAAATTTTACTTGCTACGGGCCAATTAAATTTTAGGGAATTGTGTAAATATTTTTGTGCTGCAATTATTCACCATTACCGTACATATTGATTGGCATTATTATACATTTTATATCCGACGTAAATTTCGACACTGATATCAGGGGCGATAACTGTGTTTCCTTAAAATGTTAACAGACTTTACTATTTATTCTCTGTATTTATTTTTGATGCATTGTGTGCCTACTGACTGGGCATGTACCTTTAAACCTTTCAACACAACAGACCTGAATAGTGGTATTGGCAAACAGTGTAGATCCAGATGATCGTGATGAGCCGTCTCATCAGGATTTGCACTTCTTGCAAGTAATTTTCATACTTTTGAGAACAAAAACAGCGTATGCTGGTCTATACAAGACGAACACATATATACATGTTTCATGACGTATATCTTGAACAGTGCTTTCCTGGTCTGTACAATACGAACATATATAAAACATGTTTCATGACGTATATCTTGAACAGCGTTATGCTGGTCTGTAAAAGACGGACACATATAAAACCTGTTTCATGACGTATATCTTGAACAGCGCTATAATGGTCTGTACAAGACATATATCTTGAACAGCGTAATGCTGGTCTGTACAAGACAAACACATATAAAACATGTTTCATGACATATATCTTGAACAGCGCTATGCTTGTCTGTAAAAGATGGACACATATAAAACATGTTACATGATGTATATCTTGAACAGCGTTATGCTGGTCTGTACAGGACAAACACATATAAAACATGTTACATGATGTATATCTTGAACAGCGTTATACTGGTCTGTACAACACAAACACATATAAAACATGTTACATGATGTATATCTTGAACAGCGCTATGCTGGTCTGTACAACACGAACACATATAAAACATGTTACATGATGTATATCTTGAACAGCGCTATACTGGTCTGTACAAGACGTATAAAACATGTTTCATGACTTTTATCTTGAACAGCGTTATGACAAACACATATAAAACATGCTACAGGACGTATACCTTCAACAACGTATGCTGGTCTGTACAAGACAAACACATATAAAACATGTTTCATGACATATATCTTGAACAGCGCTATGCTTGTCTGTAAAAGATGGACACATATAAAACATGTTACATGATGTATATCTTGAACAGCGTTATGCTGGTCTGTACAAGACAAACACATATAAAACATGTTACATGATGTATATCTTGAACGCGTTATACTGGTCTGTACAAAGACAAACACATATAAAAACATGTTTCATGACATATATCTTGAACAGCGCTATGCTTGTCTGTAAAAGATGGACACATATAAAACATTGTTACATGATGTATATCTTGAACAGCGTTATGCTGGTCTGTACAAGACAAACACATATAAAACATGTTACATGATGTATATCTTGAACAGCGTTATACTGGTCTGTACAACACGAACACATATAAAACATGTTACATGATGTATATCTTGAACAGCGCTATGCTGGTCTGTACAACATGAACACATATAAAACATGTTACATGATTATATCTTGAACAGCGCTATACTGGTCTGTACAAGACGTATAAAACATGTTTCATGACGTATATCTTGAACAGCATTATGCTGGTCTGTACAAGACGGACACATATAAAACATGCTACAGGATGTATACCTTGAACAGCGTATGCTGGTCTGTACAAGACAAACACATATAAAACATGTTTCATGACATATATCTTGAACAGCGCTATGCTTGTCTGTAAAAGATGGACACATATAAAACATGTTACATGATGTATATCTTGAACAGCGTTATGCTGGTCTGTACAAGACAAACACATATAAAACATGTTACATGATGTATATCTTGAACAGCGTTATACTGGTCTGTACAACACGAACACATATAAAACATGTTACATGATGTATATCTTGAACAGCGCTATGCTGGTCTGTACAAGACGTATAAAACATGTTTCATGACGTATATCTTGAACAGCGTTATGCTGGTCTGTACAAGACGGACACATATAAAACATGCTACAGGACGTATACCTTGAACAGCGTATGCTGGTCTGTACAAGACGGACACATATAAAATATGTTACATGATGTATATCTTGAACAGCGCTATGCTGGTCTGTACAAGACAAACACATATAAAACATGTTTCATGATGTAATGTATATCTGGAACAGCACCATGCTGGTCTGTACAAGACGGATACATATAAAACATGTTTAAAGATGTATATCTTGAACAGCACTATGCTGGTCTGTATAAGACGAACACATATAAAACATGTTTCATGACATATATCTTGAACAGCGTTATGCTGGTCTGTACAAGACAAACACATATAAAACATGTTTCATGACGTATATCTTGAACAGCGCTAGGCTTGTCTGTAAAAGACGGACACATATAAAACATGTTACATGATGTATATCTTGAACAGCGTTATGCTGGTCTGTACAAGATGAACACATATAAAACATGTTACATGATGTATATCTTGAACAGCGTTATGCTGGTCTGTACAAGATGGACACATATAAAACATGTTTCATGACGTATATCTTCAACAGCGTTATGCTGGTCTGAACAAGACGAACACATATAAAACATGTTACACGATGTATATCTGGAACAGCACTATGCTGGTCTGTAAAAGACGGACACATATAAAACATGTTTCATGATGTATATCTTGAACAGCGCTATACTGGTCTGTACAAGACGTATAAAACATGTTTCATGACGTATATCTTGAACAGCGTTATACTGGTCTGTACAAGACGTATAAAACGTGTTTCATGACGTATATCTTGAACAGCGTTATGCTGGTCTGTACAAGACAAACACATATAAAACATGTTTCATGACGTATATCTTGAACAGCGCTATGCTTGTCTGTAAAAGACGGACACATATAAAACATGCTACAGGACGTATACCTTGAACAGCGTATGCTGGTCTGTACAAGACAAACACATTTTAAACATGTTTCATGACATATATCTTGAACAGCGCTATGCTTGTCTGTAAAAGACGGACACATATAAAACATGCTACAGGACGCATACCTTGAACAGCGTATGCTGGTCTGTACAAGAATCATTTCCATTGGAAATGATTCTAGAAGTGCTGTCAAACCATGTTTTTATTGAGAAATAAGGCAAGATATAAAAGCAACAGCAGACAACAATTGTTGTGTGTAGCGGTGTAAGGGTTAATTTTGTTACACTGGCAAGAAGGTTGCTGTTTCTTGAAATGTATGCAGGTGCATAGCCATATCAACAAGAGCTGTAGGAGAACAGCATAGCTCGACTACGAGGGTTGTCGATGTACACATAGCTTGACAAACAAGGTGGCTGCGGCTTGCATAACAAGAGCTGTAGGAGAACAGCATAGCTCGACTACGAGGGTTGTCGATGTACACATAGCTTGACAAACAAGGTGGCTGCGGCCTGCATAAAAACCTTAACCAAGGGAAATTAAGTAAGTAATTCAAGGTTAAATGTAGGTCAATGTCAGATATAGGTCAGGGGTTATTGATGTACATCACTAGGAGATGAAGTTTTCCCAGTATGGTTGATGTAGGCCCAGGAGTATTACATATACAAGCTTGACTAAAAACCTTAACCAAGGGGAAATAAGTAAGTAAACCAATGATAACAGTAGGTCAAGGTGAAATATAGGTCACGGGTTGTTGATGTACATCACTAGGAGATGAAGTTGTCCAAGTATGGTTGGTGTAGGGCCAGGAGTATTCAATCTACAAGCTTGACTAAAAACCTTAACAAAGGGGAATTAAATAAGTAATTCAAGAGGAAATGTAGGTCAAGGTCAAATATAGATCAGGGGTTATTGATGTACATCCCTATGAGAAAAGGTTGTCCAAGTATGGTGTCTGTATGCACAATAGTATTGCATGTACAAGCTTGACTAAAAACCTTAACCAAGGTTGAATAAAAACCGTAACCAAGGGGAATTAACTAAGTAATTCAAGAGGAAATGTAGGTCAAGGTCAACTATAGATCAGGGGTTACTGGTACATCGCTATGAGAAAAGGTTGTCCAAGTATGGTGTCTGTATGCACAATAGTATTCCATGTACAAGCTTGACTAAAAACCTTAACCAAGGTCGACTAAAAACCGTAACCAAGGGGAATTAACTAAGTAATTCAAGAGGGAATGTAGGTCAAGGTCAAATATAGATCAGGGGTTATTGATGTACATCACTAGGAGATGAAGTTGTCCAAGTATGGTGGGTGTAGGGCCAGTAGTATTCCATATGCAAGCTTGACTAAAAATCTTAACCAAGGCATGACAGTGACGCCGACGCCGACACCGGGGTGACAACATAAGCTCTAACTATTCTTCGAATAGTCGAGCTAAAAACCTTAACCAAGGTTGACTACAAACCTTAACCAAGGGGAATTAAGTAAGTAATTCAAGGTTAAATGTAGGTCAAGGTCAAATATAGGTCAGGGGTTGCACACTAGGAGATGAAGTTGTCCAAGTATGGTTGGTGTAGGGCCAGGAGTATTCCATCTACAAGCTTGACTAAAAACCTTAACCAAGGGGAATTAACTAAGTAATTCAAGAGGAACTGTAGGTCAATGTCAAATATAGATCAGGGGTTATTGATGTACATCACTAGGAGATGAAGTTGTCCAAGTATGGTGGGTGTAGGGCCAGTAGTATTCCATATACAAACTTGACTAAAAACCTTAACCAAGGGGAATTAACTAAGTAATTCAAGAGGAAATGTAGGTCAAGGTCAAATATAGATCAGGGATTATTGATGTACATCCCTATGAGAAAAGGTTGTCCAAGTATGGTGTCTGTATGCACAATAGTATTCCATGTACAAGCTTGACTAAAAACCTGAACCAAGGTTGACTAAAAACCTTAACCAAGGGGAATTAACTAAGTAATTCAAGAGGAAATGTAGGTTAATGTCAAATATAGATCAGGGGTTATTGACGTACATCACTAGGAGATGAAGTTGTCCAAGTATAGTGGGTGTAGGGCCAGTAGTATTGCATATACAAGCTTGACTAAAAACCTTAACCAAGGCGTGACGTGACGGTGACGCCGACGCCAGGGTGACTACATAAGCTCCAACTATTCTTCGAATAGTCGAGCTAAAAACCTTAACCAAGGTCGACTAAAAACGTTAACCAAGGGAAATTAAGTAAGTAATTCAAGGTTAAATGTAGGTCAATGTCAGATATAGGCCAGGGGTTATTGATGTACATCACTAGGAGATGAAGTTTTCCAAGTATGGTTGCTGTAGGCCCAGGAGTATTCCATATACAAGCTTGACTAAAAACCGTAACCAAGGGGAAATAACTAAGTAATCCAAGGATAAAAGTAGGTCAAGGTCAAATATAGGTCAGGGATTATTGATGTATATCACTAGGAGATGAAGTTGTCCAAGTATGGTTGCTGTAGGCCCAGGAGTATTCCATATACAAGCTTAACTATAAACATTAACCAAGTTTGAGTACAAACTTTAACCAAGGGGAAATAAGTAAGTAATTCAAGGTTAAATATAAATGAAGGTAAAACATAGGCCAGGGGTTATTAATGTACATCACTATGATAAAAAGTTATCCAAGTATGGTGTCTGTATGCACAATAGTATTCCATCTACAAGCTTGACTAAAAACCTTAACCAAGGTTGACTAAAAACCTTAACCAAGGGGAATTAACTAAGTAATTCAAGGTTAAATGTAGGTCAAGGTCAAATATAGGTCAGGGATTGTTGATGTACATCACTAGGAGATGAAGTTTTCCAAGTATGGTTGGTGTAGCGCCAGGAGTATTCCATCTACAAGCTTGACTAAAAACCTTAACCAAAGAGAATTAACTAAGTAATTCAAGAGGAAATGTAGGTCAAGGTCAAATATAGATCAGGGGTTATTGATGTACATCACTATGAGAAAAGATTGTCCAAGTATGGTGTCTGTATGCACACTAGTATTCCATGTACAAGCTTGACTAAAAACACTAATCAAGGTTGACTAAAAACCTTAACCAAGGGGAATTATCTAAGTAATTCAAGATTAAATGTAGGTCAAGGACAAATATAGGTCAGGGGTTGTTGATGTACATCACTAGGAGATGAAGTTGTCCAAGTATGGTGGGTGTAGGGCCAGAAGTATTCCATATACAAGCTTGACTAAAAACCTTAACCAAGGGTAATTAACTAAGTAATTCAAGAGGAAATGTAGGTTAAGGTCAAATATAGATCAGGGGTTATTGATGTACATCCCTATGAGAAAAGGTTGTCCAAGTATGGTGTCTGTATGCACACTAGTATTCCATGTACAAGCTTGACTAAAAACTATAACCAAGGTTGACTAAAAACCTTAATCAAGGGGAATTAACTAAGTAATTCAAGGTTAACTGTAGGTCAAGGTCAAATATAGATCAGTGGTTACTGATGTACATCCCTATGAGAAAAGGTTATCCAAGTACGGTGTCTGTATGCACAATAGTATTCCATGTACAAGCGTGACTAAAAACCTTAACCAAGGTTGACTAAAAACCTTAACCAAGGGGAATTAACTAAGTAATTCAAGAGGAAATATAGGTCAAGGTCAAATATAGATCAGAGGTTATTGATGTACATCACTAGGAGATGAAGTTGTCCAAGTATGGTTGGTGTAGGGCCAGTAGTATTGCATATACAAGCTTGACTAAAAATCTTAACCAAGGCGTGACGGTGACGCCGACGCCGGGGTGACAACATAAGCTCTAACTATTCTTCGAATAGTCGAGCTAAAAAGTTGGATTTTTATAGTGCAGTATTAGATACTTTGTGATCTGCTATGGGAATTTGTGTTGTAGATAGTTGTAGTACCTGTATACTAGCTGAGCTACCAAAATAAGGTGCGTTTTGGCGTATTTTACGCAAATATTTTACCTGAATACGCATTGATTATCAAAAGTGGGAGTACAAAATGTTTGCTTTTTGCAGCTCAAATAAGTAAACGTTTAAATTTGTTATAATTTTTTATCATTTGTTCTCAATTTAGTATTGAAGAAAATCAATAATACATTTGTAAAAGTAATATAGTACGCTTTAGACACAAAGCTTATCTGGAGCTCTGTACTAGTATACAAACACGCCCATCAGGGAAAGTGGAGTGATTTCATGCCATATATGCTGAATCATGATCATGATATATAATGTTTGCTAGAAGCAGCAGCTATATTTCACCGATTGAATGGCGATCGATGACGACCCTGATCAGACTGTGCAGGCTTATTCGGTCAAAAGCATAAGCGCCATTTCTCTAATCACACATAAATCCCTTTGAAAAGCTGCAACTCCTTTCCAGAAGTCCTTCTTAGAAAAATGTCCTTTCCAGAAAAAATACCCTTGACAGATCCATTTCAGGAAAAATGTCCTGTTTGTATTCTAGTCATACAAGTAATGCGCATGACGGGGATACGACAACTTCAGCTTAGGAAAAGTGAAAATAGTAGACAAATCCAGAGCCGCACCCTTCGGCAGCAAAATTGGATTCCGTCTAAAAAATCATGCATTTCCATTTCCTGCAAAGGAACCCTTCTTCCATTGATTGATGGGCTGAACTTTTACGTCTGTTCAACATCACGGTCATATCTAGCTGCATGTTTTCCGCTTTATAGGCAACAGGTTGCACTATATCGCTGCACCACGCTACATAGTAAAAATGTGCGTCATAGCATTTACACTTCGCACACTAAAATATAGACAACAAATGCAGCGTGTTGACGTTCATACTTCGCTATATTGTTATTGAGAGATAATTCTACAATATGATTAGCAAACTTCTAGCCAACGAAATAGAAAGTAAACAAAGAACGCTTCAAACGCACATTTGGAAAAACTACTCCGTCATAACTCTTTATGTAATGCAGTGTAATGAAGTGTAATTAGAGTTATGTTCCCAGAACTACTGTCTGTTTCACGAAACCTGCCCAAGTTTTACGGCTATAAAGACAATGCAAAAACAATAAAAAAATTTATATTAAATTTTATCAAAATTAATTTTATCAAAATTTAAGAATGAGCCTTCTTTTTATTTCGTGAAATTTGGTAAAATAATGATTTTATTACGAAAAATTGATTTGTCTATGGGAATTTAACATGGGGGAAAAGGAGATGGAGGAGCTGTGGGAGGAGTAAAAAAACTAAACAAATTGGATTGGACTCCGAAACCTGGCTAGGTAGCTTGGAAATGATCTAACAAAGAAAACAAAAGTTAAATTTTGAAAATCTGTCCAGTATTTCTGAAATTCTAAAAAAGTTCCCCATGTTAAATCCCCATGAGTGAAGATGTCTATGGGGATTTAACATGGGGAATTGTTTTTTCGCAATAAAATCAATATTTGACCAAATTTCACGAAATAAAACAAAGGCTCATTCTTAAATTTTGATAAAATTTAATATTATCGAAAAAAATAATTGGGCAGGTTTCGTGAAACAGTAGATGATATATGACTGTAACAGGATAAATGTGACGTATGATGGTGGGTCTAGTTTTCGGGGTATTAACAAGTTCATCGACAAGCGGCTTTTATAAAACATATCAGCTAACTTGTCAGTTCAATCCAATGGTAAACATTTCTTTCAATGTTTCTTGCCTTCAAAATAAGATTGTTGTTAGATTAAAATTTGCGTTTGTGCAATTAGCAACACAGGGGTTAGCCATCTTGACTTATGGTTGGTGTTTTCGGGGTATGTTCCGAAAGTGTCAATAAATTTGCTAATTCGTCCTGTATTTTCATTGGCTGTTGATCATCTCGCAGATGAATGAGGCACAGTGAAGGAAAACTTGAAATTTTTCTATTGTTTATGATTTTAACAATATTAAAGAGCAGATTAATGGCAGACACAAAAAAAACAGACGTAAAGCACATCGCGGCTGCACACATGTCTATAAATTACAAAATATGTGAATACCCGAAAACGAAAAACGAATACCCCGAAAAACTGGCGTCTCGACCAAACAGGGATCCTCTAGATTATCAGACAAAAATGGCAGTTTTTTAACGATATTTTTCTTAAAATAGCAACTACGGGCATACAATTTTCACAGAACAATCGTCGGTTCTTGCTTTCTCAACGCATGCAAACTATTTAGCAAACTGTGCCATCTTTATCACTTAATCACTTAAAATTGGGTCAGATCATCAGTCGTAAGGTTGCCCCAAAATTAACATTGACAATCAGTTATCCGGACAAATGTATAACCGTCTTATAACTTGTATTCTCACCTGAAAATCACTTCTTGGAAAAGATTGTATTTATAGAATTTATTGTATTTATAGAACAACTCTGAAATGACGTAATGGGCGCACTCGATTGGAAGCCCCCGTGCGACTTTTGACATTGTAAACAACTTGTGGACAGAGTTGAGGAAATTATTTTTTTTATTATGTTTTCAGCAAATTTTACTAAATGTTTACCTTGGCGATACATTCTTCACACTGGCATGGAAGCAGCAAGCACCCGAGTGACTTAGAGGTGTTCTTTGCAAAATCAGACCAAAGGAATGCGTTTAATTGACAGGTATTTTCATTTGTCCGATAAACTGATTGTCCGGATAACTAGTATGACACTTGTATGGGTTTTGCGACCAGTAACACTAACAATGTAGCCCGCCTATTAAAAAAAAAAGTCCTGTCCCATAATTCCACAAGTTCTCCTAACCCGCGCCATTCTAAAATCCCAAACTACATCATGAACGCCAGCTATTGGCTTGTTTGGTCGGATCTATGATAACGTTAATTATTATTGATAAACCTGCAAAATGTAAGTATGGGTGTTATTGTAACGGTACTTCCGCCTTCTACGAAAACAAATGGCAACAATAGATAGTAGGGGAGATAACACTGGTGTCAATAGATACCAGGTATGAACGCCCCCTAGTCAAAACGGTCCCTGCTGAAAATGTATAAATATACTGGCAAAGCTCGCTAAATTAACCAAAAAAACCAAAACCAGTGACTGACAAATGTTTCTTGTCAGGTTCCACGAGACAACTTGGATATCCGTATAGTCAAGCTCATACGATAATGTATTTTCTCACCCTACCCGTGCTTGTCTCACATCTAGTAACGATAGATTTGTTAATAGATCGAGCCACATTACGGCTAATTAACATGATTAATGTGTCTTAATATGACAATTACCCAATAAAATAATGAATACTTTTGATGGATACTCTTAATCACAGACCTAGAATTCTAGGTCTGTGTCTTAATCTTGCGCTGTTTGTAATCAGCGTATTCTCAGATCAGCCTGCACATTAGCGCAATCTGATCAAAGCAGACCTTGTTTGTCATTCATTCACTGAAGCAGCAACTGCCCATAGACATAGAATACATGTATATCTATGAACTGCCGTAAGGGTTGTTTCTCAATCAGTATGGTTAGTTAGATAAACAGTGGTCAATTTGGTGAATACGTGTAGGCGCCGCGGGTGGTCAAGGCACGTGTCATAATAATTGTGTTTGGCCGGACAAGAAATACACACGTATCAGACAGTGAAACATGGTTCAGTAGTCGATTTCATCAAAATTGCAAAGTATACTTAATATCTAGCAAAGTATACTTTGAGGGAGTAATCATTTATTTTTCCCAAAATGCATTATTTCATATAGAACTAATCACTGCACATATTTGATGATTACAAGTATGCAGAATTATTATACTGAATTTATTACATTATCACAGCCAAAATGGCTGTGATAATGTAATACATTCAGTATAATAAAAAATAATAAATTTATCCTTAAATTGAAAATGTCTCCCTCAAAGTATACTTTGCTAGAAAAGTATACTTTGCAATTTTGATGAAATCGGCTACTGGCTGAGTCCCCGTCTGGGAAAATGTACATTACGACGTGTGTGATCATCATAGCTCCAGATCAACATGTGCATCTGTGCATTCTCAACAGGGAATACGATATTCGCCATTAATTCACTAAATATTTTTTACCGTCTCGGTAGATAAATAATTGTGACATCTGCGTAATTTCAGGAAATATGATTACAAAATGTACAATATTCTCCGTAAATGACTTCAGAAGTTGACACTATTTTCAGGGTACATGCGGAATTACTCTCAAATTTGTGTCAACTTCTGAAGTCATTTACGGAAAATATCCCATTTTCTGTAAATATATTTCATGAAATATCACAGATGTCTGTAGGTATAAATCAGGGGTTGTTGCAAATGTCGTAATGTCCCTTTTCTCAGCCGGCGTCCCAACAAATTACAGTATCCATGCAAATATGTATAACGTTTTACACATCAAAATTAATCACTGGCCAAATGTAACCAACTTTAAAATCATGTCTACAACAATGCCATCAACACGCATTGTAAATTATTTATCTAAAGTTGCGAATATTTTCCAACAACTAAAATATGTGACGTTGACTGATGAGGAGATAGAGCTCGTGGTCCTGGCCACCAGTGTAGACCCATATCTAATCACTCTGGTTGGGGTCTGCAATGTTCCCGATTACTTCAACTGTTTGATATATATTATTTTAGTTGAATTGTAAATAGCAATCTGCTATGACCGCACGCACTATGCATTAACTGAGTTAATGGGACCTGATATTATATGTTCAGCACGAATTAGCTATATGCTATAGGTTATAATAGAAATGTGTGTGAAATATGCATGTTTGGGAAAAGAAGTGAAATATACTCCTGTTTCATATGTAGTTCCCGGTATTCACACAATGTCTCATATTCCCACAACTTACCTTATTTTCGACATGTTTATCTGGCGCCGAGTATAAATATACCAGGTGACAGTGATTTGGGCATACAGGGTTTGGAAGGTCCTCGAGCCAATTCCTACCCTTAAATATAAGATAATAATAATGATTTGGGCATTATTTTCAGCCCCACCCAACCTCACACACAAAGAGAGAGAGAGTTCAAATCTAATGAAATTACGTCGATTTTTTAAACTATTGCAGAGACATAAATACTATACGTTACATTTATTTATTTATTAATTAGATTTCATCATCCTACAACTGTACACATCAAGCTACACACGTCAAAATTAGCCACTTTACGTGTTTTATGTACACCGAACATTGCATGTATGTGATAATTACCTCCCCTGATATTATTTTTGCCATTTGCTCGTGACTAGCCGTCTCATCAGGATCTGCACTTTTTGCAAGTAATTTTCATAATTTTGAGAACAAAAACACCCCATGTTCATAAATGGACTGGTCTGAATGATTGGATTGGGTTGCAAAATTAACATATCAAAATTGGGTATGACTGAATAGCGAAAACAAGTTGTTTTCGCGAAAACAAGATTTGTTTGCGAAAACAACCCATAAAATCATTATTTGGTAAAACTTTATTAATTTTATCTGTGCATATTATTATTACTGTTATAACTAATTAATGGACAAAATTTCGCTGAAAAATATTAAAGCTGAGTGTAGTTATGATTGAAAATTCAATTATAGGCATCACGCCCGCGAAGTTGGGTTCAGGAAATCTCAATTCGCTCAACAAAAACAGCCTGTAAAACGATTTATTTCAAGTAAAGTTGTAAATTTTCTGTGAGCAAGTTAAACAGAATATTATAAATTGACTGACAGGAAGATGTTAGAAAGAAAACCCAGCTTTTAATGGAATTATTGACAATGTTTTACAGAATTACGAAGGAAGATCCATTGTGTCATACGTAACTGTTATCACGAAAACAAGATTCCAAACACTAAGACTGCATACACACATCATGTTTTTATTGGAGTGTAAAGTTTTGGTGCATGTTTAGTGGGATTGTAAATTTATAAACATAATTTTATCTTAAATAAATATCTGAAGCCTTTATATATGTATATTGAATCAGCGTGATAATGGACGGCCATAATCACTGTAATTGATGTCGCCGCCACTTTCGTGATTCTTGTACAAGATTGATTCTTGAATTTCCATACATTGCGCTTTACAAAATTTTGACGACGAACGTGAAAGGCAGTGCCAGTATTAATATATACTCTATATTTACAGGCTTTTCTTTTTTTCTGTATCATTATTTCAAATATTGATTTTATGGGTTGTTTTTCGCAAGCATATCTTGTTTTCGCGAAAGCAACTTGCCCCCGCTATTCAGACAACGAAGAAAATAGCGTAGATTACCAGTAAACATACAAATATATGATCAAATATTAATATTCACGGACCAAACAATGACCCTAAATACATGTTTAACACATATTATGTTAAACAAATATGTTATACATGTATCAGTTTATAACTTAGATCCGTAACTGAATCCCGTTTTCGCTATTCAAACAATCATGGCGCACCTTGCGAAATCAGGAATAAATAAGAATATTAATCATAACTACACTCAACTTTAATATTTTTCAGCGAAATTTGGTCCATTAATTATTTATAACAGTAATAATAATATGCACGGAGAAAATTAATAAAGTTTTACCAAATAATGATTTTATGGGTTGTTTTCGCAAGTAAATCTTGTTTTCGCGAAAACAACTTGTTTTCGCTATTCAGTCATACCGATCAAAATTCATTCCAGTTACTAGGGTTAGCAGGCGCGGATACAGAAATAATTGCAGTGGGGGGGGGGGGGGGGAGTCTGTAATTACAAATCGGCATAGCCGATCTCCGCGAGCGCGAAGCGCGTTGTGCATCGTAAAGTCGGGGGATCTGGGGGTCCTCCCCCAGGAAATTTGTAAATGCCAAATCGCCGCAGATGCGATTTCCTGATACCTAGGCAATGGAAAAAGTCATTCAACTATTCGAGTATTGTACATTTTCTTCTTTTTTTTTTTTTTGCCAGGAGCAGGGGGCGGGGTCCGGACCCCTTGGACCACCCCTCCCTGTATCCGTGCCCGGTTAGTCTGCCGAGGTCTGTCAGTGGATGTGCAAAACAAAAAGTTTAGCCCTTCACGCCGTCAATAATGCACCCCCCTAAATTAATTTGTGCGTACGGGCCTGTCGTTCTCGTTATCTCGAAGTCGATCAAGTGGACTGATGAAAATATCGACATATCCTAACTTCGAGATAACAATTCGCCAAATTTCTTGAAAAAAATCCGAACAAATTCGCTTCAGAAATGCCTCTTTACTTTATTTCCGTTGTTTTCATAAATCGCGATTAAATCGTGGCTTGAGTTTATCCTAAGCAGATTTCGTAATTAACAGACGATTTACTTATTGCTACACCGTTTAATTCATTTTTCTGTTAAAAGAGATTTTATATCACATTAAGTTTCATTGATTAATTATGGTTTTAAGTGAACTGCTTTAACTGGTCATGCAACTTTAAACGCATGTTAGCGGCAGCGGTGTCTTTGAATTTTATAGACGTGTGAAAACTTACCCAAGATAATCGCGCTGATTCAGACTTGGCGATGCCGGGCGCTTAATTTTCGCATCAACATATCAGAATACAAATGTGGAGGAAACATACTATCGGGACTCGATTTCCACTTCTGGAACGTATATCGAGATAAGCAGGTATATCGAGATAAACGATATCGAGATAACGAGATTCAGCTGTACCTTCTACAGTCCAACAGAGCAAAATTCAACAAGCAAGAGGTCAACGATACTTGCCCACTATATATATATATGCAGACTGGAAAGAGAAGACACTGATCATATGAATATGATTACTAGATGTCCAGCACTGCACTCTACCAGGACGAAGTTCCTGCCAGAAATACGTAACATCATCACAAACCAACTGGGACAACATATATGGAATCGGCTCTCGACTCATTATAACCCGACATCCTTAGTTATAGACTGCTCCACTATGATGAAGAAAATTATATCTCCAAAGAATGAAGAAGCCCTCAAAGACATTGAAGTACAATCCAGAAAGCTATGTCACCAACTGCACGTCAGTCGGCTTCAACAAACAATAAAACTATTATCATAGGAGCAAAGAAAATGATATGGCTGTCCCCTAATCTCCCTACGACCTGTACATATTTCAGTTAAGGAAAACAAAAGTATAAATTTCATTGCTCCACGTTTCGTGCACCAACTAATGGAATTAACCTACATATACCGGATACTGCCGGGTGCACCATTACTGGTGGGATCTACGAATAGAAAGAAAGTTGCAGCCTGTACTGTACTGTACTGTCATTTCGGCTAATTCTGCGCATCGGCTAATGCGCAATTCACGTCAAATTTAGCCTTACATACGTCTATAATATGTGGGGTTTCAGAATAAACCAGCTGATTAATTGCTACACTGTGGCACAATTTTATCACATTTCCGATAGTTTGGTAAAAATTTATTCCGATAATAGTCAAAATGTGTAAGATCCTCAGGACCCTGCTGATGGACTACTGTCTGTTTCACAAAAGCTGCCCAAATTTTACGGCTATATAAACAATGCAAAAACAATATTTTTTCGATAATATTAAATTAAATACAAATTTAAGAGAGCCTTCTTTTTATTTTGTGACATTTGGTTGAATATTGATTTTTATTTTATTACAGAGTGAAGATGTCTATTTGGGATTTAACAGGGGGAAATTTTTCTAATTTCAGAAATAGTGGACCGATTTTCAAAATTTAACTTGTTTTCCTAGCCAGGTTTCGTGGTCAATTTCCAAATTATTTTGTTTTCTTGCCACCGCTCGCAGCTCCTCCAACTCCTTTTCCTTTTGTTATATTATAAAAACTGTACTAGTACATTTACGACGTAATTTTAAGAAAAAGTAACAAAGCTAAGCTTCTATTTTTCATTTTATCATTTTTTATTTATAGATAGTAAAGCCATAGTGCTATGTCTAAATCCTCGGTGATCATTGAGCACGACTGTCACTTTGAAAGTTATACACATTTTGCCTATTTTTGGTATTAATCCATTTTCGTGAATATCTATGGTCACAATTTAGCTCTGTTCATTATGCATGTGTGTCTATTTACACCAACAGTATCACCATCTGATATGGCTGTAGAAAATGAACACTGTTCATACTCCAGACTCTACACTGAGTCTACAGGAAAATGCTATTGACCACACCATAGCTCTAATACAGATGACAGGGGGTACCTTTAAAGTCAGGCGCAACTAATATATGTACATAGGTAGCCATACTGTCAGCATGTTTCCCTCGATGACCCTATCCATGCATATACTTGTCTGCCATGCACATTCGTTTAAGCTGTAAATGATTATAAACAAGCCTGAGGGAACTTGTGGAAATGCTTTCCTGTTGGCATAGATGGAGACATAAAGGCGAACCTGAGAGAGAGAGAGGTTTCTATCTAATGAAGTTGAGAGAGAGGTAGAGGGGGTGTGGGTATATCTAATAATGTTGAGGGAGAGAGAGGGAATATATATATATATATATATATATATATATATATATATATATATATATATATATATTGTGTTTCTGTCTACTTAATGATTGAGAGAGAGGGCGGGGTGTAGAGACATTGTGGTTTATATCTACATGTAATTATGTTGAGAAAGATAGAGAGAGAGTGAGAGACAGACAGACAGATAGACATGGAGAGAGAAAGATGTGTTCAAATATAATCAGCACCTATGTATACAGTTGTTGCCACACCTGTTTTAGCAGAAGGCGCGACTATAGTCGCTGCCTTTTCCGTCGTCGTCGTCATTGTACAAGCTTCATCATCATGATATAACTTTAATATTACTTAACAGATTTCTTCAATAGTTGGACACTTGCAACATGTGAGCATTCCGTCCGTCCGTGAACATTATCAAACGTCTTCTCGGTAACCATTGGGTCTATAGTCACCAAACTTCATGATCATGGTCCTTAGGTAGGGGGATTGCAAAATTGTTAAAATGACGTCATTACGTAATCCAAGATGGCCGCCGTCTAAAAATAGCACAAATTCTTAAAAAATCTTCTTCTCAAGAACCGCCAACTGGATTTCGACAAAACTTGGTAGGAATGATCGATGTACAATGCTCATTCAAAGTTGTTAAAATGGTGACCCCAGGGTCAAAAATGGGTGTGGCCGATGGGGTCAAATTGGGGTCAAATTTTATTTTTGACCGAATATGGTCATGTTATATATCAAATCGAAGGTATCAACGAGGCGATCACTCTGGTGCATTTTTTGTCGAAATCGGATGGTTATGTCATCCAAGATGGCCGCCGAAAGGTCAAAAGGTCCTTCTTTTATTATAGATTTCAAAATTCTTCTTCACATGAACCACTTGGCCCATGGTAGCCAAACTTCACAGTTATAGTCCATTGGTGAAGCCTTTTCAGATTTGTTAAAATAGAGGTCATCGCTAATCCAAGATGGCCGCCATTTAAAAATGGCATAAATTCCTAATAAATCTTCTTCTCATGAACCGCTAGCCGGATTTTGACGAAACTTGGTTAGAATGATCGATGTACAATGCTCTTTCAAAGTTGTTAAAATGGTGACCCCGGGGTCAAAAATGGGCGTGGCCCGTGGGGTCAAACAAATTGGGGTCAAATTTTATTTTTATTTTTGACCGAATATGGTCATGTCTATATCAAATTGAAGGTGTCAAAGAGGCGATCACTCTGGTACATTTTTTTGTCGAAATTGGATGGTCATGTCATCCAAGATGGCCGCCAAAAGGTCAAAATGTTGTTCTTTTATTAGAGATTTCAAAATTCTTCTTCACACGAACCGCTTGGCCCATGGTGGCCAAACTTCACAGTTATGGTCCATGGGTGAAGCCTTTTCAGTTGTTAAAACGGAGGTCATCGCTAATCCAAGATGGCCGCCGTCTAAAAATAGCACAATTTTTTTTAAACACATGAACTCAAGTGGGTGGCAGGTGGGAGCATGTGATGGGTAATTTAACGATCAGGGTGCATCCTTACCGGAATTCCGACTGGAGACCTGGTTTGGCCCTCACATACGTCTTTGGCATTTTGTATGTGACAGTTGAATCTGGTTATACCCCTTATAAGAGTAATCCTACTGGTATTACTTTTAAATAGGGGAAGGGGCCAAGTGACTTTGGTGCGGTATGGACCTGGCACCAGGTCAGGTTATTCTAATTTCAGGGCTGAATATGTTGTATCTCGATGTAAATATTCCGTTCTGATTTTGGGATTTTCCCCCCAATGCAGCAGGTCAAAACGGGATTGAACCTGTTTGCCCGGCCTTACATGACCTTAGCTGTTGATAGGCCGTTACCCCAAACACCACTAATCAAACAAACAAACACATGAACTCAATGTCACATTCTCCTCTGGTGTTCATGGAGTCAGGTGAGCGAGTTAGGGCCATCATGGCCCTCTTGTTTTATCTTCACATTTTTTGCGGAAACACATAGCCATTTTTTTGCGTCAAAATGTTTGCACAAGTTTCTTCACCATGATATAACTTTAATATTACTTAACATATTCTTTCAATATGTGGAAATTTGATACATGTGATCATTCGGAACACCCTCATGCCACCATTAATATGACCGTGTCATTTTTTATTTTCACATGTTTGCGGAAACACTGAGCCCTTTGTACAATTTGTACAAATTCATTCATCATCATATAACATTATTATTACTTGATGGATTGCTTCAATATTTGGAAACTTGATACATGTAAGCAGTTGGAACACACTCATTCCATCCTTAACATGACTTTCACCTTTTTGACATTCACATGGTTGTGTAAACACTTAGCCATTTTTTTGATGTCAAAGCGTTTCTTCAACCTTGACCTTTATCATGTTTTAAGCATGGACTTCTCTGACGGTTTTTGTGATGCTTACTTTAGCACATGTCCATGATGATGTTATGGTCATGGTCAAATACCTCGGCTTCTGTGGCGGAATTCTTGCATGGTTTTTAAAATCTAATGCCTGGTCCTTTGTAGTTGTAACGCTGTCATTATTTGTAGCTTTAACTGGAGAAAAGGCGCTTATGTGTTTTGTGACCAGTATAGATCCAGACCAGCCTGTGCATCCGCACAGTCTGATCAGGGTCTGCACTTTTTGCCATTCCATCAATGGAACACCCGGCATGCCTCTAACAAGGAATATATAATTATATATCGCTATCAGGCTACAGGAGTGTGCTATTTGATCAGGAGCTACACTGGTCACAAATCCCATAAGCCAAATTTCTTCAGTCATAGCCACCAATGGTAAATGGATCAGGAGCTACACATATATACTTAACTAACCAATTGCCAGACTGAGTGTAGACCTGTCTTCAGTCCTCTACTGATTCCACAACACTCACAACTGTAACAAACAGGGGGCCGTTTCACTAAACTTAGTACGACTAAAATGTTCGTAAGTGCAAAATTATGATAGTCTGTAAATTTCACATTAATTAACAATGGTTTCTTGTAAACACTTATTGGATTTACATTTATTGAGCATAGGCTGCATGTGCAGCCTATGCTCAATAAATGTAAATCCAACAATGGAAATCTACAGACGATCTTAAATTTGCACTTACGAACATTTTAGTCGTACAAAGTTTAGTGAAACTGACCCAAGCAGTCTGTTGTACCGATTTGTACACTTACCCTATGAAACTTGATTGCAGATCTACAATGAAGCGTAGGTTAACAACCGATACACAGGAAGATGGACAGACAGAGGCGGTTACATCTGCCAAGAAGGGAAGATGTAACCCACTGCACTCTCAGAGGTATTCATCAACATGTCCTTGTTATAGGCTGGCAATCGGATTTTGAAATGTGTGACCAAACTGAACTGACAACACAAAAAAGACAAAACTAGTCTGTTTTACATTTGCTTCCATTTTGGTAAGACCATAGTACTTTTTAAAATAATTTATGTAATTTGTGCCAAAATGTTTATTTCTGAAATATTAGTAGTCAAAGGTCTACTGCGGCTACCAGTAGCTCTATTCGAGATTGTTGCACAAATGTTACGCTTTTACACTATTAACCAGTTCAACACTACAGACCTATTTAGAGGTGTTTGTGAACTGTAGATCCAGTTAGCCGCCTCGTGACGAGCCGTCTCATCTGGATCTGCACCTTTTGCTAGTGATTGTTGTATTTTTTTTTAGAACCCCCCCCCCCCATCTATTTACATATATCTACATGTAAATGGACTAGTCAGAACTTAATTTTGTGACGATATGTTGAAAAAGTATATCACAGTCCATTCCAGTCAAATGGGGATGAAATGGTTAACCATACTTGGTACATACTGTTAGTGGAGTAAGGAAGTGATATGTTGTCATGTGTGTCAAGTGTATGGATAACTGAATACCTGCGTTTGGGAAAGTGTTAGAAATAAGATTATTCTGGTTGTTTTGTTTCAAACATCTCTCCATCTGAAACATCAGGCTGATGCGAATCAAGCTTCACATGGATGAGATGCATTTTCAGATTTGTAACTGATAAAATGAATCAAGTTGCTCAATCTAGCATGACTGCCACACAGAGGTATATGTACAGGGGCGGATCTGGAGGGGGGGGGGGGGTTCTGGGGTTGCACCCCCCCCCATTCAACCACAGAGTTTACATAGATCATAGTTTACCACCAGTTGGAGTCTGGATTTAAATGCCGTAAAACACACAGGAAAGTGCATTTTGAAGAGCTCGAAAATAGGACAACCGCCTAGTTGCGAACGGTAACTCTTGCAATTACTCCCGTACCGTCCGTAGCTAGCTAGATAATTTTGAAATGAAGAACTTGACAAATATTGGCAAGATTAGCGCAGGCGGTAGTGTATGGATCTGGAACATGTGGTTATTACAATGGACTTGTATGGGCATTTGTTCATCCATATGTGTGGCCATTTGAAATTGGTGGCTGTGACCGGAGAAATGGGGCTATGGGTTTTCTGACCAATCTGCACTGTTCGCCATTTAATCAATGAAACACCCGTCATGCTTCTAACATGCAATATACTTCATATCAGGCGACATGAGTGTGCTGTTTACGGCCACATTTGTGTTAAATCTTTTTTTCATTGAGTGAATTGTCAGAAATGGGGTATGACTGAGGTTAATTGCCATCATGTGGATCTTCTTCCTGTAACGATATCATTTGTTTTTTAAAATATTCAGGTCAAGCTACGGCGAAACATATACCAGACAAGAAACAGCTAATGCAGGTGTAATTAGATCTACAATAAATCACCCTACTAATTTGTCAGCCAGTTCTACAACTGTAGAGAGTATGGTTACTAAACATTCAAGCGCAATTCAATCACAAGCAGTGGACAATACTGTGACAATTGATAACCATATTGACCCTGGGGAGGATAATAGAGGTAAAGGTGACACCATGCCTGACAGAAATACCTATGTAAGTAGTCACTTGGATGGTTCTATTACTGACAGCAACAGAACCACCGACTCTTATGGAGTGGATACCGGGTTTCGTACACAAAATGATGGTGATTATACTGCACTAGCAGAGGGGCGAATGCTCACACAGCTGTGAGTGGTTCTGGTATTAGCACCAGTGGTCTCATCAACTCGAATATTGTGAATATTCACGCGTATGAGAGCATAGCTAATTCTGACATTGGCACTGATGATACAATTGTTGGAAACTCTGACGTAGTTGATAGTCACACACAAGACACAATAGATAATACTGATGACAACAGAGCTGGCAATGATCACATATCTGCTGCTAATGATTTCATAGTTAACACACAAAGCGACATTGATAACTCGAACAGTAGTACAAGTGTATGTGTTATCGGAGAAGCATACGAGCGCTGGAGGGCAACTATTTCCGCGATGAACACGACGGATGCGATGTTCGCACGGCATCTTCTGGACATTCACGACCAGCACTGTGAGAACTGTCGACAAAGGGCCACCAGAGTGCTGTAAGTGTATAGTATCTCAAGTTGATAGAGCATACCAGGCTAGTGTCCTTTGATATCAAGTTTATCAGGCTTTCCGAGGAATAACTCTATACACTGTTTCAGAGCCGAGTCTGATAAACTTGATAACAAAAGACACTGATGCAATGCAAGTACATGTATACATACCGTAATAACCCTAAATATTCGGACACATACATGTGTATATTCTCAGAAACACATATATCTAGTTTCCCACAACAAAAAGTATTAAATAGGGGTTTCCCAAAACAAAATTTAACAAATGGTGTCCAGATAGTTTAGGATTATTATTGTATGTTCTTAAATCCTTGATAACCTTTGTGTTCAAAGCGATTAACTCCTTGCTACTTGGATTATATTGTTTGAAATTGGTGACTACTTCTACCTTCCATCATGCAACCGAACTCTCCCACTCTACTATTTTCATGAGCTTCATTATCCGCTTGAATGTTTGCAATGTCAGCCATTGTAAGCTGTTAACCCTTAGACCGCTATCTTAATCTTTTTGTCGTCTGCTGTTTATTTTCTATTTTCCATTTTTATCATCAAAAACATTCTTCGACAGCACTTTATAATCATTTTCAACATGCTTTGACAGCACGTCAGAATCATTTCCATTGGAAATGATTCTGAAGTGCTGTCAAAACATGTTTTTATTGAGAAATAAGGCAAGATATAAAAGCAACAGCAGACGACAATTGTTGTGAGTAGCGGTCTAAGGGTTAAGTCCTTGATAACCTTTATGTTTACCAGTAGCCGATTTCACCAACATTGCAAAGTATACTTTTCTAGCAAAGTATACTTTGAGGGAGTACCGGTAAACATTTATTTTTGCCGAAATGCTTTATTTCATATAGAACTAACGACTGCATATATTTGATTATTAAAAGAATGCAGAATTATTATACTGAATTTATTACATCATCACAGCCAAAATGGCTGTGATAATGTAATAAATTCAATATAATAAAAAATAATAAATTTATCATAAAATTGAAAATTTCTCCCTCAAAGTATACTTTGCTAGAAAAGTATACTTTGCAAAGTTGATGAAATAGGCTACAGTAGGTTATGTTTACCAGTACTGTATGTAGTTACAAGTAATATTCTCCACTACTGCTTGGTTTATGTTGATGGCCATCAATCCCAGTGTGCACCATAATCCACCCACCCACTGACACAGCTGCGTCTTTGACCAACTTTCCTCACACTACAAGTGGAACATACTTGCGTAGTATTTCCATCACACTGGTCTGTGGTCCCGTCTCTATGTGACCTTAGCTGTTGTTGGAACGTTAAACCCATTCACGTTCACTTTGACAGACTTTCTATGCCCCGCCATATTAAATAGTGGTCAGCGTTAATTTACACCCCGTCCTTCGGTTTGTCACATAACTTGTACGCATGCGCCTGCGTTAATCTTGTCCATCTTATAGACATTTCTGAATTACTAATGGCAATGTCAACTCGCAACCAAGCAGTTTGATTGACTAAGCCTGAGCTGTGGCTCAGCTCAGCCGATCCCGAAACCCGGTAAAATTTAGCACAAGGTTCTCAGTGTCCGGTATAGCGAGGTTTCATTGTACTTTCAGACCGGAGGTATGATAGCTGCAGAGTGGTAGGCCCACAAAACAGAATGGACTGGGACGTCAAGTTGTCTGTGACTGACAGCAGCAATGGGGCTTACAGAGCTCCAGATAATGTGCGTATTGTCGTATTTACACACTTATCTTAGCAGAATACGCATTGATTATCAAAAGTGGGAGTAAAAAATACGCACAGCAATGTTAAAAGACGCATTGATTTTCAAATTATGTAGTGGACATACTGTAATAAAGTTGAACATTTACTTAGTTGTGTTTGCTTTTTGCAGCTCAAATAAGTAAATATTTTAATTTGTTTTATTTTTTATCATTTGTTCCATATTTAATAAGGAATAAAATCAATAATACACTGGTATCAGTAAAATACGCATTGAATTTGAAATCTGGGTGTAACTATTAGATACAAAACTGATATGGAGCTCTGGGCTTATGGCCCTTATGACCTGTCTATTGCCTGAAATGGGGATTAGGGTGTTTATGGTCCATCTACCACCAGATATGTGGTTCTAACTGGAGAAATGGGCCTCAGGGCGTTTATGGCCTGTCTAACGCCTATGTCAGATAGTGGATTTGTGAATTGTGTAGACCCTGACCAGCCTGCACGTTTGCACAGTCTGTTCCATGTCTACACTGTTTGCTGTTTAGTACGGGAATCATTTATGATGGAGAAGTCTCTCTACATGCATATACATGTATATATGTATGTGTGCTAGCTGATCAGGAGTTCAAAAGCTCAATAAACCTACTTTTGTCATGTCGGGCCTCATATGAACCCGGCTTTGGTATTATCACCCTTTCATCAACATTTGTATGTCCCACCAAGATAGTGGAGGAGGCATTTATCCTTCTCTGTCCATCCCGTTCCGTCTGTCCGTCCCGTCCCGTCTGTCCGTCCCATCCGTCACACGGTTAACATTTTTGTTTTAGTTTGTACATATGTATCTTCACTACTTTTACATTATCATGAGCCAATGATGTGCACCACAACCCACCGGATTGTGACCTTGACTAGAATTGCAATATTTACATAGTTATTTCCCTTGGTTAAATTTTCAGCTTGTATCTTCAATATTAAATAGCCATACAGCCACCATACTTGCACACTATCATGAGCCAGTGATGTGCGTCGCAAACCACTGTGAAACCCATGACCTAGTGACTTAGACCTACAATTGCAATATTTACAGTTATCTCCCTTTGTCACAAGGTTAAAGTGTTTGTTTGAGCTTGTATCTTCAATAGTATTATGCCTACAGGCACCATACTTGCGCACTATCATGGGTCAGAGAATCTAATGACCACCCAATGCCAGATCGCCGCAGATGCGATTTCCTGACACCTAGGCCACGAAAAAAGTCATCCAACTATTCGATTATTGTAGATTTTCTTCTATTATTTTTTTGGCCGGGGGGTGGGGGTGGGTCCGGACCCCCTGGACCCCCCCCTGTATCAGCGCCTGCGTAATCTTATTACCTTTAAAGGAAGGGGCCAAGTGACTTTGGTGTGGTATGGACCTGGCATCAGGGCTGAATATATTTCTTTATGTAAATATTCCGTCCCCCGCGCCCCCCCCCACCCCAATGCAGCAGGTTAAATGCGGGATCGAACCCGTTGGACCAGCCTTAAATGACCTTAGGCCGTTAAACACCAATAACCAAACACACCCGTAGATCATAAAGGTAGTTCATTAAATAACACAGTACATGTATGTATATTACTTATCACATGCAAATAAATATTGTTTAAATTAACACTTAATATTGAAGTTATTGTGTGTTGTGCCGGTATACGTTATGCTCACCTTTTATCCATATTTTTGTTCAGATTCATATCATAACGTTGATTCTTATTGGTATTCATGCCTTGGGCTAAGTAACCTGATGTAATAAAGGTGCCTGGCATTAGGTCATGATATTATGGTTACCAGTGTTTTAAAGGATACTGTAGTTTGAATGTTGGACATACAATGTCCCCCATACATAGGGAATACCTGGCTAGTGTAGTTTGCTATCAAGTTTATCAGGCATTGCTAGGAAACGCGTAGGAATTACGAGGCTCATAGAGGAATTTCTACCATTTCCGAGCCGAGCCTGATAAACTTGATATAAACGTACTTTAGGTTGGTATTCTATTTGTCAGGGGGCCGTTTCACTAAACTTTGTACGACTAAAATGTTCGTAAGTGTAAAAGTATGATAGTCTGTAAATTCACAATGTTTTCTTGTAAACAATTATTGGAATTACATTTATTGACCATAGGCAGCCTCTGCTCAATAAATGTAAATCCATCAATTGAAATTTCCAGACGATCCTAAATTTGCACTTACGAACATTTTAGTGGTACGAAGTTTAGTGAAACGGGCCCCAGGTAATCATGTTTTATGCTAGCCTATGATCAAACATGAACTTGTTTCTGCTCATGACACTGTTCGACCAATGAAAACTCAGTAACTCAGTTTTCAATTCGTTGAAACCCGGATATTCGTTTGAGGTCAATAAAGGGTATGCACATCTTAATTTTGAATCCATCCTTAAGAATTCTTACCTGAATGGCGAATCTTACTGGGATTCTCGCCTGCGGCCAAATGATCTGGGGCTCATTTCACTAAACTTTGTACGATAAAAATGTTCGCGTAAGTGCAAATTTAGGATCGTCTGCAAATTTCAATTCATGGATTTACATATATTGAGTATGCTCAATAAATGTAAATTCAATAATTGTTTACTAGAAAACGTTGTTAATGTGCAATTTAGACTATCATAATTTTGTACTTACGAACATTTTAGTCCGTTTCCGGGGCCCGTTTCACTAAACTTTGTACGGTAAAATGTTTTCTATAAATTAACTTCACACATTAACCCTTGCAGTGCTGAATTAAAATTTGTCTTCTACTGTTTATTTTTTATTTTCCATTTTTCTTATCAAAAACATGCTTTTACAGCACTTTAGAATGGAATGGAAATGATTCTAAAATGCTGCCAAACCATGTTTTTATTGAGAGAAAATACAAAATAAGATACAACAGCAGACGACAGTTTTCAGTTCCCGCTTTTTAAGGGTTAACGTGATTCATCAATGCTACCTTTATCCACCTACATGTAAGGGTCATAGGTAACCATTACATGGAGGAGCATGCATGGGTAATTTAACGATCGGAGTTCATCCTTTAATACCGGAATTCCGACTGGAGACCTGGTTTGGCCCTCACGTACGTCTTTGGCATTTTGTATGTATTTTGAATCTGGTTATACCCCTTATGTGAGTATTAGTAATTTACGATTATTCGTAATTATATTGTAGGGGGTCAAGTGACTTTGGTGTGTTATGGACCTGTCACCAGGTCAGGTTATTCTAATTTCAGGGCTGAATATATGTTTTCTCGATGTAAATATTCCGTTCTGATTTTGGGATTTCTCCCGAATGCAGCAGGTTAAAATAGGATCGACCCCGTTTGCCCGGCCTTACATGACATTAGCTGTAAGTGTTGATAGGCCGTTAAACAGCAATAAACAAACAGACAAACTGAAAAAAAATCCACCTCTAAGACTTCCAAAATCGGATGCTAATGCGAACTTCGTTGCACGTTTTATTGTTGCAGTTACGAACAGTTCAACTTCTTAGTCTAGTCGTACGAAGATTAGTGAAACGGGTCCCTGTCCTGTGTAGTAAGGTTAGGCCGGGGATGTCGGATTTTCCCCCGATTTACAGTTTGCCTTCTGACCCAATGTTAAATTTGGCCGTTTTCAAAGTTGATTTTTTATCAATAGTGGACGATTTAGTTAATAAAAAACATACACGCATATTGTGTAATGTATATTTTATGACTTACAATGTTGTTTTTTTTAAATATGTAACATGTGGGTGACTTTTAATCGATAAATTCTAATCACTTGCGCGGTCACTTTTTTTTGTGGACGCTGCCATTTTGAAAAATCACGTGATAGGTGGTGTGGCTTAATTTCGATGACGCCATCATTTCTTGATGGATATTTAATTTGGGCATGAAAAATGCACCCTCTACACGATTCTGTTGTCTGCTGTTGAAATTTCTGAGAGGAAAATCGTGTCTTTGGTGCTAGAAAGAGGTAAATATTTGAACAGTGATTTGTATAGGAACCTCTGGATTCGACATCCTAGGACATCGACAGTTTCTTTAACAATCATTAATGTGCCCAAAAAACACTTTATTGAACCGTTTGGCTTGTGTGCACTCGGTGGCAAACTTTTTTTTAGTAAACTCATATCAAACCGGAAGTTCGGAACACGAGCCGTGTCATGGGTTTTCGCGACCATTTTATTTTCACTTCCACATCGAAAAAGCCAGCGTTACATTTGAGCTGGCCGTTTTTGGTGTAAAATTAAAGTGCAAAAGTGTTGCTTAATGATGCCTCTGTGTGTTTTTGGGTCCTTGTAGATTCACTTTGAATATATGTTCAACAATTCAATAAAAAAACAAAAATTCAACTCCAAATCACAGTGTTATTAACAATCAAATTGAGCTGAATCATTATTATTGAGTATTGTGTATTTAGCGATCCTTTTTTTTAGACACTAGACTGTCAATCCTCTCTACCCATGCGCCCTCTGCCCCCTCACCACAGCGCCACCTCTTTATGTGGGCATTTTTTTTATTATTTGAAAAGCGTCTGGAGGCCAATTAATTATGCACCAACAAACTGTCATAACTTCTATATCATTTGAACATAAACAATTCAACACAGCATACCTGTGGACAAATGCCACACATCCATGCTGCCATTTTATGACCTTGACCGTCACAACATTTTCACACATTAAGAAATTTGCCTGAGTTTCTCATTTCTGTCATCATTTCTATTTCCCTTGATGGATTACTTTAATATTTTAATACAACGTACATGTGGACAAATGCCATACACCCATGCCTTAATATGGCTTTGACCTTTTGACGTTCACAAATACGCTTGTGAATACGTATCACTTGGTTAATTAACTTGTGACACAGTTTCTCCAATCTGCCACCATGGGCATTTGTGTGCTGACAAGCCACATTTTCTTGTTGCCTCTGCAGCCACATGTCAGATCAAATTAGTTTAGTGTTGATCATACTACTTTTGTGGTTGGGCTAAGTGACTGGTGTGGAATGGACCTAGCACCAGGATAGGATATTCTAATTTCATGGCTGAATATTGATTTTTCTGTAAATATTCAGTTCTGGTTTTGGGAATTTCTCATTATGGACACATTAAATACGGGATAAATGACCTTAGCTGTTGATATGCCGTTAAACACAAATTATCAATCAATCCGTGTATGAGAGCCACTGTTGACAAATTGTTCGTTAATTAAATGAGAGCGCACTATCTTAGTTAATCTCACCGCCGACCTTGTATTTTGGATAGATAAAAAGTTTTTGTAATTCGGTCCATTCATTAATTCGGCCATTAATATTCAGTTTGTGAATAACTATTTAAATAAAAAATGTTATAAACACACCAAACAGCTCTATTCATTAACACATTATAATCTTGACATGAACATCTTTGTGCAAACAATAATTGAGCTACTTACTATCAAGTTACTATATTATCCGGTTTGAGATCTCTGCACAAAAAACTTTGCTCCCCCCCCCCAAATTTGAATAACTCCTAAACCAATCAATATATCTAGATGAAACAACTTCCATTGTTTTGCATTTTTTCAATACCTTTAATTTCATACCAAACACTCCATAATGCACACTTTTGTTTGGGAAAAAATATCCACTACATTCAAAATTGGCAATATTTTTTTAGAAAATTTGTTATTTCTGGAAATAAAAAAATGAATAACTCCTTAACCAATCAAGATATCTTGATGAAACAACTTTCATTGTTTTGCATTCTTTAATACCTTTAATTTGATACCAAACACTCCATACTGCACACATTTTCGGAAAAAATATGCGCTAAATTTCTTTTTTACAATTTTTTTATTTCTCGAAATTAAAAATTGAATAATTTCTTAACCGATCAAGATATCTTGATGAAACAACTTCCATTGTTTTGCATTCTTCAATACCTTTAAATGGATACCAAGCACTCCATTCTACACATTTAAAAAAGTAAAAATATATTTAAATACAAAGTTGGCAGAAAATGGTCAGAAAATTTCCGAAGTTCTCCAATTTCAAAATTGAATAACTTCTTAACTAATCAAGATATCTTGATGAAATAACTTGCATTGCACAACTACATTCCTTACCTTTAATTTGATACCAAATAATCCATAAAAAAACTCCGACATCCCTAGTAAGGTTGCTTGACACCATACCAGGACAATGCTTTGTTTGCAATTTCAGTGCTGAACATATGTATGTAGTCCATAGACATAGCTATATGGCCAAACCGCTCGCACTACTCTCGTAACTCTTCATAATTTTGTACTTACGAACATTTTAGTTGTACGAAGTTTAGTGAAACGGCCCCCTGGGGCCCGTTTCACTAAACTTGGTACGATAAAAATGTTTTCTGTAAAGTCACTTCACACATTAACGTGATTCATTAAAGCTACCTCTATCCACCTACATGTAAGGGTTATTACATCGCAACAAATCCACCTAAGACTTCACAAAATAGGCTGCTAATGCAAACTTTGTTGCACATTTTATTGTTGCACTTACTTACGAACTTCTTAGTCTTACGAACGGGTCCCAGGGGGCCGTTTCACTAAACTTCTTACGATTAAGGTGTTCGTAAGTGCAAATTTAGAATCGTCTGGAAATTCCAATTGATGGATTTATATTTATTGATCATAGGTGAAATTTACAGACTATCATAATTTTGCACTTACAAACATTTTAGTCATACGAAGTTTAGTGAAACGGCCCACTGGTGTAGTTTGGTTGCTTGACACCATACCAGGACAGTGCTTTTTGTCGAGCCCGCTTGCGGAAAGCGAGACATAGTGATCACAATGACATCCGGGTGTCCGTGCGTGCGTGCGTGCGTCCGTCCGTCCGTCCGTCCGTCTCCGTCCGTCCGTCCGTCCGAAATATGCGTTAATGTTTTTAAATACCTTGTATCTCTGCAGTCCTAAGTCACATTGACTTGAAATTTCATATGCTTATTTGTCATCATCCATATATTCATGCTGTATCCCACTCATGCGGCCCTTATCCCAAGGTCAAGGTCAAATGACTTAGAAGTTTGCGTTCCGAAATCTGCGTTAACGTTTTTAAATACCTTATATCTCTGCAGTCCTAAGTCACATTGACTTGAAACGTCATATGCGTATTAGTCATCATTCATATATTCATTCTGTGTCCCACTCATGTGGCCCCTGTGCCCCTATGTCAAGGTCAAATGACTTAGAAGTTTCCGTTAAAGTTTCTGTCAAAATTTGCGTTAAAGTTTTCACGTACCTACTATCTCTGTAACCGTAAGTCAGATTTGCTTGAATGCTTGAAACTGTGTATGCTTATTGGGCATCATCCACATAATCATTCTGTGTCCCACTCATGCAGACCCTGTGCCCCAAGGTCAAGGCCAAATGACTAAAAGTTTGCGTTATTATAAAATCTGCGTTAAACGTTTTACATATCTTATATCTCCACAATTGTTACTCCAATTTACTTCCTACTTCCAATACCTCTTTTTCATCATCCATATGTTCATTCCATAGCCTGCCCATGTGGTCCACATGCCCAAGGTCAAGGTCAAATGACTTTGAAATTTGTGTTAAAGCTTTTACATACCTTATATCTCCACAATACTTACTCCGATTTACTTCAAACTTCAAATAATTATTTATTATCTTCCATATGTTCGTTCTATAGCCCACCCATGCGGCCTATAGGCCCAAGTTCAAGGTCAAATGACTTTAAAATTTGTGTTAAAGCTTTTGGTATAAACATATTTTATTAAATAGTAATTACATCATTTGTCGGTATACTAGCAGGGTAAAGAGGGTTGGAACGAAAGATTGCTATCTTATGGAGTTCCTCTCCTTGAAGCGTTTACATACCTTATATCTCCACAACCCTTAATTCAAACTTCAAATAAATACACTCTGAGACCATCAAATGCCTCGGCGGGCTCGACATGCGGGCCGCGGCCATCTGGTTTGCAATTTCGGTGCTGAACGTATGTATGGTAGTACATAGACATATATATAAATTGTCGTCTGCTGTTTATTTTCTATTTTTCATCATCAAAACATGCTTTGACAGCACTTTAGAATAATTTACAACATGCTTTGACAGCACGTCAGAATCCATGTTTTTATTGAGAAATAAGGCAAGATATAAAAGCAACAGCAGATGACAATTGTTGTGTGTAGCGGTCTAAGGGTTAACGTAAATTACGATATAGAGATATGGCATAATAGTCTACATACAGGTACAGTCTCGCCTTGCTGTTGAACGAACGTAAAGCTCCAATCAATCAATCAATACATCAATCAACCAATTCCCATGCAGGTGTATTGCCGTCTGTATATGACCTTGCTTTTGAATGGACATGTCACACATGGACGTCGCGAGACCCTGTCTAAAGCGGAAGCCCAGGTGGATTATCAAATGGAGCTAGTTGCGAACAGTGCAATCTACTCCCGTACAAGTCGCTGACGGTACGGGAGTAGATTGCAAGTCTTGAAGAGTTACTATCCGCAACTACAATGGAGCTCGCAAAGTGAGGGGGTACGCTAGGTGGGAGGGGTGGGGGTGTGGAGTCCGGGGGCATGTCCCACCCCGGATTATTTTTAAAACTATGGTGCCCTATGCAGCATTCTATGGGTTTGTTTGGAAAATATTTATTAACTCCCTTGTGCAATTTGATAACAGTAACACATTATAGGTAATTCTTAAAATTATGTTGAAGCCCGGGCTTCCATGCCTCCGTCTAGCGACGTCCCTGTCGCCCAATTCAGTTAATATAACTTGGTCTATGTTTGAGCTCGCCTTCCGAATGAAGGAGTGCTTACGTCTTACCAGTAGCCGATTTCATCAAAATTGCAAAGTATACATTTTTAGCAAAGTATACTTTGAGGGAGTAATCATTTATTTTTCCTGAAACGCATTATTTCATATAGAACTAACCACTGCATATCTTTGATGATTCAAAGTATGCAGAATTATTATACTGAATTTATTACATTATCACAGCCAAAATGGATGTGATAATGTAATATATTCAGTACATGTATAATCAAAATTAATAAATTTATCCTAAAATTGAAAATTTCTCCCGCAAAGTATACTTTGCTAGAAAAGTATACTTTGCAATGTTGGTGAAATAGGCTATTGAGGTTGTGTCGGTGTATGTCCCCCTGTCTATGTTCGTGGTTCTATTTGTTTTACCCTACCTATGGCAGATATATACACCATAGTTTTACCACGTCTTTGTCGTATGGTACACGGTGCAAACTGCTACACAGAGGATACGGGACTAGTGTACTTTGATATCAAGTTTATCAGGCAAGGCTAGGTAACACGTAGGAATTCCGAGAATCGCCGACAGATTTCTACCATTTCCGAGCCAAGCCTGATAAACTTGATGTCAAATGACACTAGTATGTTATTCTATTTGTCAGGTAATGTTTTCTACTACAGAATTATGAGCAATTATGACGTTGTTTTCGTGGAAAAGAACTTGTCATTACACAGACGTAATTCGGAAACTTCATGTAACGCCGCTCGACCAATTAAACGTTAAATTTCAATTTATTGTAACCCAGATATTCGTAGCAGGTCAATGCTTAATACAGCTATATGTGATCAGTAATTACGGAAATGGCCAATACAAAGCTCGTTACCTGATAAATGTACCTACCGGTGACCTTTGCTCATGCTGAACTTCATACATGTAATGTGTTGTACACGCGTCGGTATGATCAAGGTAGAACATACTAAATGTGGCTGTGACTGGCGAAATGGGGCTTATGGGATTTGTAACCAGTGTAACTCCTGATAAAATAGCACACTCCGGTAGCCCGATAATGAGCTATTTTACTTTTTACACGCATGATGGGTGTTTCATTGATTGAATAGCGAAAAGTGCTTATCGCCATTGCTGTTAGTTTAAACAATATGTATTCGACAGTATATGGTTAAATTGATGTATTGTTGAACTACTTGGGTAAGGGCTGTAACTAATGTTGTGATAACTTGTAGCCCAAGCCCATTGTACTTATATGCAATAAACTACGTTTAAACTAAAAAAGTGTAGATCCTGATCAGACTGTGCGGATGCACAGGCTGATCTGGATCTACACTAGTCGCATAACTCATAAGTAACATTTCAATGAGACACCTGTCCTGCTACTTCTAACAAGCAATACCGATCGTTATCAGGCTAATGGAGGGTGCTTCTTGATCAGGAGCACACGTCCCGCAAATCCCATATGTCCCATTTCTCCAGTCACAGCCACATATGCGGTAAAGTTAAATAGTTAAACATGTTAGTGTTCTCCAACCTTAACCAGCCCTCAGGCGTTTGAAGTACATGTACCGTATAGAAGGGTTTGCATGGCAAGCCAACTGCACAATAATTCCATAAACCATGGTTTGGAGCTTAAACCCTAGTGTTTGCTAAAACTGCCATTTGGGATTACAAATGGTAGATTCTTAAACCCAGTGCCGTAACCAGTGGCCTATTTCACCAACATGGCAAAGTATACTTATGTAGCAAAGTATACTTTGAGGGAGAATTTTCAATTTATTAATTTTGATTATACTGAAATTTACTAGTATTACATTATCACAGCCATTTTGGCTGTGATAATGTAATACATTCAGTATAATAATTCTGCCTACTTTTAAACATCAAATATATTCAACGATTAGTTCTACATGTATACATGAAGTAATGCATTTCGGGAAAAATTAATGATTACTCCCTCAAAGTATACTTTGCTAGATGAAATCGGCTACTGGAAGCCAAAACACGAGGCGGCAAAACAATCGACTGAGCGGAGCAAGGGAGTACGCTAGGGTGGTCAGAGCCCCCCCCCCCCCCCCCCCACCCCCTCCCCAACACCAACCCGGAAAACATTTAAACAGAGAAACATTCTGATGCATTTTCAGGCGAAATATCCCTTTCTTTTGTTTCCTACTTTCATGACAAAACTATATCATTTCCGCTCTCCGGTCCATTCATATCTAGTCTATAGACCAATATTTCAAGACGAAAGCCTAAACAAAAAATATGCTTCCAAAAAGGAGGAAGCAACTGCCTCCTCGTGTCCTAGTGTAGTTACGGCACCGAAACCCTGGTTTCGGGGCAATTATTGTGCTCTTGGTGGCCCTAACCATAGTTTCTACATGCCCACTTAGCAGGCACAAACTGTTCTTTATAGGAAATAAATTAAGTGTATACGTATTTCACTATTCCACCAGCTCTAAAAAAAAATTACGAGTGCCCGCTATATAGATATAATCATTTAGTAATATTTATTTTACTGATGGTGACTCGCGGTGGTATTGGGCTATTTTCATATGCAAATGAGGCATGATATTTTGTTTTAATTATTAGCCAGGTTTTTTGAAAAAAAATCCAGGCTATTGGATTGGCGAAAACCGGGCGGCGGGCGGCGTCCACAATCAATGTTAAGTTTTCGTGTTTGAGTCCATTTCTTTGTTACTGTACCACCTAGGACCACCAACCTTTCACAGTTTCATAATCAAGGGGTGCCCACCACATATCACTATCCAACATGTTACCTTTTTTTGAACTTGACCCATTTTTTCCGCGCAGTCGACTTAGCCATTTTCAATGTTAAGTTTTCGCGTTTACAATGTTAAGTTTTCGTGTTTAAGTCCATTTCTTTGGTACTGTACCACCTAGGACCACCAAACTTTCACAGCTTCATAACCAAGGGGTGCCTACCACATACAACTATCCAACATGTGACCATTTCTTTTACCTTCACCTATTATTTCTACGTAATTTACTTAGCCATTTTCAACGTTAACTTTTTAAGTACGTCTGGTTAAAGTTTTTTGGTTAAAAGTCTTTCGTTATACTATATCTCTGCAACTGCTTCGCCCATTATCTTGAAACGTCACATGTGTGTTTATCATCATCCATATTTTCATTCTACCCCCCAACCGTGCGGCCCCTGTGCCCAATGTCAAGGTCAAATTACTTTTTTTTTTTTAAAGTTTTTTCGTGTACTATATCTCTGCAACTGCTTCACCCATTACCTTGATACTTCACATGGATGTTTATCATCATTGTCGCGCCCGCTTGCGGAAAGCGTGATATCGTCGGCATTTTGGCATACGTCCGTCCGTCCGTCCGTGTGTCCGGTTTAAGTTTGTTGGTTAAAGTTTTTCCATCTACTATATCTATTTGTTTAGTGTCCATGCCTCGTCCCAAGGCGCGACATGCAGGCCACGGCCATCTAGTCTACAAAAAGTGGGTATAATTATGTTATCCAAGTGTCTATGCTTGGAAAAAACATGGCCTTCGTGGCTTTGCCTCGTTTCTTGTTTGTACTAATTAAATGCGTCACCTGAAAAAAATAATATTTTCGACAGATTTTAAAGTATGATCATTGTACATCAGAAATAAATACAGATAATAAATAGTAATGTCCGTTAACATTTTAAGGAAACACGGTTATCGCCGCTGACATCAGTGTGGAAATTTACGTCTGATATAAAATGTATAATACTGATCAATACGTGGGTTAATGGTGAATGAATATTTATTTTGCCAGAAAATATCTCGGATTATGTCTCTGATATAAAGAACATTTTGAGCCTACTGAGTGGGCATGTACCTTTAAATCACGGGTTGGAGCTTAAACCCCAGTTTAGACTGCCCAAACAATGGTTTCAGTCGCCAAACAGGAAATAAATTTACCGAAATATTATTTCTGACAATGGCGTCGAAAGTGCACGAAATTTTTAGAGCAATTTTCGAATTTGCTAGGGATATTTCGTCAACTTGCGACGTCATTTCCGGAAATTACTGTGACGTTTGAAGATATTTGTCATGAGATATTACACATCTTCTTAGGTACAAAAGCACATGACTTGTCTCAATTAACTTTAACCGATAAAGATAACATATTTTACTCATGGAATAAATCGAACATTTCCCCCTATTTCTCACAGTAAGTATATGTTGTTGTCACTCAGTTGATCCGTCTGTTCAAACAGCATAATTATAGTAAACGCCATTACACAAATAACTATCTCGTCGAGACGGTACAACTAATAGTGTATACTGTTCTGTCGTTATTTTAGGGTTTGTGTGCTTTTTTTGCTACATTGTTTGAACCAAGGTTTTTATTCATCTATCGATCACGTACAACAAAACTGAAGTTTATTCCATTTTTTAAGAGCCACATTGCCGCCATTTTGAATTTCAAAATGGCCGCCATTGAAGTTAATTTATATTTAACGTCAACGTTATATGTGATGTTTTTATTATTATTTATTATGAATAATACATATTGGCATTTAAACTTGACAATCTAATATTTATTATACATGTTTAATGCAGTGATGATATGTGTTTCTTCTGCTTATACTCATAATACAATGAACACAAAGTGTTGAGATTTTTGCTAACTAGTACTGTGGTATCAGACGCCATTATCTTCAAAATGGCCGCTGGAAATAAGTGTGTCACATACATTGCCACTTCAAGGATTTACATCTATTACGTATTATTGTATTACGTATTTTCATATATTACGTATCGTTGTGGCTTATATATAGTTATACTTCTTCAAACGATATCTTGGTTAGCAAATGTGTTTTCCTTTAAAATAAGAAGATTAAAATATGGCAAACCATCCATATTATCCAAGTGTATATTATGGTATTGTATATTGCATTGCAAAGGTAAATACTCATGTTCTCCATTGCTTCATGAGAAAGTGTCTGTTACGGCGATATGATGCACCATCTGCAGTCTGTAAGATCTGGCATTGTGCTAGCAGACTGCAACTGGTATCAACAGTTTGCTGTCTTTATGGAGTCCAGCTTAGTCGCCAATGTTTAGCTATTTTAATTTTAAAGCTACTATTATTTTATCATAGTGTTTCTTGCTCTGTTGATGACTGGATCTGATCTTGTCACAAAACGAGACTTGTATTGGATATACCTGCTCACAAGTGTTCAGTAAACTGGACAGAAGCTGCTGTCCCATCAATAACTGTGCATGTGACCATTCCGGTTATGCGAATTTTGATATTCCAGTATACCCAAATATAGGTATGTACATTCACCTTTTGTTTTTACGAAACTGTGTTTCACAATGATTACTGTTAGCCCAGTTAACCCACTAGACATTGGCTACTTCATCTGACACATGTGTACTTGGTACACAATGCTTACTGTAAATCACTTTAAACTGTACAATGGCCATTTTGGAGTTCATGCTGTGTGACTGTTGTTGTTAACAGTTACCAGAAATTCTTCTCATTCCATGTATAAATCTTTGTAGCAACAGTTTGTCATAGGTGGCCTGATACATAGTGTGATATCAGAGTTTCTTTGACTTTTCAGTTTCTATCTTCAATCTTCCTACCATTTTACCAGAACATAATATCTTGCGCTCATCTAATGTCTGAATGCCGAGATGGCCATTGTGCACGGCTTACAACATTTTGGACTCGAGGGGAGTCAGAATTATGTGTTTAGATCCTTTCAGTTTATCTCTGTAATTTCTTGCAACTCGTGATCACTGACAGGTTAGTTCGCAAATACTACATGTACCTGTGAGTTCATACCCTTAATAAAGTTAGAATATATGTTTTTTACTGACTCGTGGGATAGCGTATCAGTAACTAGTACGTTTTTGCCAGAAACGTGTTTCATGGACAGGCCATATTGTTTCAGCGGCAGTAAAATATCCTGTAATCTGTGACGACATGAATAGAGAATTTGTTTAATGGATATGAGAGGCAAGTGATCTTACTCCACTTGAACAGTCAGTCCGTACACATAACGAAACCGTTTCCGGCCAAATAACATGCCTCATTATTCATGTTCAATCATGAGCATATTAATTTTATGCGCTAATGAATGATATGGAAGTATTAACCATTGGCTTGCCTTTGTGGCACACCATAATGCAATGTATCTGGCTTTACCAAGTCATAATATGACAATTTCAACAAGTGAAACGCAATTTGGACCATCAATGCACTGATCACTGGTATATTGACGCAGGAGTTGTGATATCTTAAGACCATATGGTAATCGTAAATAATGACAATGACCATGGAACAATACTGCCTTTTCAACGTGGCCCTTTTTCTACAGTTTCATGCATACAATTCGGTATTATATATAGAGTGTATTCCACCTCTCCAACAATGTTATGGCAACCAATCTGACATTTTACACACGTCGTCTACTGTTGTAAGCAACTACTTTGACCGCATTTTGAGTGTGATTGTGCCAGCACTGCCTTTCATGAACACCAACAAGATGGAGACTCTAATGCAGATGGTGATGAAACTGATTGAAAGCACTGTATCTATAATTAAGAAAATTCCTGCATACACAGTGGCCATTTTGAAATCTAACATGTTTGTCATAAACAGTGACTTGAAATTGACTTTAGTCATATATAATTTACTTGCAATAATGATCATAGTCTGGGAAAATCAGTCCAAATGGTTTGTACATGATTATAAGAATTATATTATTTTCACGGCAGCCATTTTGAAAATTAGAATACAATAGGAACAACTCATGTTTTCATTGATGATATAAATAAAGTTTGTTCCGAGAACGTAGCAAAACAGTCAACACAACCTAACTATAAATAAACTTTACTAAAGACAGTACGTAGTGAAGATATAATAAATATTATTTGCATAGAGGCCATTTTGAAAACAAAATGTCCGCCATACCAGTTATCAGAAAAAGTGGAACCAACCCCAGTTTTATTATTTGAAGTATGTAGATGGCATAGACGAAAAGAAACCATTCCATCTGCATTATAAATGTAGATATGAATATTACAATATAGTGTATACAGTTTCAGGGCGGCCATTTTTAAATCTAAGATGGCCGCCATGGGGGTTGTTAAAATGAAAATAACACTGGTGTTGCTGTTTGTAGTCAACCGATGATTATCATAACAAAACGAATCAATATTCTACCTGTATTAGAAGTGTATATATAATGAATATAGCATTTCAGGGCGGCCATTTTGAAATCCAAGATGGCGGCAAAAGGAATTGTCAAAACAAATGGAACCAACCACAGTTTTGTTCTTCGTGCTCTAAAGATGACAAAAAACATTGGTTATACATAACCGTATACAACTATAAGTGGTAACACTATATACTAAGCGCAATTAAACAAACTAAGAAATATGGTGTACGAACGGGGTGAAAACTAAACTTACAGGTGCACCTGCATTTTTTACAGCTGCACCTGTAAATGTATAGCTGCACCTGTAAAATGTACAGCTGCAACTGTAAATGTATATCTGCACCTATAAAAAATACAGCTGCATCTGTATTTTGTATAGCTGCAGCTGTAAATATATAGGTGCACCTTTTGTATTTTTTACAGGTGCACCTATACAAATACAGTTGCAGCTATACATTTACAGCTGCAGCTGTACATTTTACAGGTGGAGCTATACATTTACAAGTGTAGTTTGCAAGTTTTCTTTTAACCCCGTTCGTACACCATAAAGAATTGTCTCATTGAAACGGTACAACTAAGTGGTAACAATATATACTAACTTACTAAGCGCCATTAAACAAACTTATTGGTTACCCTAGTTCCTCGACCATTATGTATATGCTTATGCAGCCTATGATCAATAAATGTAAATCCAATAATTGTTTACAAGAAAACATTGTTAATGTGAAATTTACAGACTATCATAATTTTGCACTTACGAACATTTCAGTCGTACGAAGTTTAGTGAAACGGCCCCCAGGTTCTCAAGATGTACATTGTCAGGAAGGAAGGAAACGTATCATTAAAATCGACGAGCCAAACGGCCATGTGTCTAATGAAAACAGCCTTACTGCCTTGCGTGAGGGTTGTTGCGACGAGCCAAACGGCCATGTGTCTAATGAAAACCGCCTTAAACTGCCTTGTGTGTGGGTTGTTGCGACGTACGGTGTAGTCTATCTACTTCAGGCACAATAAATAAATCGCACCATTATATTTGATCACATTCCCCAAAAACATGCGTTATATTCAAGTACATGCTTTAACTGTGATAAGCAGGCTTGTCATAATTTGGCATGAAATTTCATTACGTTTTTGTTGTCAAATGCTAATACTATACCACATTGAGAAAGAAGTTCTCAATACAGACACTCATGTGAATAATTTAAATAACATTAATTAATAACCATTGATTGCAAAAGATGTTTATAATACTGAACACTATTTGTATACAGAAGATGAATAAATAAACCATTACAACCTCACAGACTGTAAGGCCAACATTTACAAGCACGATAGATCATGATGAGCCGGCTCATAAGGAGCCGTCTCATCAAAATCTACAGTGCTTGTCAGTGTTGGTTTTTGTTTGTGATATATTCCTCAGTAACCTGATTAACGCAGGGCGACTTCTATCTGTAAGTCGCCCTGCGTTACAAAAGCAAATTCATATGATTAATGAACTATTCCAATAATTAGCATGCACAAGTATGTGCCACTTATTTAGGGCTTAATGATGGTTTGCTCAGCTGTTGACAACGAATATAAACACATCCCCATGACCTCCGTTCGTCAGACGCTTTATTAATCCGTTCATACCAGTTGTCAAACATTTAAATCGCGTTTAATCCACTTAACATACTGTTTCAATGGCAATTCAAAAACACCATTCACCGACAATGGCTGGCCGCAGTTTCAAACCTGTCATTATTATATATATGTTTTGTTACGTCGTGTCTTCAATTGATATAAAGACGGATTTTGACAAGCCGAGTGAACGCACTTCTGAGAACAGCGAAAACAACGGTGTACATGAAGAATCAGAAGCGCCCGTCCGTCTGTACAGCAAAGAGTTTTATAAATTGATGTTGCCTCATTCGGACCTGAATCGAAGCGTCAACATTTCGAAACTCGGTATGCACGGGTGTCGCGCACCTGTCGGAAGGAACTGTAAGTTTTCACAAGTTTGCAAATGAAATAATACACATATTTCTACGGCCCCTCACGAGACGTAGACTTTTGTTTTTATTAATTCTTTCCCACGAAGTAACAACTAACAATTCGTTCCCACGAATAAACAATTCGTTCCCTCAATTTAACAATTCGTTCCCACGAATTGTTATTTCGTGGGAACGATTTGTTGATTCGAGGGAACGAATTGTTCATTCGAGGGAACAAATTGTTATTTCATTAAAGAAATCCATGTCCCCTGCGGGAATCCGTAGATTTCTGCCATTCACTTAAACATGATAACGTAATAGCTAAATTGGCGTCTTCACAACGTAGTCATCACGCCATGGCGACTAGCTACAATAATTCGCCTTCGATATGTTATCTACGGCTACAATTCGACACATTTAAAAAATGTGAGCAACCGAAGTGCATACCCAAACATGTTGCATGTAGGTCAAAATTTAGTAAACTATATACATGTAGTTTATACCTTTAAACAAAATTAATAATCTTAATAATGTAAAACTAGTAAATTGCCAAATATAATAGAACAGGGAAATCATTTCCCCATGGAAGCCATCTTTTTTCTTGTTGTTCAACATTCAACATAACGAAATGAAGCTTTCAAATTTACAAGATACATGTAACTGTCAAATAAACGCATTGACACGGTAAAATAACCACTTTCTGCATGTGTATGTCCTTTATTAATAATGTATTGATACAGCTTTGACAGTTTTATATCGCTAACATATCAAACACGCCGGATAACCGATTGCAAAAATCATTATTCCATGTATTACATTAAAGAAATGGAGTTAAATTGCTACCCTCGCAGGAGGTATGGAGCGGGGTAGCAATTTTGTTTCTACAGGGCGACCACATTGCCTTTAATTTAGACGGGTTTCATTGTAATGTATGCAATTGTCGTGTCTGTTCATGAATGAAATGACAACAACTGTTTGGAGTGCTTAATTACAGAGGAACCTCTCTAATCCGGACACCATAGGGAACTCACAGGGTGTACGGTTTAGACAGGTTCCAATGTACTAACTGGTCAAGACGAGATGAATTGGACACGATAACTAACACGGAAACATCATGTCCACTAGTGACATCGATTTCTAATTTAATTTCTACATTGTTTTACTCATCACATTAACCCTTAGACCACTACACACAACAATTCGATGGTCTAGACCATCGAATTGTCGTCTGCTGTTGCTTTTATATCTTGCCTTATTTCTCAATAAAAACATGGTTTGACAACAGCACTTCAGAATCATTTCCATTGGAAATGATTCTGAAGTGCTGTTAACGCATGTTGTAAATTATTCTAAAGTGCTGGCAAAGCATGTTTTTGATGATAACAATGGAAAATAGAGAATAAACAGCAGACGACAAAAAATTAAGATCGCCGTGTAAGGGTTAGGAGAGTTTGGTGACTGGGTACATTATTATCTCATCTTGATTAGTACGTAGTCTTGTCGTATTGTCGTCTTGTCGCGGTAGGTACCGCGTGAAGACGACTTACTGACTGATCAAGACGAGATCAAATTTAATAAAAAGTAATATAATGTCACTATTGGGCAGTATCACGTCTTTAAAGGAGATTTCGTCTAATTTATCTTTTCCAATCTCTCCCGTTCTGACTAATTAGTAAGCAGTCTTGGTGCGATAATTGTGCCGGTAAAACGGCTTTATTTATAAGGTGTATTAAGACTAATACTAATAGTACTAATTATTATTACGTTAAGTAGATGGTAGACATATTTCACTATGGTTACCAAAGTTATAAATGCTGGACCGTGTCGTTTATTTAACGTGACGTCTTAACTAGCTACTTACTAGCACATGCCCACTCAGTAGACACACACTGTTCTGTATAGGAATTAAATAAGTGTATACTTGTGTCTCTATTCCACCAGTTCTAAAACTTATAGTGCCCGCTATACAGATATAATAATTTAGTAATATTTTATTTTACTGATCATGCTGATAGTGACTCACTGTGGTATTAGGCTATTTTCATGTGCAAATGAGGCATGATATTGTTTAAGTATTTATACTAATTAAATACGTCACCTGAAAAAAGAAATATTTTCGACAGATTATATGTATGATAATTGCACACTCAAACATACATACAGAGAATAAATAGTAATGTCCGTTAACATTTTAAGAAAACATGGCTATCGTCCCTGATATCAGTGTGGAAATTTACGTCTGATATTAAATGTATAATAATGCCAATCCATGCGTGGGGTAATGGTGAATGAATGTTTTTTTGCCAGAAAATGTCTCAGCTTATGTCTGATATAAAGAACAGTGTGTGCCTACTGAGTGGGCATGTACCTTTAAGACGAGATTGAATGGACAAGATGACACCCCCAAAACGTGATAATCGATTTTAGTACATTTTATCTCAGTCGTTTTGGCGAGTTTGTAAGTCTATTTGATGCTACAAAAGTATTTATCGTGACAAGAATACTTACTAACTGGAAGTTGTCGTATAGAAGACATGTTATGTGACTTTTGACTTCAAGTCATGATGCAAACGTCCCCTTTGACTTGGAAGTAATACAGGACCAGAGAAACCTTTTATCCAAAGACACACGCTATATCTCATATTCAAGATGACTGCCGGTGGCCATCTTGGAAAAACTGGCCGATTGTTGTAAGTTTAGATAATTTTAATTAAAGTTAAGATTCAAATGTTTTTTGTTGTATGAAAGTTTCTCAGAGTCATGACCGAATTATTGTCAAATATAGAAGTCGTATCACAAATCCAAGATGGCCGCAGGCGGCCATATTGGAAAATGTGGCCGAAAGTTTAGTTAAATTTCAATTAAAGTCACCATTAAAAATTTCTAAGGGTCATGGAATAATAGCATAATATAGAAGCTGTATCACAAATTCATTACAGCCGGCAGTGGCCATATTTGAAAATGTGGCGCATGATATACATGTATAAGTTCAGATAAATTTCAATTAAAGTTATTCAAATTTCTGATGTATGCAAATTTCTGAATGGTCATATTGTTTTTTGTTTCAAATCCAAAATGGCTGCCATCCGCCATTTTGAAAATAAATGGCCAATTCAAAGCTCAAAACTGTTTGTGTCGTTTACATGTATAATACATATTGTATGGCTATATTGATGACCATAAACTAATTTCTCGAATCAGTTTCACAATTGAAGTGCATTAAAAATGATATCCTGTAAATTATGCTGAAATAATTTTCATTAAATATTGTAAAAAAAGAGTGCAATGTAAAATAAAAATTGAGAACAGATATGGAACAGAATCATCCACTTATTTTATTTCATGGAACAGCCACATTACCTACTTAACAAAGCCTGTGGCCTGTTTTATGAAGCTTGCCTAAATTGTACGGCTATTTATAAACAATGCAAAAACAATACTTTTTTTGATAATATTAACTTTTAGTAAAAATTAAGAATGAGCCTTCTTTTTATTTCGTGAAATTTGGTCCCATATTGATTTTATTGCGAAAAAAAAACGATTTCCACATGTTAAATCCCCATAGACATCTTCACAGAGTGAAGTTATTTCAGAAATAGTAGACCGATTTTCAAAATGTAACTTTTGTTTTCTTAGTTATATCATTTCCAAGCTATCTAGCTAGGTTTCAGAATCAATTTCCAAAAGCTTTCGTTTTTCGACTCCTCCTCCAGGTTCTCCACATTTTTTTCTCTCTCCCATGTTACATTCCCATAGAGAACTAATTTTTCGTAATAAAATCAACATTTGACCAAATTTCACGAAATATAAAGAAGGCTCATTCTTAAAATTTTGATAAAATTTAATTTTATTGAAAAAATATTGTTTTTTCATTGTTTATATGACCGTAAAAAGTGGACAGGTTTCGTGAAACAGACAGTAGTGAATGGCATTCATTCATGCATAATTTACTGCAAAAAATACTCCATGTGCATATTTTTGTTTCATGTATATTGTTGTATTTCATATTCATGCTGCATTTCTCTAATGAGTGACACTACAATAACCGTGCAGATGAACAGTGTGCATCAATCTTTAGATACACGGGCGTCGGAACAGGCAATGACAGTTACAAAATATAACTTTTTACTGAAATATATAGAATTCATATAAATATTATACAAACAAAACCGGTAATTAATGTAATTATTATTATCGATAATAATTTTATGTTGTTACCACTCAGTTGAACCGTCTCGACGAGACGGTTCAACTGAGTGGTAACAACATATACTTTGAGTGGGTGAGTGGTGGGGGGATGGGGGGGGGGGGGCGGGGGGGGGGGGGGGGTCCTATACCTTTGCCGGTCCAACCTTACGATGCTTCCGACGCCCCTGTGATAGATGTTATTTTAGAATTTATAATTATCGCACATGTATTGCATGACATACAGACACAGTATCTGTTGGTTTTGTGAAGGTCGTGGCTTAATTATTTATTGTATCCATGTAATAACCAGGCTAACGGGATTAATACATTTGTATAAATGCATGTTATGTGCATTACGGACATAAACAGAGTCGATCATGTTTGAATATGTAACAAAATTCACTGTTATGGTCATTGGGTGAGGCATTTTCAGATTTGATAAATTTGAGTTCGTCGCATAACACTACTGTCAGTTTCATGAAACCTGTCCAAATTTTACGGCCAAACAATGCAAAAACAATAAAGAACATTCGATAATATTCAATTTTAGCAAAATCTAGGAGTGAGCCTTTTTATTTTGTGAAATTTGGTTTAATATTGACTTTATTTCCCCATGTTAAATCCCCATAAACATCTTCACATCTTCAGTATGGGGATTTAACATGGGAACATTTTTCTTATTTCAGAAATAGTTGGCCGATTTTCAAAATCTAACTTTTGTTTTCTTAGTTAGATCATATCCAAGCTAACCATGCTAACTAGCCAGGTTTCAGTCAACTTCCTTTTTTTTCGTCTTTCGACTTCTCTTCCAGGTTCTGCACCTCTTTTTCCCCATGTTAGATTCCCATAGAGAAATACTTTTTCGTAATAAAATCGATATTAGACCAAATTTCACGAAATAAAAAGAAGGTTCATCCGTAAAGTTTGATAAAATGTAATATTACCGAAAAAATATTTTTGACAGGTTTCGTGAGAAACAGACAGTAGACAATGGTAGATGGCCGCCGTCTGAAAAAAGCTTAAATTCTAATAAGAAATAAGAAAATATGATTTCGACGAAACTTGGTGGGGTATCAATATAACTCGTGCAACTCAGCGAGCCCGGTTTTCCTACACATTATCAATATAACTCGTGCAACTCAGCGAGCCCGGGTTTCCTACACATTTGTCTGTAGCCGATTTCACCAACATTGCTAAGCATATGTATCTAGCTAAGTATACTTTGAGAGAGTAATCATTTATTTCCCCCGAAATGCATTATTTCATATAGAACTAACGACTGCATATATTTTATGATTAAAAGTATGCATAATTATTATACCGAATTGATTACATTATCACAGCCAAAATGGCTGTGATAATGTAATAAATCCAGTAAAAATAATAGCTGCTGTATTCATACGCACGAAATGTCTTGATTAGTATCTTCCCGAATTTAAATGATGAACTAAGCACAAAGCTGCTGTGAAAACTATAGAGAATAGTATATGTAGAGTTTTAGTTTCTTCCAGAATTTAACCGATAAACTGAGCACAAAACTGTGAACACTATAGAGAATACATGTAGTATATGTAGAGTTTTAGATATAAAGCAAGACAGACGAAAACGCCATAGGAAAAATTGGCACAATGCACTATTTCCTTGGTCGTACTCGCCGTTTAGGCGTAGCACGATCAATGGCTGCCAACCCCCCCCCCCCCCCCCCCCCCACAGAAATTTGCGTGACACAATATACTATCTCGAGGGAGATAACATATAATAAAAGACTCTAACCTGGTATTTTCACAGGCGACCGGCATGTTGATAGGGTAGTGTAAATACCTTAAAATGCCGTCATTCTATAGTGAAATATACTTTCACTATATAATGACAGCGTTTTAATATTTTGTTCTACGTATCTAAACAAGTATACTACACTACCTATCAACATGCCGATCGCCTATGGTATTCTCTATATACTCCAGGGCGTTACGTGAGTCGGGACGAAAGCAGCAACCTCCAACAGTGTGGAGTAACGGACCAAGAGAACCCCGAGTGCTTGTCACTGTGTCGCTGGGATATCATGGTCAACCACAATGAAGATCGATGGCCAATTGACATACCGTATGCAATGTGTACGCACCGTAACTGCGACTTCGGTTTTCCGGTACGTCATCAGTGGCGTAGGCAGGATCTTGTTAAAGGGAATGGGGTGAAGTGGGGAGGGTGGGGGTGGTGGTGGTTGCGAATTGTAGATCGAGGAAAGGGATCCTTACCCTTATCGTTTTTCTGGGGAAGGTAGTTGCGGGCAGTAGCTGCCCTCAACTACATGCCCCGGATTTTTGTTTCTACATTCAGTTTCCTCGAGTATAGTGATTATAAAGCTATAATTCCCCAGGCTATATACTGTAGCGATTTCCCGCAGAAAAACGTACACACCTGGCCAAATGTTAGGGGGCGCGATCGGCTACGCCACTGGTTATCGTGGTTGATAACGTCAGTCAAGTTGTCGTCTTTAAACATTTCATTGATCAATTAATTGTTTTCGTCCGCTGAAGAAAGACGAAATTCGACTATTCAGGTTCGTGTTTTAACTATCCGCCTCCCAAGTCTCGAACACAATCACTATATAATATGTATTCTGACTGAAATACGCTGGGAATAAGGAAAGGTGGGGTGCACTTGTCTAGAGTTTAAAATGTTCCTGTTGAATGTGCAGTAGTAGTGCGCATGTTAACACCACTCTATCAGGGCCGGTGAGTGTTCGTGTGTCAAATTTGGTGGCTATAAACTGCATTTTCTACCGATTTCGGGGCATATTTTGGATCCGAGTGCACAACATCTTTCCTTATTTCTAGCAAAATGTAGCTTTTCTCGAAATAATTGCTAAATGGTTAAATCTACGAGGACGCGGACATTGGTATGTGTTGCTATTCAATTATCATATTTTCAATTATTCCATATTCAGTTTCATCACGACAATCCAACAATCTATTCGGTTCTGCGCACACTGCGGATGTGCACGTACTGTGATACCATCTGCCAGCCAATCAATGTATACATGCCCGACACGGAAGAAATTCAGTACTGGCCAATCGCTTGCGTCTGCAATCGACGCAGTGGCGAAGAATCTGTGACGTCATGGTCAGGCGGAGATTGGTTCGGAGAAACCGATCGACAGATCCACGGCAGATATGAGTCAGGTACAGTGATGCCTCTATACGTCTGACAATGGGTGAACCTCAATGGGTGTCTGTAGCCGATTTCACCAACATTGCAAAGTATACTTATCTAGCATTATTTCATATAGAACTAACGACTGCATATATTTGATGAATACAAATATGCAGAATTATTATACTGAATTTATTACATTATCACAGCCAAAATGGCTGTGATAATGTAATAAATTCAGTATAATAAAAATTAATAAATTTATCCTTCAATTGAAAATTTCTCCCTCAAAGTATACTTTGCTAGAAAAGTATACTTTGCAATGTTGGTGAAATAGGCTACAGGTTTAGAGAGACTCCACTGTTATGTGGGCATTTCATGACATACTTATCCCACTTCATCGATATTTTCCGAGTTTGTTCCCGGGTTATTATGAAAACCTACGGAGCCCCGCAGGGGACGTAGACTTTTGTTTGTTGTTGTTATTAATTCGTCCCCACGAAATAAAAATTCGTTCCCTCAATTTAATAATTCGTTCCCACGAAATAAAAATCGTGGGAACGAATTGTTAATTCGTGGGAACGAATTGTTATATCGTGGGAACGAACTGTTAATTCGAGGGAACGAATTGTTAAATTGAGGTAACGAATTGTCATTTCGTGGGAACGAATTGTTAATTCGAGGGAACGAATTGTGATATCGTGGGAACGAATTGTTAATTCGAGGGAACGAATTGTTTAATTGAGAGAACGAATTGTTATTTAATTGTTATTTAAAAAAAATCCATGTCCCCTGCGGGGCTCCGTAAAAACAAAACATGGTATATTGGTGGGATAAGATACTTAGAGTAAGGTTCATCCTTTGAAGCTCGCGGATTATCTCTTCGTACATGCGGACGAACCGTGCTCCAAGTATAATTTATGTTTTGCAATCATGAACAGACACTATCACTGAACATAAATTACAGTGCAATCACTCATAATTAAACACACGGAATTACAGTGAAACCTCTCTAAACCGGACACCCTGGGAGGTCCCCAGGGTGTCCGACTTAGAGAGGTTTCACTGTAAATCAGGCATTTGATTATTCTGAGCCATAGTTGTGTACTATGCGATCACAACCATAAATTTTCACCCAAGATAAATGACCAAGAAACTAAAAATAAATAACATCACATGTGTTTTCTTGGTGTCCGGTTTAGAGGGGTTCCACTGTATGTGTGTCTGCTTTAGAAAGGTGTTATTATCTACCTATACAGTGGAACAATTCTTCTTTGGACAACATGGGAGGTCGAGTTTAAATAGCTCCCACCCCATTATAAGTCAGGCATATGAGCGCATATGTGGCTATGACTGGAGAAGTCCAGTCTCCGCGAACGTCGACGGTCCGTCGGACATGTCCGTTAAAATTGCCGTCGGTCTGACGGTAAACCGGACGTCGTCGGACCGAATGTCAGACTTTTTTTTCTCTTCGAAGCTTCAATGAAATCACCTTCATTTGGTATGCGCTTCTGGTGCTAGCTAGCTTTTCTTATATGACTGATATACTTAAACAAAATCTTAAATATCACATAAAATCAATATTATTTGTATAATGTTTTTTTTTTCGGTCTGGTAAATTTTTGTCTGACCGAATGTACTGTACAATTTTAGCAGTTACGCGGAGACTGGAAGTCTGGTTTATGCGTTTTGCGACCAGTGTACGCACAGCCATTCCATCAATGAAACATCCGTCATGCTTCTTCTAATAAGCACTATATATATCGTTATCAGGCTACATGTGTGTGCCATTTGATCAGGAGCTACACTGGACACAAGTCACATAAGCCCCATTTCTCACAGCCACGTGTGTTTATGTGTTTTATGAAATCATGTCTTAAAATAAATAAATGTGTCTGTGACTGGGGAAATGGGGCATTGGCGGATATTCAAAATAGAGAATAGTAGGTTAGTGCCGTGAATCGGAAAAAAATATCTGGCAATGCTTAGGAAACCCATCCCGTTTCCGTGCCTCGCCAGATATTGTCACAAGTTCCCATTCACGGCACTAACCTACTATTCTATTTATCACGTCAACACTACACATAGCTTTAAAATGCAAAAAGTAACCCCAGCTGTATCCTTAAAATAGGAGAATTGACTAGTATGACAACCGAACATATGCATACGCAGTGATTAGGTCGTATTGACAGGATATCAACAATGTTTCACGGCACCATGTTTCACGGCACATACGCACTGTGTTGACCTTATTATTAAGTACTGACCTTCTATCGCCCGCATGGATAGGGATCGAAACTAACTTGTGTTTCATTGACTGCATGGCGAACAGTACAGGCCCTGATCAGACTGCGCGGATGCGCAGGCTGTTCTTGGTCTGCACTGGTCGCATTGTCCACAAATTCCAATGAAACCCATCAAAATGAAACACACTGGTGTTTTCTAATATCAAGGTGTGGGATCACGTGTTTCCGAACGGAGTGACGTCATGTTTTTTTCAGATGTGTTTACAGTAGATTTCCTTTAATATCTTTCTATTGGAACGACACGACATATTTTTATGAAATATACAGCAGCAAATGCGGTACACGTTGCCCTTTATTGTGTAGGCGCCTTTAATCTCACAATTGTGTCGTTTGACGAACAATCAGTTACTGTAAATGTAAATAAAAACTAGAGCACGTGAATGTAAGAAATAAACGGTACTCGATTCTTTGTGAATAAGTTATTGTAAATCACTTTCAGAGCACACATAACACACATATCTCACCGTATTTGGTGCGCTACATACCATCAAAATCTGTCCGTTTGTTAGGAAGATTTTAAAGAAAATCTACTGTAAAAATTAAATCACATATTACGTCACGTCGGAAAATCGGGTTAGGAAATCACGTGATCCCACACACCGTTTTACTTTACTCAACAATACGTCGTATGTTGATTACTTAACCCTTAGCCTGCTGAAAACTGTCGTCTGCTGTTGCTTTATTTTTTTGCCCTGTTTTGTCAAAGCATGTTTCATGTCAAAAATCGAAAATAAAACATAAACAGCAGACGACAACATTTCATTCAGCAGGCTAAGGGTTAAAGGCACCATCTGTCTCTCGATGTAATTTTCAAGAGTGTTATATAGTTATATTTACATATACATATTATGTATATTGTAAAATGTAAGCGTGATGTCGACTTGAACTGCTTGCACTTCGATGTATTGACGCTAGAATTAGCGGAGAGTTGGCGGAGAGCTTTGACACACGTTGCTAAGCATTTACGTCAAATCGTCAACTTCCGTCATTTCAAACATCACGGATGCCCCGGCAGTAGTACTAAAGGGAAGTTACTGGTGATTTTCCAAATTTGGTAAGGTACTGTGTATTTTGATGCGGGAAGGTACGGAGACCCGCAGGGGACGTAGAATTCTTTTGTTTTATTAATTCGTTCCCACGAAATAACATTTCATTCCCACGAAATAACAATTCGTTCCCTCAATTTAACAATTCGTTCGTACGAATTAACAATTCGTTCCCTAACAATTCGTTCGTACGAATTAACAATTCGTTCCCTCAATTTAACAATTCGTTCCCACGAAATAACAATTCGTTCCCACGGGAACGAATTGTTAATTCGTGGGAACGAATTGTTATATCGTGTTAACGAAAAACAATCCATGTCTCCGTAGGCAGCCCATACCTGGTGATGTGCTGCTGACTCTATTTTAGACGTTTCTGGAAAAATCTCAAATGTAGTTTAAAGACGAGTATATGCCGTTTATTTATTACATGTATAGCCAGATCGGACCTGATTATCGTGAAATAATGCATGTGTGATTGTGTCCCCACGCTAAATAAACGAGTGAGCGCAACACATATTTCAGCATAATCAACTCATCTCGTGTAATAAACACGTTCTCACATTTTATACATGATACTTTATTCTTCCAAAGCGAATCAAGCGTAACATATGACCAAGTGTTCTGTAGCCTATTTCATCAACATTGCAAAGTATACTTTTCTAGCAAAGTATACTTTGAGGGAGAAATTTTCAATTTTAGGATAAATTTATTATTTTTTATTATACTGAATTTATTACATTATCACAGCCAATTTGGCTGTGATAATGTAATAAATTCAGTATAATAATTCTGCATACTTTTAATCATCAAATATATGCAACGGTTAGTTATATATGAAATAATGCATTTTGGGAAAAATAAATGATTACTCCCTCAAAGTATACTTTGCTAGATATGTATACTTTGCAATTTTGATGAAATCGGCTACTGTTCTTGTGGTAAGTCATAGTGAAGGCAACGCGGTGGAAGGAAATACGTCACGGCGAGGTTACTAACGTAATTCTTCCATATATGAGACATGCCATGCCTTTTATTCGGACATCTGCGTAATTTCATTAAATACGTTTACAAAACATACAATATTTTTCCTAAATAAGTCAAAAGATGACAACATTTTCAGAGTATTGACTCTGAAAATTTTGTCAATTTTTAACGCCATCAACGGAAGATTTTGTAAATTTTGTAAACATATTTCATGAAATTACGCAGGCAGATGCTCGAAAGTGCAAAATCGCATGACGTGTCTCATATATGGGAAACACGAGTGTGGTGTAAACTGCAGCCTCTCTTCAGAACCGAGTGGTGTAATGAGGGACCGGAGCTAGTTATTTCCCTTTGTAAATCTATTTATAGAGATCCGGTCCTGTGCTGTATCTCAGCGTTTTTTTCGTTTCTTGCTGAATAGCACAGCAATTGAGTTTTGTGAACAGTGTAGACACAGATCAGACTGGGTCTACACTGAATGTGCAATAACATTGATAAGTATGAACATACGAATCTGGCCAATAATGCAGTCCCGGATCAGATTGCACAGATGTGTAGGATGATATTCATCAACACTCCTCGAAAGCACTATCTAATTGCTACTTTTCATACCAAATCATGATAGATACCATGGGCGGATTCAGGGGGGGGGGGGTGGGGGGGGGGCGGACCCGGCGCGCGCCCCCCCCCCCCCCCCCCCCCCCCCCCTCCCCCCCCCCCCCCCCCCCCTAAAATTCGCCGAGTAAAGATACAAGGTTACAAGGCACGTCTCATGCCAAGTGTCATGTATTCCATGCACTTTTCGGTCGTTTTCTTATTGTTTCAAAATTTAAACGTTTTCAATCAAAAATCATGTCTAAACATACTGTGACAGTGTCAATATTTTTGCTCCAAAATGCGCCAGAACGCAGAAAATGCGATGTAGATTTCCCTAACGCTGGTCGACTATTTTGCAATATTGGACTATATTATCGAACGAGCATAGCTCGTTCGATAATATAGTCAAGTATTGCCAAATAGTTACGCCCCCCCCAACCCGAAATCCTGGATCCGCGCCTGCATACGCCCTTTTTACAAGCAATAATGCCCTAAACTAAATGCCCATAATTTGAACCGGATTTCTATAAATAAATTCAACGGGAGATAACTAGCTACGATCCCTCATTCACCATTATATTTGTGTAAGCTACTGGATGAAATGTAAGAAATACATAATATTATATCAAGATCAAGCGCACGTGCTGATATTCTCAGTTATCACCCCTGATAGCAGCGTGGACATTTACGTCTGATTTAAAATGTATAATAATGCCAATCAATACGTGGGATAATGGTGAATGAATGTATCAGATGGTGTCTCTGATATCAAGAACAGTTTGTGCCTACTGAGTGGGCATGTGCATTTAAGCCTATTTATTGTTACAGATATTCAACGAACCGACACAACGTTGGTTTTTCAGCAAAGGCAAACACGTCGTCGTCGTCGTCACAGAGTACTGAGGTCACATCATGGACACAGGTCACGTGAAGACGGAAAGATGCACAGGCCATAGCTGGGCCGCTGTTTCATGACGACAGCGCAACACTATCGTGGCATTACTTTACTATCTACTGTGTACTTGGCTATGAACCCTGATGCTGGAAATAAAAAATTGTGATCTGCCGTTGTTTCATGTATTGCCTTTCTTTAGTGAAAACTTGGTGTTATCGCACTTTTCAATCAATTTCACTGGAAATGATTCGAACGTGCTGTCAGAATACGTTGTTCATGATCAAAAATAGAAAATAAAAGATAACAAGAACTGGCATCGTTAAACGAAGCTAAGCCCATCGCTGGCAGCCTTATTAAAAATCAAGTCCTCAGTAGCCTTGACCTTGGGCGGTCGGACGTAGGTCGTATGCAAATGAAAAGAACATCCCTAGACACACAGTGTGGTCAAATATTATCAAAATCGGTGAAGCGGTTCATGAGTTATTGAAAAACAAAGAAGATTGTTTTAGCATGTTTGCCTTACAAACAATGTGAACATAAGTCCTCAGTGACCTTGACCTTGGGCAGTCAGACAGGGGTCGTATGGAAAACAAAGCAGCATCCCTTGACACACATTGTGGCCAAATATTATCAAAATCGGTGAAGCGGTTGATGAGTTGCCGAAAAAAAAAACTTTAACAGTTTTGCCTGACCTTGACCTTGGGCGGTCGTACGTGGATCGTATGCAAAACAAAGCACCATCCATAGACACACATTGTGGCCAAATATTATCAAAATCGGTAAAGCAGTTCATGAGTTATCGAAAAAGGAAAGGTGTTAATAACGTACGCACGCACGTACGTACGTACATGGGCTAACGATATAGCCGCTCTTGCCTACCGGCGAGGGAATAATCAGCAGACGATACAACTTAATTTAGCACTGTAAGCGTTATTCCACTTTGTCGAGACCGCATACGGCTCACAATGCCGTCAGTGAATCCATATTGCCGTGCTTTCGTGCGTCCGTCCGATTGCTGCGTTAACGTTTAAAGTTACTTATATTCCTACAGTCAGTTTGACTTGAAACGTCATATAATTGGTTATCATCCCCAAAGTTGTATTTCTACAGCCAACCTCTTACGACGCCCGCGACCAAGGTCACGGTAAATAGATTATCAAATGCCTCGGAGGTCTCGACCTGCGGACCGCGGCCATTTTGCTATAACCATCGACATACTCTGAAAATACCACGATTAGGCCGGAAATTGTATACATGTGTATGGAAAGTGTATTAAATTAAAATTGCAACATTATTCTCC
>CM055268.1:88040297-88056552 GCA_029237695.1 Conchocele bisecta
TTCACACATGCATAGAAGACGACCCATGTGTGTCGCACGTAAGAATGTCAACTCTTGCGTCGTTAATTTCTTAGTTATCTCCCTTTGTTGTTTCGTGCACTGATTTCGTGTCCGGAGCATAAATCGAACACCCTTTGGAATATGTTCATGAAACTTCACACATGCTTAGACCAGAACCCTAAATGTGTGTCCCCGCAAGAATGACAACTCTTGCATCATTATTTTTTTCGTTATCTCCCTTTGTTTTTTCCGTCACTGATTTTGTCTCCGGAGCATAACTCGAACACCCTTTTTTCAAACTACTTGTGTATCTGGGGAGGGGGATACACATGCGCTTGTCGACAAGCGTCCATTTCTAGTTATAGTTATGTACTCAGAACAACACAGACCCAATCAAGTTGGGTTGTAATGGCTGCTATTTGTTTATTGGCATTTTATATTGTTCAATGAAACTAAACATATACAGCATCTAACTGAATAAACACTTGGATTGAACACTAGTTTACATTTGCAAACATACACCAGCATTATATGTTGATTTCGACGGAAAGTACGGAAAGTACTAAGCTGCGAGCCCAACTGAAATGGGTGGTAAACAGTGTTTTAGTATATTCTCCTTTAAAATATTTCAAATAGAGTAATTGTAGTAAATGGTGTTATGAGAAACTGTATAATACTCGACATATTTTGTATGTGGAGAGAGGAAGGAGCTGTATAGAAGCAGGAAGAATCCAGTAAGGCTTAACATTTGTTGTTTATGCATTACACACACATCCGCATGAGCTCTGAAATTTTTGTAAATTTTCGACATCATTTAAGGAAAATATGACTGATTTTCGAAATCAATATCGGCGAAATACGGCTTGCGATAAGGGTGGTAATTACATATCCAGTCTCAATTATTGTAAGTGAAAGTGTACGCTATTACCACTCATTCGAAACATGCCGAAGCGATGATTCAAATGAGTGAACCATCTAGACTACACGGTTCAAATGAGTGGTAGCAGTATATTTTTATCAATTTTCGACATCATTTATGGAAAATATGACTGATTTTCGAAATCAATATCGGCGAAATACGGCGATGCGATAAGGGTGGTAATTTCATATCCGGATTCACTCTTCAAACACCTGTGGTTATATTGTTGTTTTATGCAAATTTGTACACGCCGTAGTTGTGAATGAAAAAATCCAGACAGGTGCCAGACAGGTGTGATTCGGTTTTACACACTATTAATGCGTGACCAAAATAGTCCGTTTTATTTGTGGAAATTAACGGCTAACTCTGAGGTTCCATTGGTTTTTCTTCAATTAATTATGTACCAAAGATATACATTCTAATAAATGTGAAATGTTAAATAGCATAAAACGAGTAGTTAACAATGACCTAGATACAAGATGTATACATACGCGCCACAAGAAAAAAATAGCGCCGTGATATATGACTGTATTTTGAGAACCGGCTACATAAGCTGCGGCTCGCAGCTACAAATTACCAAAACCAAAAAAATGTTGTCAATACTTTTTATGCCACCGGGTTTCGAAGAAACGGGTGGCATATAGTGTTTGGACCGTCCGTCTGTCTGTCTGTCCGTCCGTCCGTCCGTCACACTTTTCGGTTAACCACTTTGTCACAGTTTCTCAAATATGCTGCAGGTGGCATCCGCGTTCGACAGACGCATTTCTTGTTTATTTTTTTTAAATTCTATTAACAATAAAAGCTTAAAATATTTCAGAACTACTATATAAATGCATATTGAAATAACCCACAAGTTTAAAAATATGTAAATTTGATACTTTATCACTGTTTGTATACGACCGTTTTTAAAAAACGGTACGTATTTTGTTTTACCGCAGGGTGGGCGGGCGAGCGGCTGACAGAAAAAGTGCATAGTTTGTGTACACAACTCCTCCGAAACCGTTCAGTCGATCTTCAGTCGATCGATCTGAAACTATACACACGTCTTCTGCACATATTGAAGATGTGCACCTTGGTGTTTTTATGCCGAAAAAATATTTCTTAACAAAAATATCGCCTTTTTTATTTGCCATTTTTTCAATATTTTTCTATACAATTCTATACGGTACATAGTTTGTGTACACAACTCCTCTGAAAACGTTCAGTCGATCGATCTGAAACTATACACACATCTTCAAGATGAAGAAATAATTAATGCTATACAGTTTCAAATTCTCATTAATGTTTCTTGCCTTGGTGACAGCTTCACATTTCTGTATCTTTGCTGTCTGGCCCATATTCGACGGGCGTATTTTGTGACTTGCGGCACTCTTGTTGAAAACTTTATCACTGTTTTTGAAAATTCCACAGGAAAATACCACTTTACAAGAGTAAGCCATCATGACTGTATATCAAGGGGGTACAATAGTCGAATAGTTGGATGACTTTTTTCGTGGCCTAGGGGTCAGGAAATATGTATTGTTTGTATCTAAGCTACACTTATTATTTACAGAAATAATTAATTAAATTCATTTCCCATGGGAACTGTAGTTGACTGTACCAGTACAAACAGCTGCTGGGCATGCTTAGTGTGCAAGGACTTGCCCGCTCGGGGCTCGTTTTATTGTCATTCTTGACTTCCAGTAAATGAAAATATGTTCTGGAGTTCATGATTATATAATTCCAGCACAAAAATATTTACACAATTCCCTAACATTTGATTGGTCCGTAGCAAGTCTCTGTCCAGAATTTATATCCCAGTAAACTCCATGCCGAACTACTTTCCGTAACCGTCAGGCGCAGTTAAAATAATTCTTAAGAAAACGGAAAATAAACACATTTTCTTGATGAATTTATTTAAAATGCTGGAATTATAAGGAATGAATGGCCTTTTTTGTGGAATTTATCGGGGATATAAACTTGGAAAAGTCGCGGGAATACTGGACGAGGCCTTCCGGCCTTCGTCCAGTATTCCCGCGACTTTTCCAAGTTTATACCCCGATAAATTTCACAAAAAGGCCATTCATTCCTATATTAATAAATATATAATCTAGCATTTAATATTGTCAGATTATATATGTAAGGCCAAAATAAACTTTACAGTATAGAAATTTTACAATACTGCTGTTCATAGGATAGTATATGTATGCTACAGAAATAATTGAAAATTTCAACGGGATTATGTGTTGGTGTTTGAGTTGTACAGATTATTTCAGTTAAAAATTAATATATATGTGTATTACAACATATACTTGTATGTATACTCAACAAAACTAGAAACGTCCCTGTTTTATAGCCGGTGTAGCTCTGTCTATGTATGTACCACATGTTCAAAGTACATGTATTTTAAACCGTGGCGATGTTCAGAATACGATCGTGTAGAGTTTAGCCGATACACACGGTTTACATAGCGGCCAGTGACCGGAACGTTGATTTCCACTTTTTGCACGTGCACGCTATACTTGTCATCGATAAGGTGATTCAGTTCATGTCGTACCATTCATGCGATAGGGGCTATTCGGAAAATTAAAAAACAACTTTTTTAATTTTTCACTATTTTCGATATGCCACGGCTTTCCGAAAACGAGCGAAATCAGGCAATTGGGATGCTTGCGGGTGGGATGGCCGCCAGGGCGGTCGCGCCTCGGTTTGGTTGCTGTCGGAAGACGATTGATCGTCTTGCAGCCCGGTACCAGCAGACTGGGGCTGTTCACGACCGGCAGCGACCTGGTAGGCCTCGTGTAACGACGGCTAGAGCCGATCGTTACATTACGTTGACGCACTTACGTCAACGTCGATTGGCAGCCACAGTCACTGCTAGGCGATACGGTGTCTCAGGGCAGACCATTCGCAACCGGTTACGTCGTAACGCCCAACCAATCCGGGCACGCCGCCCGTACACTGGTCAGATAATGACCCAACGTCACCGTGCTGCCAGACTGTTATGGGCGCTACGTCATCTGAACTGGAGAAGGGCTGACTGGAACCGAGTTTTGTTCACCGATGAATCTCGGTTCACAGTTAGTCATGCTGACGGAAGATTACGGGTATACAGGCGTAAAAATGAAAGATTCACCGATTGTTGCTGTTGAGAAAGAACAGGTTTGGGGGAGGGAGCGTAATGGTCTGGGGTGGGATCATGGGAAACCGGAAGACAGATTTGGTTGTTGTACAGTGGGCAACATCAATGCACAACGTTATGTTGCAGATGTGCTAAATGCACATGCCTTACCACTTATCCGTCAGCATGGTCCTGGTGTGACATTGATGCACGACAATGCCGCCCTCACGTAGCCAGGGTCACCACTCAATACTTACAGCAAAACAACGTCGACGTCATGCCATGGCCCGCGGTCTCCCCGGATCTCAATCCCATTGAGCACATATGGGATGAGCTGGGCCGCAAAGCACGAGCTAACCATCAGATTGACAATGTTCGCGATCTTACACGGGCGTTACAACGGGAATGGAGGAATTTGCCCAACGCACTGGTATTGCGTTACGTCACGTCGATGCGGCGTAGGATCATTGCATGCATTCATGCAAATGGTGGCCACACTCGGTACTAACGAGATTTACTGAATTTGCCACATTACTTATTGAAATTCCATCTCTAAACATTAAGTAACACATTTCTGAGTTTTTGTGATTTTTGATTTTGACCCCTACCGCCCTTGGCCGGTTATCTCTCGAATATTTAACAAGATATCCAAATGCAATTTATTGGCTTTGATACAGAAATGAATGAACGTGTTTTTCCATTTTGATTTTTAAAAGTAACCCTTTTGGTTTTTGATGAATCTTTCCTTAAACATGGAGGGACGTTTCTAGTTTTGCTCAGTATATATCAAAGTTGTATATATGGTTGTCATGCATTCAGTTGTGCGTGGTCATTTAAAGTAATGTTTATATCATTACAAGTTATAGAGCTTGGCTTCCCAATGGTTTTAGTGTGTTACAGATTCCATTTCAACGCTATGTTATGTTATGATACTGTTTATTATACTAATTGGAACATGATAATCCCAGGTGCGGATCTGCAGGGGGGTTCCGGGGTTGCAACCTTCTTTCTCAATAAAGACATGGTTTGACAGCACTTTAGAATCATTTTCACTGGAAATGATTCTAAAATGCTGTCAAACCATGTTTTTGATGAGAAAATTTGAAAATAAAAAATAAACAGCAGACGACAACATTTAATTCGACAGTGTAAGGGTTAATCTTATTCTCCTGTAATCACATGTTGCAAATTCCGTGGTACGGAATTAACTAATTAATTGTAACATTTACAGCAAATCCAATATTAATATTGGGCGGCCATTTTGAATACTGCGAGTTGACATATCCTAAATCAGTCACAAACAATCGTAGTCAAAACAAATGATGGTGTTCTATAAAGTCAGTCCTTAATGACCTTACCTGTTGCTGGGACGTTAAATCAATACACATTCATTTTTATTGTGATTTCAGAGCTGATTGCACGGAAATCTCCCGCCATACAGGTGTATATTCCCATCTGTACGTGACCTTGCTGCTGGAACGTACGGACATCTCCAATCAATCAATCAATGGTAAAAATATTGAGAGTGATAGAATCGCGTATGCGCAGGCTGATTTGGGACTGCGCTGGCCCGGCCCAAACTCAACCCCGGGGGGATTTCTGACTAGTCCACTCCCCCCTCCCCCACCAGTTCCGAAATCCCCACCCCCTTTTTATGCCCCCGCCACCGAATGGTGAGGGGGGCATATAGTGTTACCGGCGTCCGTACGTACGTACGTACGTACGTACGTCCCGAAACCTTAACGCTGGGTAAATGGCTTATAATTTCTGTTTCCTTGCTCGGATCTGCTTCACATTTCACACACGCATTGCTCCAATGGTCCTCTACCGCCCTGTGACAAATCCACATTCGTCCCGCCCCCGCTAAGCCCAGGGTCAACGTCACAGACTTGGTGCTTTCGAAACCTTAACGCTGGGTAAATGGCTTATAATTTCTGTTTCCTTGCTCGGATCTGCTTCACATTTCACACACGCATTGCTCCAATGGTCCTCTGCCACCCTGTGACAAATCCACATTCGTCCCGCCCCCGCTAAGCCCATGGTCAAGGTCCCAGACTGGTACGTTCGAACCTTAACGCTGGGTAAATGCCTTATAATTTCTGTTGCCTTGCTCGGATCTGCTTCACATTTCACACACGCATTGCTCCAATGGTCCTCTGCCACCCGGTGACAAATCCACATTCGTCCCGCCCCCGCTAAGCCCATGGTCAAGGTCACAGACTTTGTACGTTCGAAACCTTAACGCTGGGTAAATGCCTTAATTTCTGTTGCCTTGTCTCGGATCTGCTTCACATTTCACACACGCATTGCTCCAATGGTCCTCTGCCACCCTGTGACAAATCCACATTCGTCCCGCCCCTGCTAAGCCCATGGTCAAGGTCACAGACTTGGTGCGTTCGAAACCTTAATGCTGGGTAAATGCCTTATAATTTCTGTTTCCTTGCTCGGATCTGCTTCACATTTCACACACGCATTGCTCCAATGGTCCTCTGCCACCCTGTGACAAATCCACATTGTTCGTCCCGCCCCTGCAAGCCCATGGTCAAGGTCACACTTGGTGCGTTCGAAACCTTAACGCTGGGTAAATGCTTTATAATTTCTGTTTCCTTGCTCGGATCTGCTTCACATTTCACACACGCATTGCTCCAATGGTCCTCTGCCACCCTGTGACAAATCCACATTCGTCCCGCCCCTGCTAAGCCCATGGTCATGGACATGGTCCTCTACCGCCCTGTGACAAATCCACATTCGTCCCGCCCCCGCTAAGCCCAGGGTCAACGTCACAGACTTGGTGCTTTCGAAACCTTAACGCTGGGTAAATGGCTTATAATTTCTGTTTCCTTGCTCGGATCTGCTTCACATTTCACACACGCATTGCTCCAATGGTCCTCTGCCACCCTGTGACAAATCCACATTCGTCCCGCCCCCGCTAAGCCCATGGTCAAGGTCCCAGACTTGGTACGTTCGAAACCTTAACGCTGGGTAAATGCCTTATAATTTATGTTGCCTTGCTCGGATCTGCTTCACATTTCACACACGCATTGCTCCAATGGTCCTCTGCCACCCGGTGACAAATCCACATTCGTCCCGCCCCCGCTAAGCCCATGGTCAAGGTCACAGACTTTGTACGTTCGAAACCTTAACGCTGGGTAAATGCCTTATAATTTCTGTTGCCTTGCTCGGATCTGCTTCACATTTCACACACGCATTGCTCCAATGGTCCTCTGCCACCCTGTGACAAATCCACATTCGTCCCGCCCCTGCTAAGCCCATGGTCAAGGTCACAGACTTGGTGCGTTCGAAACCTTAATGCTGGGTAAATGCCTTATAATTTCTGTTTCCTTGCTCGGATCTGCTTCACATTTCACACACGCATTGCTCCAATGGTCCTCTCCACCCTGCAAATCCACATTCGTCCCGCCCCTGCTAAGCCCATGGACAAAGGTCACGACTTGGTTGCGTCGAAACTAAGCGGGTAAATCTAAGTTCCTTGCCCTCGGATCTGGTCAGGTCACACCATTTCCATGGTCCTCTGCCACCCGTGTCCACATTCGGTCGCCCCTGCTAAGCCCATGGTCAAGGTCACAGACTTGGTGCGTTCGAAACCTTAACGCTGGGTAAATGCTTTATAATTTCTGTTTCCTTGCTCGGATCTGCTTCACATTTCACACACGCATTGCTCCAATGGTCCTCTGCCACCCTGTGACAAATCCACATTCGTCCTGCCCCTGCTAAGCCCATGGTCAAGGTCACAGACTTGGTGCGTTCGAAACCTTAACGCTGGTTAAATGCCTTATAATTTCTGTTTCCTTGCTCGGATCTGCTTCACATTTCACACACGCATTGCTCCAATGGTCCTCTGCCACCCTGTGACAAATCCACATTCATCCCGCCCCCGCTAAGCCCATGGTCAAGGTCACAGACTTGGTGCGTTCGAAACCTTAACGCTGGTAAATGCCTTATAATTTCTGTTTCCTTGCTCGGATCTGCTTCACATTTCACACACGCATTGCTCCTATGGTCCTCTGCCACCCTGTGACAAATCCACATTCGTGCCGCCCCCGCTAAGCCCATGCTCAAGGTCACAGACTTGGTGCATTCAAAACCTTAACGCTGGGTAAATGCCTTATAATTTCTGTTTCCTTGCTCTGATCTGCTTCACATTTCACACACGCATTGCTCCAATGGTCCTCTGCCACCCTGTGACAAATCCACATTCGTTCTGCCCCCGCTAAGTCCAGGGTCACGGTCACAGACGTGGTGCGTTTGAAACCTTAACGCTGGGTAAATGCCTTATAATTTCTGTTTCCTTCCTCGGATCTGCTTCACATTTCACACACGCATTGCTCCAATGGTCCTCTGCCACCCTGTGACAAATCCATATTCGTGCCGCCCCCGCTAAGCCCATGGTCAAGGTCACAGACTTGGTGCGTTCGAAACCTTAACGCTGGGTAAATGCCTTATTATGCCCCCGCCACCGAATGGTGAGGGGGGCATATAGTGTTACCGGCGTCCGTACGTACGTACGTACGTACGTCCCGAAACCTTAACGCTGGGTAAATGGCTTATAATTTCTGTTTCCTTGCTCGGATCTGCTTCACATTTCACGCACGCATTGTCCCAATGGTCCTCTACCGCCCTGTGACAAATCCACATTCGTCCCGCCCCCGCTAAGCCCAGGGTCAAGGTCACAGACTTGGTGCTTTCAAAACCTTAAAGCTGGGTAAATGGCTTATAATTTCTGTTTCCTTGGTCGGATCTGCTTCACATTTCACACACGCATTGCTCCAATGGTCCTCTACCACCCTGTGACAAATCCACATTCGTCCCGCCCCCGCTAAGCCCAGGGTCAAGGTCACAGACTTGGTGCTTTCGAAACCTTAACGCTGGGTAAATGGCTTATAATTTCTGTTTCCTTGCTCGGATCTGCTTCACATTTCACACACGCATTGCTCCAATTGGTCCTCTACCTCCCTTGTACAAATCCACATTCGTCCCGCCCCCGCTAAGTCCAGGGTGAAGGTCACAGACTTGGTGCTTTCGAAACCTTACGCTGGGTAAATGGCTTATAATTTCTGTTACCTTGCTCGATCTGCTTCACATTTCACACACGCATTGCTCCAATGGTCATCTACCGCCCTGTGACAAATCCACATTTGTCTCGCCCCGCTAAGCCCAGGGTCAAGGTCACAGACTTGGTGCGTTCGAAACCTAACGCTGTTAAATGCATTATAATAGCTGAAAAATCCTGCTCCCGGATCTGCTTCACTATTTCACACACGCATTGCTCCAATGGCTCTACTATGCGTGTAAGACAATCCACATTTGTCCCGCCCCCAAGCTAAGCAGGGTGAAGACACAGGACTTGCCCTGCGTTCGCAACCTAACGCGTGGGTAAATGGCTTATATTTCTGTTTCCTTGCTCGATCTGCTTCACATTTCGAAACTTAACTACATTTCTTTCGCATTGCTTCAATCAAGGTCCTGTACCGCCCTGTGAAAGATCAACATTCGTCCCGCCCCCGCTAAGCCCAGGGTCAAGGTCACAGACTTGGTGCGTTCGAAACCTTAACGCTCGGGTAAATGGCTTATAATCAAATATGCCTCGTTTTCTTTGGCTGCCAGCGGGGGCATTCGTGTGCCGACAGGCCACATTTCTAGTTTTGTTTAACTATAAAATGTTTTAAAGATAAATGCCCACTCAGTAGGCACAACAACTTCTTTACACGAGTCCCCCGGGGGGGGGGGGGGATAATATGTACATGTAGTATTTGCGCTATATAGACATAAATTATTTGTTAAGTGGGGGGGGGGGGGATTTCCAATGTATCGTTAGTAAGTAATGCGTGTGAGCAATATGAAGATAGTAGCGGAAGGCAAATTGTAGGTGATTTGATAAACTCTTACAAAAACGTAAGACAGAAAGACATTGCGAAACCTAATGAGGTGGCGGATGCTACCCATATTGTACACAATCACTTGTTCGGGCTATATATCTATGGGAAACTTGCATTCAGAGTCTGATCAGGGTCTGCACTGTTACCCATATTGTACACAATCACTTGTTGGGGCTATATATATATGGGAAACTTGCATTCAGAGTCTGATCAGGCTCTACACTGTTACCCATATTGTACACAATCACTTGTTGGGGCTATATATCTATGGGAAACTTGCATTCAGCGTCTGATCAGGGTCTACACTGTTTCCCATATTGTACATAATCACTTAGGCATCACGGGACGGTAGAAAACAGCCAAAATTGACTGCTTTTCTGAGGGCGGCGGGTGACTTATAAAAATCACTGCCTCTCACAATCAGTTAAGGAGGCTCTTGCGACAAGTATTGAACAATACTCGCAAATGAAGTACAAATCGCGCGCCACAATAAAAATTTAGAAAATCGTCCACCCCCTTTTTAAAGCTAGCTGCCCACTGTCCCGTGAGACCTTAAGGGGAAATATTTTTTCCCCGAAACGGCTCGTCTCGCTCTATATTGCTAATTTCATCAATCTTACGTAAAACGCAAACAAAGAAAAATGTACAAAATGAAAGCTGATGTCGAAATGGGGCGCGGATATCGCCCACCCCCAAAATGGCGAAACGCGAAGTTTCATTTCGGTGTATCGACAGCAAAATACCATGCTTACCTCCAGCCCTGCTGAACCCTGCATATTTGAGTGCAGTAAACTAAAACTGCTGGATGTTATCTTACTGGGACATGTTCTTCTGTCAAACAATACTGGTTAGAGGTGAAATATGACACCTTGAAATATCAGACTTTTCCCTTAAGGCATCACGGGACGGTTGAAAACAGCCAAAATTGACTGCTTTTCTGAGGGCGGCGGGTGACTTATAAAAATCACTGCCTCTCACAATCAGTTAAGGAGGCTCTTGCGACAAGTATTGAACAATACTCGCAAATGAAGTACAAATCGCGCGCCACAATAAAAATTCAGTAACCGCATCAGATGTGTTCAATTAATTTTTTACAAAGTTACCCCACCCACATATTTTTGGCCAAAAGTTTCAACACGACTGAATTTATCGGAATTGTTTTCATGAAAATATGAGGCACAGATACTTTGTTATGTTTTGTTCTATCACTTGTAACACCACACCATTTTCTGAAAATGATTTCAAAGCGGGGTCATAACCAGCTCAAATTTTCGCTACAAATGCCCGAAAAATACCTTAAATTCTGACGCGAAACCGTACCGCCGAGACAGCATAGCAGGCGACATTTTCCAAGATGTCAAAATCAACTGGAGCTAACATTCAGTTTCGTAGAATTATGAAATACTCTAAAAAATACACCTTGTCAAGCCTCCCAAAGTCAAGAAATATTCATAAACCTATTTTTCTAGACACACTGGTGTAACCTACATGGTCGGTAGTGAAGTATTTAGAAAATCGTCCACCCCCTTTTTAAAGCTAGCTGCCCACTGTCCCTTATGAGACCTTATTTCTGCTATATATCTATGGGAAACTTGCATTCAGAGTCTGATCAGGGTCTACACTGTTACCAATATTGTACACAATCACTTGTTGGGGCTATATCTATATGGGAAACTTGCATTCAGAGTCTGATCAGGGTCTACACTGTTACCCATATTGCACACAATCACTTGTTGGGGCTATATATCTAAGGGAAACTTGCATCACATTCTGATCAGGGTCTACACTGTTTCCCATATTGTACAAACTCACTTGTTGGGGCTATAGATATAGGGTAAACTTGCATTCACAGTCTGATCAGGGTCTACACTGTTTCCTGTTTTCTACATAATCACTTGTTTGGGCTATATATATGGGAAACTTGCATTTGGAGTCCGAACAAGGTCTACACTGTTACCTATATTGTACCCAATCACTTGTTGGGGCTATAGATCTGGGGGAAACTTGCATTCACAGTCTGATCAGGGTCTACACTGTTACCGATATTATACATAATCACTTGTTGGGGCTATATATAATCTAAGGGAAACTTTCATTCACAGTCTGATCAGGGTCTAATGTTACCCATATTGTACACAATCACTTGTTGGGGTTATACATTTAGGGTAAACTTGCATTCAGTGTCTTATCTCGGTCTACACTGATTCCCATATTGTACAGGATCACTTGTTGGGGCTATATATCTATGGGAAACTTGCATTCAGAGTCTGATCAGGGTCTACACTGTTAACCATAGTGTACATAATCACTTGTTCGGGCATATACATGTATCTATGTGAAAGTTGCATTCAGAGTCTTATCAGGGTCTACACTGTTTCCTATTTTGTACATAATCACTTATTTGGGCTATATATATCTATGGGAAACTTGCATTCAGAGTCTGATCAGTGTCTGCACTATTAACTAAATTGTACACAATCACTTGTTGGGGCTATATATATATGGGAAACTTGAATTCAGAGTCTGATCAGCGTCTACATTGTCACACATATTGTACATAATCACATGTTGAGGCTATATATATCTAAGGGAAATTTGCATTCACAGTCTGATCAGGGTCTACACTGTTTCCCATAGTGTACACAATCACTTGTTGGGTCTATAGATCTAGGGGAAACTTGCATTCACAGTCTGATCCGGGTCTACACTGTTTCCTATTTTGTACATAATCACTTGTTTGGGCTATATATCTATGGGAAACTTGCATTCACAGTCTGATCAGGGTATACACTTTTTCCCGTATTGTACACAATCACTTGTTGGGGCTATATGTCTATGGGAAACTTGCATTCAGAGTCTCATCTGGGTCTACACCGTTACCTATATTGTACACAATCACTTATTGGGGCTATATATCTAAGGGACACTTGCATTCACAGTCTGATCCAGGTCTACACTGTTACCAATAGTGTACAAATCACTTGTTGTGGCTATATATCTAGGGGAAACTTGCCTTCAGAGTCTGATCTGGGTCTACACTGATTCCCATATCGGTCACAATTACTTGTTGGGGCTATCGATCTAGGGAAAACTTGCAATCAGTCTGATCGGGGTCTACACTGTTTCCTATTGTGTACACAATCATCTGTTTGGGCTATATATCTATGGGAAACTTGCATTCAGAGTCTGATCAGGGTATACACTGTTTCCCATATTGTACACAATCACTTGTTGGGGCTATATGTCTATGGGAAACTTGCATTCAGAGTCTGATCAGGATCTACACCGTTAACTATATTGTACATAACTGTATTGTATATCACTTATTGGGGCTATATATCTATGGGAAACTTGCATTGACGGTCTGATCAGGGTTTACACTGTTACCAATATTGTTCATAATCACTTGTTGGGGCTATATATCTCTTGGAAACTTGCTTTAATGGTCTGATCAGGGTCTACACTGTTACCGATATTGTACATAATCACTTGTTGGGGCTATATATCTATGGGAAACTTACCTTCAGAGTCTGATCAGGGTCTACACTGTTACCCATATTGTACACAATCACTTGTTGGGGGCTATATATCCATTGGAAACTTGAATTCACAGTCTGATCAGGGTCTACACTGTTACATATATTGTACACAATCACTTGTTGGGGCATATATCTATGGGAAACTTTAATTCAGAGTTTGATCAGGGTCTACACTGTTGCCCATATTGTACATAATCATTTTTGTTGGGGCTATATATCTCAGGGAAACTTGCATTCACAGTCTGATCAGGGTCTACACTGTTTCCTATTTTGTACATAATCACTTGTTTTACACTATACACTATCTATGGCAAACATGCATTCAGAGTATGATCAGGTTCTACGCTGTTACCCATATTGTACACAATCTCTTGTTGGGGCTTAATATCTAAGGGAAACTTGCATTCTCAGTCTGATCAAGGTCTACACTGTTTCCCATATTGTACATAATCACTTGTTTCGGCTATATATTTATGGGAAACTTGCATTCAGAGTCTGATCAGGGTCTACACTGTTTCTCATATTGTACATAATCACTTGTTTCGGCTATATATCTATGGGAAACTTACATTCACAGTCTTATCAGGGTCTACACTGTTTCCCATATTGTACACAATCACTTGTTGGGACTATATATCTAAGGGAAACTTGCATTCACAGTCTGATCAGGGTCTACACTGCCATTACCCATATTGAACACAATCACCTGTTGGGGCTATATATCTAAGGAAAACTTGCATTCACAGTCTGAACAAGGTCTACACTGTTACCCATATTGTACCCAATCACTTGTTGGGGCTATATATCTAAGGGAAACTTGCATTCAACGTCTGATCAGGGTATACACTGTTACCCATATTGTACACACTCTCTTGTTGGGGCTATACATCTAGGGTAAACTTGCATTCCGTGTCTTATCTCTGTCTACACTTATTCCCATATTGTACACAATCACTTGTTGGGGCTATATATTTCTGGGAAACTTGCATTCAGAGTCTGATCAGAGTCTACACTGTTAACCATAATGTACATAATCACTTGTTGGGGCATATTATCTAAGTGAAACTTGCATTCCGAGTCTCATCAGTGTCTACACTATTACCTATATTGTACACAATCACTTGTTAGGGCTATATATCTATGGGAAACTTGAATTCAGAGTCTGATCAGCATCTACATTGTCACACATATTGTACATAATCACATGTTGAGGCTATATATCTAAGGGAAACTTGCATTCACAATCTGATCGGGGTCTACACTGTTTCCCATATTGTACACAATCACTTGTTGGGTCTCGATCAGGGGCTGTTTCCCATAGTACAATCACTTGTTGGGTCTACAGATCTAGGGGAAACTTGCATTCACAGTCTGAACAGGGTCTACAATGTTTCCTATTGTGTACACACTCACTTGTTTGGGCTATATATATATGGGAAACTTGCATTCAGAGTCTAATCTTGGTCTACACGGTTTCCCATATTGTACATAATCACTTGTTTCGGCTATACATGTATATCAATGGGAAACTAGCATTGAGAGTCTGATCAGGTTCTACACTGTTACCCATATTGTACACAATCACTTGTTGGGGCTATATATCTATGGGAAACTTGTATTCAGAGTCTGATCATGGTCTACACTGTTACCCATATTGTACATAATCACTTGTTTGAGCTATATATATATGGGAAACTTGCATTCACAATCTGATCAGGGTATACACTGTTTCCGATAGTGTACACAATCACTTGTTTGGGCTATAAGTCTATGGGAAATTTGCATTCAATGTCTGATCTGAATCTACACCGTTACCTATATTGTACACAATCACTTGTTGGGGCTATATATATATGGGAAACATGCATTGACGGTCTGATGAGGGTCTACACTGTTACTTGTTGGGGCTATATATCTATGGGAAATTTGCATTCAGAGTCTGATCAGGGTCTACAGTGTTACCCATAGTGTACATACTCTCTTGTTTCGGCTATATATATATATGGAAAACTTGCATTCAGAGTCTGATCAGGGTCTTCACTGTTACACATATTGTACATAATCACTTGTTGGGGCTATATATCTATGGGACACTTGCATTCACAGTCTGATCCAGGTCTACACTATTAACCATGTTGTACACATCACTTGTTGGTCTACACTGTTTCATATTGTGTACTCAATCACTTATTGGTGCTATGATGCTGATCAGGGTCTACACTATTACCCATATTGTACCCAATCACTTGTTGGGGCTATATATCTAGGGGAAATTTGCTTTCACAGTCTGATCAGGGTCTGAACTGGTATCGATATTGTACATAATCACTTGTTGGGGCTATATATCTAAGGGAAACTTGCATTCAACGTCTGATCCGGGTCTACACTGTTTCCTATTTTGTACATTATCACTTGTTTGGGCTATATATCTATGGGAAACTCACATTCAGAGTCTGATCAGGGTCTACACTGTTACCCATATTGTACACACTCACTTGTTGGGGGCTATACATCTAGGGTAAACTTGCATTCCGTGTCTTATCTCGGTCTACACTTATTCCCATATTGTACACAATCACTTGTTGGGGCTATATATTTCTGGGAAACTTGCATTCAGTGTCTGAGCAGAGTCTACACTGTTAACCATAATGTACATAATCACTTGTTGGGGCATATTATCTAAGTGAAACTTGCATTCAGAGTCTGGTCAGGGTTTACACTGTTTCCTATTTTCTACATAATCACTTATTTGGGCTATATATATCTATGGGAAACTTGCATTCCGAGTCTGATCAGTGTC
>CM055268.1:88057052-88134036 GCA_029237695.1 Conchocele bisecta
TGAGTCTGCGCTCTTGAGTTGTTCTTCAGCTAAATCGTGACGCTTGCGCTCCTCATCCGCGTCCGAGTTTTTAGGAATTAACGATAATAAATAGTTGCTACAGCTGAACGTCAATGCGCTCACGACTGCACTACCTACTATTACTGCGATCGAAGCCATTATTTCCATATATTAGAGGGTAGAATTCCAGCTTTAATTAGAAAATCTCGAGTCCCAACTGCGGCCGCTACATCTAAGGTCACGAGCCCTACGTCTCTCACAGTCATGTCCAATTTGGGAGCGGGCCCTCCTAAGGCCATGATATTCGAGCAAACCCGATACTGAGACCTGATATCACCACGGCATGATAAAGCGCATTCACTATCATTTTACCATCGCTTTCAGCCATTGTTGATAACTATAATTATTGCATATAAAAGGGATCGCGATCAATGTTTAAATGGGGCGCAATCGGTTTCGTAACTTTCTTCGGAACCGCGGCTGGTTGTTTCGAAAGGTAGTTCAGCACACACAGGGTGACCACAACTGTCAGACCACCACCAACAACCCACGGGATGATTTTTATGTAATAGGGGGTAGGAGCTACAGCAATCGGGGATTGCTCTTCCAACTGCCTGTCCTGTTCCAATTCGTGGATTGGGGCAGAAACAGCTGCCTTCGGATGTGGAACCACCGTGTATTTTGCTGTTTCAATAGCAGGAATAGCAATCGGGGATTGCAACGACCGTTTGGCCTCTCGAAGCTCGGCGAGTATTTTATCTTGTTTAATTGTTCGGGTGGCAGCCGCTGCCCGTGTAGCTGCCTGTCTGTTTGGGTTTTTATGTCGTGCAACCCCAATCAATCGGAGTTGGAAGTGCTGCAATCGGGTTCAACTCTAATTTCGATTGGGTTGGAGCAATCGGGGATTGCGGTTCCGTCACTCTCGCAGGTGTGTCTTGTGTCATCATTTTCTGAGCTTATAGTTCGTGGGCATATATGTCCAAATTGACAGTGTTTACCCGTGGTCAACGCGGTCGTCAGCGGAGCTAAGTACATTCCAAACTTGTGATAAATTGAGATAGATTGTGTTTCAGTTCCAACCGCACCTCCCAATTCGCGATTGGTGTTGGGGACAGTCGGCACGAGTGTTTCTTCCATTAGCTGATCGAGAAGTTCGTTGCAGTTCATTATTTTATTTATTCCAACAGTGTACTATTCTGACAAGTCTCATAAGTTTAACATATTGATTTATTTATTCCAACAGTGTTGGGTGTAATAAAAGTGCACTGCTGAACAATTATTAAGCGGAGCAATCCCACATTGTTCAACATTTGTTCAGCATTTGTTCAGCATTGTTAAGCAATTGCGAAGAATTTCTTCAGCATTGTTAAGCAGTTACTAACCAATATTATTGGACTAAACACAATCTAAGCAATAGCTAATTTTCTGAAAATTAATTAATTGATAACTTTATAAGCAGTTGGTTGATCGGTCTTTAGCAGAAGCTTGGCGTGCTTAGTTTCCGAAAGTATCTGTCGAACCTCCAGGCACTCCTCGCGCGTTGGGATAACGTCGTTCTCTCGAAGACAGTCATCGAATGAGTCTCGGTCCTTGCAGTGAAAGAGGGCGACCCATTTCGTTTGCTCGCGCAGATCCTTGAGGACGGCGTTGTACTTCTGAGTGGAGATTCATACACTTTGCCCCGCATGGCGGCCAGAAAATGCGAGCTCAGAGAGCATGACCTTCTTTTTGGTCATCGCCGCCTTGGCCGAGCAGTCGTCAATCACATATAGGGTGGGCTCGCCCTGGAATATTTGGTAGAAGACACGCAACCAATCGTGAAGCCTGTCGCCGGGACAAAGACGTATATCTCAGGGTCGGCCCATATCCACGGGCACCGCTGATAAGTATCGTTGTGCCGCACAGTGGGACACAGGATCACAATGTGTCGAAAGGCATTGCGGTAGGACCCTTGAGCAAGTCCAGGATGAAAACCGTTTTTCCACATCCTGTCTGCCCACATATTATGGCAGAGTGGGCATCTTTCGGTAGAATTAAATCTTTAGATTGATTTATTAAATCAGTAGAGCGCTGAGACGTATCGACCATCTTCGATGTTGAGTTGTCCGTCTGTAATTATATATAAGTACACGTTCAATGGCCCATCTCCATCCGCCTCTTTAGTTATCTGGATCGTCACACCCTCATTAGCGTTCTCAACTTGGCGTCCACTACCGTGCATTTGGTCGTCGTCGCTGGCTCGCATGTCTAGCCATAACGCGTATTTGGTAGTCAGGAACTCCGCGAGGGAGACGTCCGAGAGCTGCAGGTCTTTGGCAACCGCGGCAACCTCCGCGGAGGGCTTAGAGCCGGAAGCAAACTGATTTCTGACTTCGTCCCACTGCTGGTGTGCGCGAAGACCCGTGCTGTAGAGTTGATTGGGGACTTCCTCGATCGTCACCTCTACCTTTGTGATTTTGGGGTTATAGAATTTGTCGGTTTTTCTAGCCCCGAGCGCGAACCGACCCTCCTCGAACAGCATCAGTATACCTTTCATCAATCGGGCGGGTACGTTGACATTAATATTCCACAATGTGTCGGTTTTTTCTTTCGTCATCTGGCGGTGGCGAAGAACTCGGTCGTAAAGTATGGCAACGCGCCCGGCATACTGGGATCTGATCAATCGCGCGAGTTCGGGCATCGTGACCATGTCGTACTCCAACGAAACATTATCGATCGTATACGTCGATGCTAAGTCGGTGGCTATGAGAACTCGGCCGTAGCCGTTGAACGTTAGTTCGTATTCGAGGCGGTCCGCCAAAGCACTCTGATAGTAGGGCATGTGATTCTCCAGCAACTCAAAGTCGAGCGGGATGTAGAAGCGGTTGCCGTAAGCGGCCGCGATCGCGTTGTCACTCGCGTTGTTATCTGCCTTGTTACCAACCCCGATTCTAAGCCTGGTTACGTTCTTATTTCGGCTGGTGTCAATACCCTGATAGACTGCATTTTGGCACTCTTGCGCCGTCTTCCACAAGTCCTTATAGCAATGGTAGACGTCGCTGTCGTCGATCGACATTACCTCATTACCAGAAATCTTTATCATGGTCTTCTTGACGATGGCGCGACCCAGGTTCTGAACGACGGTTCGGTCCGCGTCCGTCGACGTCAGCGAAATAGTGAAGGCGAGGCGAACAGTCCCCGGCACAATGACGTCGCTAGCTCCGAGGTTGGGGAAGCGAACTAAGAGCTGATGGTTATGGTCGATCGTCGATGGGTTGTTCGTAATAACGACACTCTGTCTCACGCCTTTTGCCCCGAGGGGCTCACGCAGTCTGCGGTATGGATTGAGTTTGTGACCGTAATGCATCGAAGACATATTTTCAGTGAAACTAAATACCTCTATTAAACCCGTATGGTTTTGTCTTTAATACATAATTATTATATAATTATAAAGATGGCTGATTATTGACATGGATGAAATCGGCAGAGACGATTACCTCGATGGTGATGATGATGACTTCGAGGATTCCCTCGCAACTTTCGACGAAACACCCTTCATAGAGACACCAGCCGGCGAGGAAATAGGTGGCGCTACTAATACCATTAGTCTAAGTCGGAATTACTCGAGTCAGCTGTAGACGACTACTGCAACAATTTGGCAGAAAAAGGTGTAGTCCCTTCTGTCGGCCGCGACTACTCCAAGTTCGAATTGGATCTGCGTGGTAGGTTGCGACTAAAAGCATCAAATGTCCCGATCGTCAACATGAGGACCGGAAAACCCCTAGCGCTGAGCACCATTGCCGGAAGTCGGGGCGGTGGCCAAATCGTAAGGGACGAACTCGGATTCACGGATTGGAAGCATGGTAAAACAATTATGCCAACCCGCGCTGTAGAGACCCTACATTCTACCGACGAAACGATGGCGAAGACTGTCGAGATCAGCGAGGTCCCTAGAGTAGCCACCGACGCTATTCGCACATTTGAGATCAACGAAAGTGAGTTAGACGGAATACTCAGCACGATGGATGACCCACCGTTACCTCTTCGCGAACTCCGGGGACTCAATAAGGCTATGCAAACAGTCCGGGGCGAATTTGTCCATAACCTCGCCAAACTCACGGCGCTGGATGAACATATCGCGCTAGAAGAAAGGAAACTGGAGGAAGCCCGTGGCGATAGAGAATCTACCGAGCGGATCACCGAACGACTGCGGTCTTTGCAGGATGAAAGAGAAGCTCGCTTAGAGGCTGCATCAGCTTGCCGTGAGGCTCTCCGCACCCAAATAAGTCGGACCTGCGAAACAATCTCGAGGGTTCTGCACGAGGACACGACACTCGGTGAACGTCTTCGCACTCTGTTCAGAGAGCAGGGCGTCATGATAGTAAGCATCCTCGCAGCTGTCGGCATGACTATATCAACCATAGTTCTAGCTTTCACTGGTGGTGCGACTGCACCCACGCCAGCACCCGCGCCATCATCCGGTGGAACTAAGGAGTGGGTAAAAAACAACTAAAAGCCCTCGCCAGTCTCCTGACTAAATTAGCCGAAAAGGCTGCTGCCGCACTACATGGACTGATCGGAAGTATCGTTTCTTACTTGTTATCTATATTATCAAAAACGGCCGGATGGCTCGCCGAGAATGCTTGGGCTCTAATCGTGGCGATCGCCGGTCTCCTACTAGTCTTCGCCCGAGAGTTCCTAAAACCAAAGCGCGAGGGCGACGACGAGCCCTAATTTATCCTCCTCGTGGGTTGTGGCACTAGTTCCCTCTCCTGTTCCAATTCTTCAAATTTCACCCAATCTGCGATTGGTGTTGATGATTGGATTGGTGGAACTTGATGGTGCGTCCAATTCTTCCAATCGCGATTGGATTGGGGGTACAAGGTTCAACGGAGTTGAGGGAGGTGCTTGCGGTTTTATGAAATCTTTTTCAAATTTATTTGAATTTCCAACCTCAACTCCCAATCGAGATTGAATGAACCCGGGCCTCTTGGGGGGAGTTTGATGATACCCGTGTTCACGTTCCCGTTGCGGCCTATTTTTTTATTGGCGGTGGCGACTACGATCTGATTATTGTAACCGTCAACCGGGTCGTCTCGTAGTATCATATTGCTCGGCGCCATATAAAGACCTATTCCAAATGCGTAGTCTACTGGGGTGCGGGCAGTCTGCAAAACGTCTTGATAATTCTGGATCGCCTTCTGGAGGTCCACCTTAGCTGAGATGGCTTCCTCGACAAGTGCCAATAATTGTTTTTGCGCGTCAAACGCCGTTCCCGTGCCCAGTATAGCACTGCGCATTTGCTTCTGTGAGGCGAGGATTGCCCAGACGTATACGCGAATGGAGTCGTTGAGGCGAATAACCCCGCCCTGTGTAAATCCAGTGCTTTTATCTAACATAAATGTGGTCCATGCATTTCGCATCTGTGGAGTATCACCCTGGTCTAGGTATTCCAAGTGGGCTATTTTAGTAGGTAGCCAATGACAAGAACCGTATTTACACGCAATCTCTCAAAGCACTTCATCACCGAACGTCATCGTATTCAACTTATAATTATATTTAGTCCATGTTGCCATTCTAACTGGTGGTGGGGTAGCTCCGCGATCACTCCACAACCCTGAGAAATATACAGGGACTTTATCAAGATGCCCACCACTAACTAAGCCTTTAATGTGAACTAACCCTAAACTGTTGGTTGGGGTGTATACTTTCTGTCTCCAGTCCGCGTCTTTTGGTACCCCAAATTCGTTACACAATCTTTCGAACGCCTTACGGTCGTATGTGCTGGAAATGGGATCCCAGCCGTCGTCTTGAGGTAGTGGAATATCTAGTTCTTTGATAATCCTCCTAATAATATAATACACATGAAAGTTGTAGACACTTCGGAACATGACATTCTTAGATGTCAGATGGTCTTTATGTGAAACTCCACATCCGGCTGTTGCGCACCATAAAGCGAAATTTAGCTGGTTCTGCTAGAAGTTCATATGGGAAAAATCCCAGCTTATTATTACATCTTGACTAGTAGTCTTTGGAACTACATATTTCTCAAACATGTTAGGGAAATTGGTGGTAAAGCCACTGTCCGGTCTAACTGTTACAGTTGGGTGTACAAGGGGGTTAACAACGTCTTTTTGTGTGTATACACCTCCGACCAGGTACTTTGCATTATAATTAAAGCTAAATGCTTTGGTATCCATTGAAAGACATTAGTATGTTTGCTACTATCACTAATGTTCAAAAAGAGAGTTGTGAACTTCAAAATTCAATCGACAACTGCTGCGGAAAACGCAGGGTATGCCTCAGATCAATCACCTTCACGGTTGGGTGGGAGAATGTGGGGAAGAGTGAAGGGTTTGGCTATGTGAAGGATGGACGATCAGTAGTTGTAAAGCTGCCTCCAGAATTGTGGAGTTTTAGACAGGTCAAAGATTTTGTCACCTCAGAGCTTGACGGTAAAGCCAACTTCACAGTATCGAAGGCTACCGGGCTCGAAACAATGACCATCGGCCCAGACAGCCGGGTAAGGAACTCCCCGACGTTGGGTATTCGACTCGGTTTTAGAGAGACGTGTTTGCCCCGGGTGAGTACGTCGGTGATAACCCGGTGGACTTTGCCTTCACGAAAACTCTCGGGGTGCACCTGGATCGAGTGAACACATCGTACAACACGGTAGACGGATCCCCCAGCACATTACTGAAAACCGTGCAAGTCGGTGATTGTTTCTTTGGGGAGACTGTGACCTTAGACTTCCAACACCCCGTGATGAAAGTTTTGGAACGGGACATATCCACGAATTTACGGTCTCTATTCTCGATGATCAAGCGAGAAAATTAGAATTAAACGCATGTTCGTAATTTATATATATATATTTATAACAACCAACATTATGAGTATATACGGACCAGGTAGTTCTTCCAATTCCAATCGCGATTGGGTGACAGATATAAATTCAAAGAATTTGGAACCGGCAGAAGGGGGATTCATCCCGACAGAGAGCGACTTTTTAACTACCGGAAAAACAAAGGCCTTGATCAATACGTCTATATCGGAGGCCACAAACGCAATTCACAGGAGTATAACACAACTTCGCGAAGAGGCACATACAGCACTTAAGGATCTCTGCAAAAAAATAATCCAAGTTGAGGAAGAGGATCATGCAGCACTTACTGAACTAGGAGGAAAAATAACCGAATTTCGGGAAGAGGCCCATACAGAGTTTATGGAAGTTTCCGATAAACTGAAACGTGTTCGTAGAACCGCAAACAAAGCACTTAAGGAGACCTCTAAAAAGGTTCGTGCTGAGGCTAAGACCGCTATTGCACAGCTTGCCACATTGATGGACGCATCTGTAAAGCAGTTTAAGTTATTGCAAACACAAAAACGTGTCATCACAGTTTGGGCTGAGAAGCGGGGCCCCTTGAATGAGGGGCTCTATGAATATTCATTCGGTCCCAAAGCAAGCAATAAATATGGGGGATACGCCATGACAGCACCAGGTACACTTCTCCAAATGGCGGTCTGCTCGGTTAATGCTAATGGTAAATATGTGGGCGCGGTCATGGTAAATCTCGTACTGGATGGGGAAGAACGGGCAATTGGAGTCAATAAACTCGATGGAGATAGTTCATCGGTGGTTTTGTTCACCGGTGACGATCCAATTAGACTTTCCGAAGGTAGTTATTAACTTTGTTACGAAAATCGCTGACCCAGCGAGTTCTTCCACTATTGTGACATTGTTAATTGAGCTTGATTTGTAAAATACCAATATATTGGATAATATGAACGAATCACCACTTCCGAGCACGCTTCCAATACCAACAATGTTGGATCCCAATCCATCAACACTGTATCCAAATCGCGAATTGGATGATATGGGTTTTGGCGTAAGAAAGTTCAGATTTTAGTTTGGAAAATATCGTCGCGATGCAGGATATTCTGAACCGAGAGGGAGAAAATAGGAAAATAAATGCTAAAAAATATAGACGAGCTGCAAATATGGTGGAGGGGTGAGCACCGTGCTGGCAACAATTTCTATAATGGGTGGGGCTGGAACCGCCGCGTTGTTGTCTACAGTCGTGGCAATTCCTGTTGAAGGGGGTTTGAGCAGGGTATCCGCTGGAACAGGGTTGTTATGTATGGCGTTAGTGAGTGTGGAAGAAAATTCGAAAATAAAAGTAGAAAGCACGACAGAATATCGGTTCTCGCGAGGTCTAAGAAAAATAGCATCGACGTTATCGTGTCCATATGAGGATTTAAAAAATACTATTAGAATTAAGGCGCGCGCCACCCTTCCAAAAATTGAAAATACTAATTGGGATAAATTTAGTTTAAAACTGGGAGATAAAGTGGGGGGGGGGGGTAAAGTTACAACAGCACCTGCAGGAAATTGTGATATTTTATAATTTTTATTAATAATATTGGTGCAGTAAACAATTTAAATCAGTAATAACGCGCTTAGTCAAAAATAAAACAATAAAAAAGTTTTAGGTCCAGCCGAGGCTCGAATTCGCGCCAGCAAATTTGAATTTTGGCGCGAAATCTAGGTGTTACTGAGGTCACACTTCGCACTTCACCTTGGACACTGTGCGAGTACACCCTATACTACTCGTATATAAACCTAACTTTGTTGGTGGAAGTATTTTTTTTTTTCTTATATTAATTAATAAATTATTATGTTTTCTATATAATAGGGGGTGCTCAGCTTTAAATTATTAATTTTAATTAAAAAATTAATAAAATAACGAACCATCCCGGAATTTCGTGAACTATATAACCTCACTAAGTGTTTATAAATAACCTGTGTACACACCATCTGTGTAAATCGATAGCCCGTTTACATACCATCGATAAGGAGAAATACACTTGGCTATAAATAACCGTGTGTGTACCATCTGTTTACCTCTGCTATAAATATACACATGTTCATAACCCGTGTAATTGGAACATTGTCGTCTGCTTGGTGTTGTAATTACAACATAAATTAATTAGTATAATTGGTAGTGTTTTTTCTGTTCAATTTCCAATAATAATTTTTCAATTTCTTTAAAGGCGATATCGTAGAAATGTATATTCGTAAACGAATCGTCGGGTTTTAACAATTTTATATAATACACCTTAGTTTCATATCCGATACGCATTATCCGTCTTAATGTTTGTATTTGCCCCTTGTATAGTTCGCATAATTGCCGGTATAATATTGTAAATTCAACGTTTTTATCGGAGCGTAATAAATTACGCTGATATTTCATGTATTCGATATCGCCTAGTGTTTTCAATTTATAGAATTTATATATAGGACTATAACCCCCGTAATCTTCGTAAACTTCTTCAACACAGTCATTATAAGCTTTCAATTCCCATTGTATTTTATTATCCATTTTGTTATAATTCCAATATAATATTTTTATTATAATTGGTAGTGTTTTTTTCTGTTCAATTTCCAATAATAAGTTGCCAATGTCTTCGTTAAAAGTGATATCGTAGAAACGCATATCCGTAAACGAATCGTTGATTTTAAACGGTTTTATAAAATTAGTTTGATAATATTTCAGTAGTTTTTCTCCGATCCTATTTAGTCGCTTCATTTCGCGAATTTGATCCTTGTACCAGCGACATAATTGCCGGTATAATTTTTCAAAAGTCAATTTCCAATATAATTGGGACTACAATACCACTTTTTATCATTCAATACCACCACCAACTTTTGTTGGTGGGAGCTACAATACAGCTCAATAACGACACAATCGTTGGTGATATCATTTTGACTCCCTATATACTACTCTAGCTTTACCACAGGTGGAATGCTCGGACCTGTGACACAAAGAAAATGACCATTACAAAAAAAATCCATTACCCCACCCACTTGGTCTCATACAGTAGTATCTTATAAGTATAATAGAAGATAGTACTGTATGAGACCAAGTGGGTGGGGTAATGGATTTTTTTGTAATGGTCATTTTCTTTGTGTCACAGGTCCGAGTATTCCACCTGTGGTCTTTCCCACAGCAAAGACGTTGTTTTTGTTATTTGTGCAGATGTATGTTAAGACATAGGTTGGGGGTGACTTTCCTGTGGCTAAGGTCCATGGCATTGAGTTCCTTTCTTGTGTTACGGTCGTAAAATTTCAATATAAGATTCCAGCCCTCCTCCACATAAGTATGGCTTTTGGGTAGGTTCAACAAAATCTAGCACTTTATTTTTGTTTTTGAATATTAAAATAAAAAGAAGAGGAGAAATGGGGATTATGGGATTTGTGACCAGTGTCACTGTAGCTCCAAATACCACACACTTCTGTAGCCTGATAGACGATCTGTGTTGCCCACCCCCTTGCATCATAGTGTGTACTTCGAAACAGATATGACTGTAAACATTTATTTATGCAGATATGTGCATAATGGCATGCAAAGGGCACATGCGATCACTTCATGAAAAGCTGTGTTACCATGATCGTCGATCAACAGAAGATTATTAACTCTGAAACCCAAAATACGTCACTAAAGGGACGTTTACTTTTATTTTTCAGAGCTAAATATATCTTTTCTGATGTGTCGCTTGTTTTCAAACAGAAATATGTGAATTGTACATACATATAATTCCAGCACAACAATATTTACACAATTCCCTAACATTTGATTGGCCCGTAGCAAGTCTCTGTCCAAAATTTATATCCCAGTAAACTCCCACGCCTTCCTAGCAAAGTATACTTTGAGGGAGAAATTTTCAATTTTATGATAAATTTATTAATTTTTATTATACTGAATTTATTAAATTATCACAGCCATTCTGCATACTTTTAATCATCAAATATATGCAGTCGTTAGTTCTATATGAAATAATGCATTTCAGGATAATTAATGATTTCTCCCTCAAAGTATACTTTGCTAGTAAAGTATACCTTGCAATTTTGATGAAATCGTCTACTGGGGCCGTTTCACTAAACTTCGTACGACTAAAATGTTCATAAGTCCAAAATTATGATAGTATTAAATTTGCACTTACGAACATTTTAGTCACGAAGTTTAGTGAAACGGGCCCTTGCGGCTGTGTATGAAGATACGACACTACTGTCTGTATCACGAAACCTGCCCAAATTGTACAGCTACATAAACAATTCAAAAACTGTATTTCTTTTCGATAATATTAAATTTTATCAAACTGACCTTTTTATTTCGTAAAATGTGCTTAACTGTAGCCTTTATTATGAATATTTGATTTGTCTATGGGAATTTAAGCTGGGGGAAAAGGGAGCTGGAGAACCTGGAGGAGGAGTCGAACGCTTTTGGAATTTGGTTCCGAAACCTGGCTAGATATGTATACATAGCTAGGAAATGTTCTAAGAAAACAAAAATTTGTTAAAAAGCTGTCCATTATTTCTGAATATTGAAAACTACACATGTTAAACAACATATACATTCATTTACTCTGTGAAAATATCTTATATATGGGGAGTTAATTAACATGGGGAAATTGTTTTCTTTTTCTTTCGTAAAAAAAATAATATTTAACCAAATGTCACGAAATAAAAAGTAGGATCATTCTTAAAAGTATATGCCCACCCAGTAGGCGCAACATGTTCTTTATATCAGAGACATTTTCTGGCAAAATAAACATCCATTGACCATTACCCCACGTATGTATTGGCATTATTATACATTTTATAGCAGACGTAATTTTCCATACTGTTACCAGGGGCGATAACCGTGTTTCCTTAAAATGTTAACGGACATTACTATTTATTCTCTGTATTTATTTTTGGATGTGGATTGATAATACTTTATAATCTGTCGAAAATATTATTTTTTTCCGGTGACGCATTTAATTAGTATAAATAATTTAAAAACAATATAATGCCTCATTTGCATATGAAAATAACCTGATACCACCACCGCCAGTCATTATCAGTAAAATAAATATTACTAAATGATTAATACAAATGTATCTGAAAAGCGGGCCCTCGTAATGTTTAGAGCTGGTGGAATAGTGACACACGTATACACTTATTTAATTGCTATAAAGAACATTTTGTGACTACAGAACGGGCATGTACCTTTAAAGTATGCTGAAAATTTATAATAGTGAAAACATATTGTTTTTGCCATGTATATATAACCGTAAAAAGTTTGCAAGTTTACGTGAAGCAAAGAGTAGTGGAGACAGAGTTGGCCAAACACAATGGAGAGTGCTACCGTAATAAACATAAATAGTTGGACACAATTTATTCTGGAAAACGCATCTATACAGGGTGGCCCACAAATACTTGGACACTTTTTTATAACTCATTATCTCCAGAATTAATCGTTCAATCTTCATAAATGTTTACATACATATAATTGGTTATTGCATTTTGGCATAATTATATACATCATATTTATTTGTCGTATTCTGTCGCCATGGCGATTATGATGTCACTGGGTCAAAATTAATAAAATAAATTGTGTGTAATGCTGTTAAACTGCTGTAAAATGTAACAAAACCACTTTCTTGCTGCAAAATTGCATTTACAACATTAACTCCGTATTAACTCCCCTCCCCCCCCCCCCCCCCCCCCCCCCCTCCCCCCACCCCGTTCAGCCACGGAGTTTACATAGATCACAGTTTACCACCAATTTGAGTCTGAATTTAAATGCCGTAAAACGCAGGAAAGTGCATTTCGAAGAGCTCGAAAATAGGACAACCCCCTAGTTGCGAGCGAACGGTAGTTTGCAAGAGTTACCTTCGCAACTAGACACCAACCCCCCCCCCCCCCCCCCGTTCCCCAAATGCTGGATCCGCCCCTGCAGTATATCATTTATTTCACATTTTCTATGACATTAATATTTATGGTACGGCTTTTCAACTGTTTCACAACATTCTCAGCAATGGAAATTCCAGAGAATGACATCGTGACGTAATAGAAAAGCGTGCACTAGCAGTAAGCAATATGTATCCGTATGCCCAAAAATATTAAGATTTAAAAAGTATGTCAAAAGATACACGGGTTATAACAAGTGTCCAAGTTGTTTTTGGGGCCACCCTGTATACGTGGTTTCCCCCGCAACAAAGAGAGTCCCAATAGTTAGTGTCACTATCCAGGTTTCGGAGTCAATTTCCCTGGGTTTTTTTCTACGTCCGTACGTACGTTCTCCTTTATTGCAGCTCGTGTCAAATTCATAGAGAAAACTCAATTGATTTTTTTTTCTTCAAAATAATTTAAAATCAATATTTACAGAATTTCATCGAATATCTTTCTTTGAGGAGCCATACCATTTTTATAAAAATGATGTGTAATTGCTCAAAACTCATCGGCGGATTTTACGTGACCACAGACAAAATAATGTCCTTTGTCCCATATGATAATAAACCCAATACATTTGTTTGGTTGGCCTGAAATGATTCATTAGAAACCGGAAATGAAATCAATGTAAGACCAAATTGCATTGGCCATCGAACTGGAAGCCGGTATCCTACAGCCAATCAAAATAAGTGTAACAAATGTAACTTCCTGACCTAGTAAAAGCCTCATCACACTAATTAATTGGACCGCGTATGGATATTGTACTAATTGGTTATGTAGACGACTAACGTTGACGAAATTCAACATTTGCTCAAGACATAAATGAATTTGATATGTATAAAATTGACATATTGTACATGTACCTTATATTGTTACTGAAAATGTCGAAAACAGTTTGGGACTACTTTTCATTGCGGTATATATTATTAGGTGTTGTTGGGTCACAGAAAAATGGATTGATGTTGTCAGAAGAAAAATTGAAACTGGATGTTTATGTCATTTGTGTTATGCCATGATTTCACCAACATCATCATTGGAGCCCATTTGTAGCTAATTTATCCTTGTACTCATGCTAGCTTTATATTTTAGCTGACCAGCGTGTAAACTCGTCAAAAATGGGGGGCTGTTTCAGCTGCCCAGATAAATCTCAACAAGAGACTATCATTCACATGGGAGGGGTGGGGCAAAGTCCCCAGCACAATGTCACGGAGCCTAATGGATCAGTGGCATCAACAAACCAGGTCGGACTGATGATAACCAATTCCCAGCCTCAGTCTATCAATCCGATTGCGACAATTCCAACTGAGCGACCGAAAGATCTCGCCGATGGATCATCAGGGACAGTGAAAGTGTTTGTAGCGTTATATGACTACGATGCTCGCACAGCTGAAGACTTGAGTTTTAGAAAAGGTGAACATTTAGAAATACAAACAGACACTGAAGGTGATTGGTGGTACGCAAAGTCACGGACGACTAAATTAGAAGGCTATATACCGTCAAATTATGTCGCAAAGATAAAGAGTTTGGAGTCTGAGCCGTAAGTATGAATAATATTTTTATTTAAATAATTTATCAACACTGAGAAGAGAAATATATTAGTAGGGAAGGTAGTTGCAAAAAAATAAACTCCGCAAAACACTCCGATATGGTCCATAGCTATGTTACACTACCATCCATACAATGGTGTCGGCTAATTCTGCGCACTTATGGCTTTCCAAACAAATTTATATGTCATTAACATCCCCATATTCATTAAAAAAAATCCTGAATATTCAACATAGTTCAAAGATGTCTGTGCAGGTAAAATGGCATAACGTTCTCACGTCAGTAACATAGCTCCAGATAAGCTTTGTGTCTAAAGCGTACTATACCCCCTGATTTCAAAATCATTGCGTATTTTACTTTTATAAATTAATTATTGATTTTATTCATTACTAAATAGGGAACAAATGATAAAAAAATATAACAAATTTAAACATTCACTTATTTGAGCTGCAAAAAACACTGTTTGCTTTTTGCAGCTCAACTAAGTGAATTTTCAACTTTATGACAGTAGTTTCACTACTCAATTTGGAAATCAATGCGTATTTTCACATTGCTGTGCGTACCGTAAAGATTATAATAGATGCCCATGCTCTAATAGACGCCCACCCCCCACTTTTTACGTTGAAAATGACACATTTTTTGGCCGATTTTCACGAAATTAGTGCCTCTAATAAACGCCCAGTACCGACTTGAAACAAAATGGGAGCTAATTGTCCAATTAGATTTTTTTTCTTTCCATTATTTCAAAAGCAACTTCCTTTAAAATCGGGGAAAAAACATAATTGCTACTTTCACTTTCAAAAGCGGAAGCGAAATTCAACTGTTTCCGGTGTCACAGTAAATTCCTCATCAGCAGTAGCTATTTGCACGGACACAGGGTGATCAGAATTTACACGGTTACGGAGACGCCATTTTCAAATCATCTCGAACCCGACAGGTCCGAAATGCTGACGAAACGTCCGTAGGCGTAAATCTGATCAGCATTAATAATTGACGCTGTCTTGATATACATTACCATTAAATTTAACATTTCTTCCGACTGTACCATAATGACCAGAGTGGGCCGAAACGGGTCACTGGAATTACCGGCAACCACCGAAATACCGGAAACCCCTGTAAATCACTATATAATAACATAAATATGTGTTTGTTGTGTGATAAATGGTTTGTTAGCCAGGTTTTTTGAAAAAAAATCCAGGCTATTGAATTGGCGAAAGCCGGGCGGGCGGCGTCCACAATCAATGTTAAGTTTGAGTCCATTTCTTTGTTACTGTACCACCTAGGACCACCAAACTTTCACAGCTTCATAATCAAGGGGTGCCCACCACATATCACTATCCAACTTTCTTTTTTTTTTAACTTGACCCATTTTTTCCGCTCAGTCGACTTAGCCATTTTCAATGTTAAGTTTTCGTGTTTACAATGTTAAATGTTCGTGTTTAAGTCCATTTCTTTGGTACTGTACCACCTAGGACCACCAAACTTTCACAGCTTCATAACCAAGGGGTGCCTACCACATACAACTATCCAACATGTGACAATTTTTTTACCTTCACCTATTATTTCTACGTAATTGACTTAGCCATTTTCAACGTTAACTTTTTAACGTACGTCTGGTTAAACTTTTTTGGTTAAAACTTTTTTGTTTTACTATATCTCTGCAACTGCTTCGCCCATTACCTTGAAACTTCACATGGGTGTTTATCATCATCCATATTTTCATTCTAACCCCCAACCGTGCGGCCCCTGTGCCCAATGTCAAGGTCAAATTACTTTGAATTTTTTTGTTAAAGTTTTTTAGTGTACTATATCTGCAACTGCTTCACCCATTACCTTGATACTTCACATGGGTGTTTATCATCATTGTCGCACCCGCTTGCGGAAAGCGCGATATCGTCGGCATTTTGGCATACGTACGTCCGTGTCCGGTTAAAGTTTTTTCGTTAAAGTTTTTCCATCTACTATATCTATTTTTTTAGTGTCCATGCCTCGCCCCAAGGCGCGACATGCAAGCCACGGCCATCTAGTCTACAAAAAGTGGGTATAATGATGTTATCCAAGTGTCTATGCTTGGAACAAACCTGGCCTTCGTGGCTTTGCCTCGTTTCTTGTTTACTATATTATGAGATATATATGCACTAATTACAAACTATTTGTGTGAAATAAAATGAGTTTGGATCATCTTGTTTGGTGTTTAATTCCAAATTCCAAATGACTGTGAAATTTACCAGAAAACACTTGCAGTTAATAATGGACAGTACTAAAAGTCGGTTCCTCACAAATAATAGATAATAATAATAGAGTATCTTGGGCATGGTATAATAATAATAGAGTATCTTAGTCATGGTATAATAATTATTATAATGATTAAATATTGTGTTTCAAATATGATAAAGATATGTTGACATTTGATGACAGCCTGCAAAAAAAAAAAAAAAAAAAAAAATATGTCTTACCTCTTTGTTTCGGAGTCTTCAACTTATTTTGGTTACAGGTTGGTATGATTTATCCCGGCAATTCTTCCATTTTAAACAAAATGTTTTTCGGTATATTCCACTGACGAGTCTGAGTAGCCGATTACGACGACGACGTCTTGCATAAATCACGGACATCGAGTCAGCGAAGGTGTTTTCCGATAATATATAATAATCACGCTAATCTGGAATAATAACACTATCTACATCCGACAGCATCATATTTGAAACACAATATTTAATCATTATAATAAGTATTATACCATGCCTAAGATACTATTATTATCTATTATTTGTGAGGAACAGACTATTAGTACTGTCCATTCTTAACTGCGAGTGTTTTCTGGTAAATTTCAGTCGTTCTGAATTTGGAATTAAACACCAAACAAGATGATCCAAACTCATTTTATTTCACACAAATAGTTTGTAATTAGTGCATATATATCTCATAATATAGTAAACAAACCATTTATCACACAACAAACACTTATTTATGCTATTATATAGTGATTTACAGGGGTTTCCGGTAGTGGTTTTTGGTAAATAAGAGGTTTCCGGTAATTCAGTTACCGGGCCGAACCGTCTTGGCCCAAATGTTTATAAACTGACAGACAGTACAATCAAGTCTGGCGTTTGAGAGTATATAACGTCCCTTAGTTATGTTTTTGTTCAGATAGCAGAACACCGTATATTTTTTTATCATTTTCCCTTTGCTGAATAACACTTGCCTCTATTAAACGCCCACCCAGGTCTTCGGAGCCAGTGGTGATTCTAATAGACGCCCGGGCGTCTATTAGAATCTTTACGGTATTTTGTACTCCCACTTTTGATAATCAATGCGTATTCAGCTAAAATAATTGCGTAAAATACGCCAATACGCACCTTACCTGGAGCTCTGCAGTAAGTGACGGAAATTGTGTGATGTCTGATATCACATGCGTGTTTGCAACGTCACATTTGTTTCTGCTAATACTGCGCATCTGGTAGTGTAAACAAAATGGCGAACAGCATACTGGATCAGCATAACAACATTGGTATTAAACTTGAAGCAGAACTATCCAGTGACATCATGACAGGTTAGTTTTTTAGTTGAAAAATTAATTTAGTAAATAAGACAGCTATTCCATCAGCAGCGTCTGAGTACCCGTTTGCCACGCGGGTCGATTCGCCCGTGACGTGGGGTGCGTTTCACTAAACTTTGTACGACTAAAATGTTCGTAAGTGTAAATTTAGGATCGTCTGTAAATTTCAATTGATGGATTTACACTTATTGAGCATAGGCTGCAGCATATGCAGCCTATGCTCAATAAATGTAAATCCAATAATTGTTCACAAGAAAACATTGTTAATGTGAAATTTACAGACTATCATAATTTTGCACTTACAAACATTTTAGTCGTAAGAAGTTTAGTGAAACGGGCCCCTGTTCGCCTCGGGTCGTTTCGCCCCGCTCATAATCTAAGTAGAGGGAGCGATATGTGATGTAGAGGGAGCGATATGTGATACACAAATTTAATGGTGAAATAAATTAAATAATAATATCTGTCACGTTAGCCACCATTTCATATAGAAAGATATGTAGACAACATATCCCTATATGAAACAGCGTTACCAGCTGGCACCACGAGGAGGTGTGACAGTTAGATTTCACGCAAAACAATGCATATTTCAGACAATAAATTATAATGTGCTTGGCAAATTAAACGTATGTTATTATCTGTGAATCGTCTTTAATCCTAATTGCAATTTGTATTAAAATAGGTATTGTGGTATATGAACATTATAGTTTTATAGTCATGTATCAAATAATCGCAGATTATCCTTTTATAAACTTCCATAATGGTCAAACATTTTAACTAATTGGGGGCGAAACGACCCTGGACCTGCCACAGTGTGGCAATTAATTAGCTTGTTTATTCCAAAATCCACATATTTTATTATGACGTACGCAAGGCTAAATTTGACGTGAATTGCGCATAATTATGACACCTTTTGTTTAATGCTATCCCTAGATTCTCGACCAATGAAAGCCCATCATTTTGTATCGATCGCATATTGTGACGCGCTCGCTCAAAATTAACTTATTATAAAAAATTAAATACACGACATCAATTATATAAATATTATGCTACATGAGTTTTGCAGAGTTACTGCACGCAACTACTACGGACCATAAGGGGAGAGTTTTGCAGATTTACACTTCTGTAACTACCTGGGAGGTAGCCATGGTGTCCTGACCTTTTAAACGAGGTTCCACTGTAACTCAGGTACGAAGGTCATCCAAAATATGGTGCACATGGTGAAAACAGCTTAGTATTGTTAGTTTGGAATGAACAATCCTAGCCACTTATCCATAATCCTACAATGCAACTTTCTCTACATATCGATGGTCTAGTAACATAAGGTCGTAAGTGCTATGCTAAAGCATTGCACTTACGACCTTATGTTACTAGACCATCGATATGTGTTTAATAATGGATTTGCATGTACTCATGAATGCTTATATATTAGTTGCTATTTGCTAGGCAACTGGAGGGGACACATCAGCCTCCCATGGCTGAGGCATAATTAACATGGCGTGGGATAACATGTTTCCGAACAGCGTGATGTCATATTATTTTTTAGATGTGTTTACAGTAGATTTCCTTTAATAGCTTTGTAATGGAATGACATATTTTTATGAAATATACCACAGCAAATGCGGGACGTGTTGCCCATTATTGTATATGCGGCTTTAATCTCAGAATTTCCTTTTGACGAAGAATTGGTTACAATAAATTTAAGAAATAAACGGTACTTGATTTTTTTGTCAAAGTTATAAGTTATTGTAAATAACTTTCAGAACACCCAGGGCCATAATACACATATGCCATATTATTTGGTGCGCTACATATCATATCGAAATCCGTCCCTTTGTTAGAAAGATTCAAAGTTATTTTTGATAGAGTGGACACCCCTGTGCAGCCATCGATCTCTTATTATTGTTTACCCTAGTTTCTCGACCAATGAAAGAACAGCATTTCATCTCAATTAATCACATATTGCGACACTTTCGCCAATATCATATTAAATTAATCATTAAATGTTCAGCCACTATATTTAGAACTGATTGTATGCCTTGTTGTCATCAGTTCATGAGACGCAAAGCATATTACCGCCCACACACACGCTCACTTCGTGTCACACTGCCAATTACATGCTAGTATAGAGATTCAAATTCTTGTTTTGGGGCCCGAGTTTCGTGAGTGGGCTGGTAAGCAATAAGTACATTATAGTTCACATATTGATTTTTTGTCGAGCCCGCTTGCGGAAAGCGATACATAGTGATCACAATGACGTCCGGGTGTCCGTCCGAAATCTGCGTTAAAGTTTTTAAATACCTTATATCTCTGCAGTCCTAAGTCACATTGACTTGAAACTTTGTATGCTTATTAGTCATGATCCATATATTCATGCTGTATCCAACTCATGCGGCCTCTGTGCCCAAGGTTACATTTAAATGATTTAGAAGTTTGCGTTCCGAAATCTGGGTTAAAGTTTTTAAATACCTTATATCTCTGCAGTCCTAAGTCACATTGACTTGAAACTTCATATGCTTATTAGTCATCATCCATATATTCATTATGTGTCCCACTCATGCGGCCCCTATGTCAAGGTCAAATGACTTAGAAGTTTGCGTTAAAGTTTCTGTCAAAATTTGCGTTAAAGTTTTCACATACCTACTATTTCTGTAACCGTAAGTCAGATTTGCCTGAAACTTGGGCATCAAACTTCAAATAAATACACTCTGAGACCATCAAATGCCTCGGCGGGCTCGACATGCGGGCCGCGGCCATCTGGTTTATAAATGAATTTCTCGCTCGCTATGAAATTAATTTAATTAAAAATTCAATATATGAATTATTACTTAAATTTCGAGCATGAATTGTTTGCGCTGATCCATGGTTAACCCTTTCAACACCAAGTAACTTAATAGGATGTTCCATGCCAATGTTTCACGCTATTTCATTAATTTTGTTAATTCAAATTATCCCATTCTTCTAAAAGGGTAATCTGTACGACGTTTAAAATTATGAACAAACAGTGGAGATCCTGATGAGACGGCTCGTTACGAGCCGGCTCATCTGGATCTGCACTGTTTGCAAACATTGACTCTATAGAGGTCTGTGGTGTTGAAAGGGTTAATGCCAATACTCTCAGCCATCTGCTCACATGTATATTGTCTACCAACACCAATTAATATGTTATTGTTACCTACATGTACATGTATTTTCATCAGACATTCAAGCGTTTACAATTTTAATCTAATAAGTCAGTCGTTATACCAGACGAAATACACGATCATGAGTGTCACAGCTTTGTACCAACGTATTATGAATTTCTATGGCTGTTTTCTCGCTGAAAACATCACATGTTTTTACCACAGCGCAATATAGTCAGTACGTTGGCGTACATATATTTTCGGTGGGTGGCAGGTGGGAGCATGTGATGGGTAATTTAACGATCGGGGTTTATCCTTACTGGAATCCCGACTGGAGACCTGGTTTGGCCCTCACATACGTCTTTGGCATTTTGTATGTGACAGTTGAATCTGGTTATACCCCTTATGTGAGTATTGCGATATTCGTAATCCTATTTTAGGGGAAGGGGCCAAGTGACTGGTGTGGTATGGACCTGGCACCAGGTCGGGCTATGTTAATTTCAGGGCGGAATATATTTGTTCTCAATGTAAATATTCCGTTCTGATTTTGGGATTTTCCCCCCAATGCAGCAGGTTAAAATTAGATCGAACCCGTTTGCCCGGCCTTACATGACCTTAGCTATTGATAGGCCGTTAAACACTAATTCACAAACATATATTTTCGGTATCTATCATAGCCTTGGTAGGCGACATGCATGACGCAGCCATCTAGTTTTGTTATGAGGTAATTTGTTACCCATGGACCCAATACATTTGTACATGCTGACTGCAGTCTCCGTGAAACTGCCAATATTATACATGACATTCGGTCTGGTAAACTTGAAATTTTTGCTGTCAATCCGGCTAATTCTGCACATCGGCTAATGCGCAATTCACGTCAAATTTAGACTTGCGTATGTCATAATAAAATATGTGGATTTCTGAATAAACAAGCTGATTATTCGCTACACTGTGTCACAATTTGATCACATTCCCATAGTTCGGTAAAAAGTTATTCCGAATATAGTCAAAATGTGTAAAATCCTCAGACCCTACTGATGGAATAGCTGTCTTATTTACTAAATTAACTGCCCAACTAAAAAAATAACCTGTCATGATGTCATTGGATAGTTCTGCTTCAAGTTTAATACCAATTTTTCTATGCTGATCCAGTATGCTGTTCGCCATTTTGTTTACACTACCAGATGCGCAGCATTAGCAGAAACAAATGTGACGTTGCAAACACGCATGTGATGTCATACATCACACAATTTACGTCACTTACTGATGTCAGAACGTTATGACATTTTACCTGCACAGACGTCTTTGAACTGCGTTGAATATTCAGGAAATATTTACTGAATATGGGAGTGTTATTATGTTAATAACATTTAAATTTGTTTGGAAAGCCTTGGGTGTGCAGAATAAGCCGACACCATTGTAAGTAAGGCTAGCTACTGTAGCATCATAAGACCAGATATGGGCATAGCAAAGGAAGAGGTAATTATGAAGCTTGCATTAGAAAAGTAAAAACAATAAATTTTGTTATAGTCGGACATTTGGTCCGGCCACTTCCAGTTTACCGTCCGACTGGCGGCGATTTTACCGGACATGTCCGACAATTTTCGCAAAGACTGACTGTATCAGATATTAATGCTTATGCACTGTATCAGGGTCAATATACGGTTCGACAATGTCCAGCCATGGGTAAACGTTTGCCGTGGCACGAGGGAACTGTTTTAACCCAATGCCGTAGGTCGCGGGTTCAAACAGTTCCCGGGTGCCACGGCGAACGTTTAAGACATGGTCAAATGTTATTGTTACATTTCCATCGGAAATATCATGCAATTTGAGCATGCAATGTATCGGGGTCAATCCAAATTTTAAAACTGCTATCGCTGATGTTTCAGTGGTCAAACAATGTCGGATATGTTACCAAATGTATGGTTCTCACCCCATACAGGTGCCTTCCTGTCTTTTCATGTTTACATAATGATGTGACCTTGCTGCTGAACGGACATAAACCTCAATGACTCATTTAATTTCAGTTCCATTTGATCCATGTAAGCGCTGTAACACTGTATTATAAGGTTTAAATATGTAAAAGGACATGTGTCGCCAAAGTATGGGTTTTTGTTGCGCCCACTTCCAGAAAGCGCAATATAGTCGGCATTATTGGCGTACGTACATGCGTCCAAGTTAAAGTTATTTTTTTCGGTATACTATCAAAGCGTCGTCAGACGCAACATGCGGGCCGTGGCCATCTCGTATAATTATGCTACATCAAAATATGTTAACGAGTTCCTCCTTATAGGAATCACAATTTGCATGGATTGGCCCTCAGGTACGTTTTTATCTTTATATTTGATATTTTACACATCCGTTGATGGTCCTCTATCATAGTGTGACAACTCGACTACCCTCACACCTCTGCTAGACACAAGGTCACAGACTTTAAAAACTTAACATACACATAGCAGTTCAATGTCTTATAAGCTTAATAAATTACAAAAAAATGGCATCAGGGCCCACACAGCGTTTACTGACAAACCTAGTTTGGTCTATTCATGTACATGTACATAAAACATGTGGTGAATAATGATGTTGTACATGTATGTTATAGATTGACATTTTTATAAGAGCCTAGTTTCTTGGCCAATTGTCAATAATCATGTTTGCAGTCCCATTATTTTTCCATTGGTAAATTGGTTTCAAAGATAAATGACGAAGCCTCAAAATGTCGCAAAGCACATCACACTTCACAAGACACTACTTCAATGATCTGTAAGCCAAGTCTACACTTTTTGTCGGTGCTTACCACCTGCGCAATCAAGTCCAACGTGTTAGGAAACCATGTAGCGTATTATAAGACATCTTGTGTTAATCTCTGTCGACATGTGTATCTACACGCAATGTAACACATGTACATGAATGCTGGTTCCAACACAAAGTTATGTTTTCTCGTGCGCAAACACTCTTCTATCACCACTGGGAGAAATCAATATTTGTGGTCTTGACTGGGAAAATGGGCTTTGCGACCAGTGTAGATCCAGATCAGCCTGTGCATCCGCACAGTCTGATCAGGATCTGCACTGTTTGCCATTCCAACAATGAAACACCTTCTTACAAGCAATGTACATGTAGGTCGTTTAATATTGGGCTACACAGGTCACAAATCCCATAAGCCCCGTTTCTGCAGTCACAGCCACATTTGTAAAATGCCACAAGGGAGAAAAGGTGACAAATGGTATCCACGGTATTTCTTTTTTATGTTCCATGCCATTATTCATACATTGTACCGTTCTCAATCCAAAAAACTAAATAAAAATTCCTCAAAATGAAACAAAAATGATTGTTTTGTTTCCGTGTTCACAGAGCTCCAGATAGTCAAGATGTGATATACTTGTAGCATATATACATTGCACTGTACATACATTTCTACGTTAGTAACACCTTTCATTTCTTAATAACTTATAAACCACTGAGGTCTTATGTTCAGCTTGTTTGTAAGGCAAATGAGCTAAAAACGTTTTTGTTTTTTTAATAACTGCTTAACCACTTCACCGATTTCAATAATATTTGGCCACATTGTGTGAGATGGGATGATTTTTTGTTTCACATCCACCCCCTGTCTGAATGCTCAAGGTAACTGTAGACTTCTGTTCATTTATGTCGCGCCTGCTTTAGCAGAAGGCGCGACTATAGTCTCCTCTTTTTCCGTCATCGTCCGAAATGTCAAAAAGTTTGTACAAGCTCCGTCATCATTGTACATGTATAACTTTAATATTACTTGATGGATTGCTTCAATATTTGGACACTTGATTAATGTAAGCATTTGGAACACACTCATGCCGCCATTAACATGACCTTTTTGACCTTCACATGGCCGTTTTCTTTGTCAAAAAGTTTCTTCACCCATGACCTTTTTCGTGTTTAAAGCATGCACTACTCTGATGGTTTTTTGTGATGCTTACTTCAGTACATGCCCATGATCATGTTATTGTCGAATGCCTCGGCAGGCGCAACACCGCTTATGTGGCGAAATTATTGTACATGCAGTGAACGGATTAGCTTAATTAAAGGAAAATTTAAGAATGAGCCTTCTTTTTATTTCGTGAAATTTGGTCAAATATTGATTTTATTGCGAAAACAAAATTTCCCCATGTTAAATCCCCATAGACTAACCATAGACTAATGTCTATGGGGATTTAACATGGGGAAATTTTTAGAATTTCAGAAATACTGGACCGATTTTTAAAATTTAACTTTTGTTTTCTTAGTTAGATCATTTCCAAGCTATCTAGCTAGGTTTCGGGGTCAATTTCCCAAAAAAAATGTTTTTTGACTACTCCCACAAGTCGTCTACCTCTTTTCCCTCCATGTTAAATTCCCATAGAGAAATAAATTTTTCGTAATAAAACCAATATTTGACCAAATTTCACGAAAAAAAAAAGAAGGCTCATTCTTAAATTTTGCTTTAATTTAATATTATCAAAAGAAATCTTGTTTTTTAATTGTTTATATAGCCGTAAAATTTGGGCAGCTTTCGTGAAACAGACAGTAGTGATAACGAGCCCTTGTTACTTTATCAACTTGTGTTTTCTATGCATTTTCCTAAAAACAACCCAGAAACGCGTGTATTTGTTCCCTGGTACATAATTTATGTACTCAATTGGCAATTTGAAAAGTATCAAGTCAGAGCACCCAATACACAATTCCTTTTCTGGAGTTCTGATCCATATTAGGCAAGACCGATGAGCCAAACTGAGTTTGTCAGCCTCTTTGTTGTCGCATGATTTAATGATGCAGGAACACAAAGCCCACACATGTCTGTGGTCTCTATCCTAGGGCACATTGTATTATTGGAAGTGGTCAGTCAGTCATTTACAGCCTAGCGAATTCTCTGGGGGTACGGGGAGGTTTATAATTCTTATGTGTCTTCGAAAGTATATGATGTGACCACTCATTTGAACCGTCTTGCCGAGACGTTTCAAATGAGTGGTCATATCATATACTTTTGTAGGGAATTTAAGAAAATAATAAATTGTTTTACTAGGACCATTGGTACATGTACATGTATATACAAATGTACAGTGTAGGGCTTCATGTGGGTGTTGGGGCACATTGTATTATTGGAAGTGGTCAGTCAGTCATTTACAGCCTAGAGAATTCTCTGGAGGTATTTTATATTTCTTATGTGTCCTCGAAAGTATATGATATGACCACTCATTTGAACCGTCTCGTCGAGACGGTTCAAATGAGTGGTCATATAATATACTTTTGTTGGGAATTTAAGAAAATGATAAACCCATTGGTATACACGTATATAGCTGTAGCACTTCATGTGGGGGTTAGTGGGAACACAAAGCCCACACATGTCTCTGGTTTTTATCTTAGTGTACATGTTTTGTTTGCTAATTTGGAAAATACACTTTGTTTTCGATTGTGAATGGATCGGAATAATGGCCCCAAAAAACATGCAAAAAGGAACTTTGTTATTTACATGCTTTCTATCAAAGCAGTAAACAAAAGGTGGAACATCTGTGTGCTACAATATGAACACATTTTTTAGCTATTGTCTGTTTTTTCAAGTTGGTCAGTCCATTTGTTCTATATGTTGATGAACTGGTCATTGTCCCCTGTTCAGATACTGTACATTAAGTTGTCAGACAGATACCTTGTACCTCAGGACATTGGTCTGAAGTTTTGTTTTTGCTTCAATTATCCATACGATGTAACACCTCCAAATTGGACACCCTGGGGACCTCCCAGCGTGTCCATTTGGGAGATGTTCCACTGTCACTTTCAAATTGCCCATGTGCTTTATCTCTTGTCTCGAGTGAAACCATGCAAAAACAATAGAATAAAATCCAATACAGGATTTGCATTTCTGTCCCTGTGAAAACATTGCTATGATTCACGGTCTGTATTGATTCTCTCTGGTGTGTCTCACTCTCGTCTCAGCGTGCCTCGACACCATCAATAGCAACATTACTCAGTGACGGAGTGATTTAATCGTCAATGTTTCCTAACACTTTCATGTACATGTATATCACCATGTCTGCAAGGCCTTATATGTAGCTGTGGCTGGAGAAATGGGGCTTATGGGATTTGTGACCTAGCTCCTGATCAAATATCACACTTCTGTAGCCTGATAATGATCTATATTGCTTCTTAGAAGCAGTACGGATGTTTCATTGATGGAATAGCAAACTGTGCAGATCATGATCAGACTGTACGGATGGATGCACAGGCTGATCTGGATATACAGTGGTCGCATAACCCATAAGCCCCACTTCTCCGGCTGTGAATGGAAAAATGGGGCTTATGGGAATGTGATTTGTGACCAGTGTAAATCCTTATCAAAAACATGTACATGTAGTAGCACATTCCTGTAGCTTGACAACTATCTGCATTGCCTGTTACAGGTAGAAGCATGATGGCTGTTTCATTTATGGAATGGTGAACAGTGCATATCCTGATCAGACTGTGCAGATGCACATGCTGATAAGGATCTACACTGGTAGCAAAACCCATAACCCGGATGTCTCCAGTCACAGCCACATAATGTGTGTTGGTTGTATTGATTCCCATATTTGGTTCAAGTTAACTAAAAATGGTTGTATTTCACATTTTTTGTTTCCTGGTACAGTAATAGCAGAAATGCATTACCAAGTTATCTCCACTGTTTATCATGGCCAATGATAGTATATAGAAGAGTAAATAATATTCTTGAGATATGATCAAATAAAATGGTTCATTTGTCTGATATAGGTAATTTTCTGTCTACACATATAAAGCGAAAAACCACATATTGAATATCTGAGACACGGTTCCTTTCATACTAGTGGAACATCAGTAGCCGATTTCATCAAAATTGCAAAGTATATTTATCTAGCAAAGTATACTTTGAGGGAGTAATCATTTATTTTTCCCGAAATGTATTATTTCATATAGAACTAACGACTGCATATATTTGATGGTTAAAAGTATGCAGAATTATTATACTGAATTTATTACATTATCACAGCCAAAATGGCTGTGATAATGTAATAAATTCAGTATAATAAAACTTAATAAATTTATCCTTAAATTGAAAATTTCTCCCTCAAAGTATATAGATATTAAGTATACTTTGCAATGTTGGTGAAATAGGCTCCTGGGGCCCGTTTCACTAAACTTCGTAAGACTAAAATGTTCGTAAGTGCAAATTTAGGATCGTCTGTAAATTTCAATTGATGGATTTACATTTATTGAGCATAGGCTGCATATGCAGCCTATGCTCAATAAATGTAAATCCATCAATTGTTCACAAGAAAACATTATTAATGTGCAATTTACAGACTATCATAATTTTGCACTTACGAACATTTTAGTCGTAAGAAGTTTAGTGAAACGGGCCCCTGATCTGACACTCAAGAGCAGATCAGTGTAATTAATTATTCAGAGCACAAACCACACACTCCTTTGTGAAGAAGACACATTACCATGATTATACATGTAGATAAAGGTTCAAAATCCATGTACATGTACATGTTCTACTCCATATGGCAAAGTCATCAGCTTTCTGCTGTTATGGTATACGGGCCATCATTGGAAAAGAGGGCTTATTCATTTAATGTGACCAGTGTAGCCCCAGATCAGACTGCACATTTGTGCAGTTTGATCAGGGGCTTCACTGCTCACATTTTTCGACACCAATAGTTACGGAATCATTCCCTACATATACATGCACTTGTAACGATGAATTGCGATAATTAACACTACACATTAGAGAAATGCTACATGCAGTATGACATTGTTGTTGTGCCTGGGCATAGGTTGAAGTAACAGACCAAGGTCTATAAATGCATTAAATAGGTATGCAATGTAAAAGAATCAGTAATTTTAAAAAATATATTAAGGCCATATAAAGTTAATTTACTGAATACAATCTAAATATTGTCAAAAAATGTGGTGTGTGGGTTAACTTTTATTTTTTATTTAAATTTGTTGTAAATAGTGTTAAAAAGGCAATAATTTTAATTAATATAATGTATCTTCAAATACAATATATTTACAAATTAAAAAAATCAGGCATTATTTTTTAGGGTCCCTTCAATCTGAAAAAGCTACAGACACGAAACAAAACATAGAAAAAAAAAATTGCAGCTTTTTTGCCGTGTGCTTGTGTCACATATTTATGGTTGTTTGTGATCGGTATAGCATGTTCTTCACTGTTTCCCTCCTTCATTCCAGATGGTACTTCGGTAAAATCAAGAGGGTAGAGGCGGAAAAGAAATTATTATCTCCAGAAAACGAACACGGTGCATTTTTAATACGAGACAGTGAAAGTAGACGCAACGACTATTCACTCTCGGGTAAGCATGGTTTGTCGTAAAACACTTTCTTTTATCCTTGCTCCAGATAAGCTGCGTATTTGCTTAAATACCCAATTAAAATTGCCAAAAACCCAATTGAAATCAGAAGTAGTGAGTATCAAAAAGCAATGAAAACTTTGTGGTATCTTTATCATGCTACAGAAAACAATAAACAGATCACAAATGTAGCATATTTTCTTATATTTTTCCATGGTATGTCATTAGAGACAATTCTAATGAAATGCTAAGACATGTTTTCATTTAGGAGCAAACTATTCAATAATTGCGATCTGCTGATGTGCAAACAGTAGTGTGATTTTATTTTACCCAATTAAAATTTTGAAATACCCAATTGCTTCAGAAATGATGGGAGTGATAATACTCAATTACTAACTCCTTATCTGGAGCATGATCTATATGTATATAGAGAATGAACACTGCATCTTTAGCAACGGAGGTTTGGGGTTTACATTTACAATGTACATATGTTAACAATGAATTTATTTCCTTACTGAGGGATTGGTTGTTGCCAACAGGCTAGAGGCTACAGCACTGGACCTCAATACCTGAGTTTGCGCGTTCAAACCTAGTCTAAGGCATCACAAATACATTTTGTAGACATGTATTTATATCCGACTGGTCTTTCGGATGAGACTCAAAACCGATGTCCCGTCCCTAAATGACCTTAGCTGTTGCTGGCATGTTAAACCCATTCACTTTCATTTAGTTATACCCCTGCAACGAGTTGTGGGGGGGTATACTGGAGTCAGGTTGTCCGTCCGTGCGTCCGTCCGTGCGTCCGTAAACTTAACATCAGAGAAATATTGTTATAACTTCTATTTCCTTCATCTAAAATGCTTAATATTTCACACATGCATTCCTGTAAGGCTCTGCTACCATGCTGTGCCAAATCCACGACCGTCCAACCCCCGCTGATCCCAAGGTCAAGGTCAAATACTTAGTCTCTTTACACAACTTAACATCAGAGAAATATTGTTATAACTTCTATTTCCTTCATCTAAAATGCTTAATATTTCACACATGCATTCTAAGGTTCTACTACCATGCTGTGCCAAATCCACGACCGTCCAACCCCCGCTCGTCCCAAGGTCAAGGTCAAATACTTAGTCTCTTTACAAAACTTAACATCAGAGAAATATTGTTATAACGTCTATTTCCTTCATCTAAAATGCTTAATATTTCACACATGCATTCCTGTAAGGCTCTACTACCATGCTGTGCCAAATCCACGATCGTCCAACCCCCGCTGGTCCCATGGTCAAGGTCAAATACTTAGTCTCTTTACAAAACTTAACATCAGAGAAATATTGTTATAACTTCTATTTCCTTCATCCAAAATGCTTAATATTTCACACATGCAATCCTGTAAGGCTCTACTACCATGCTGTGCCAAATCCTCGACCGTCCAACCCCCGCTGATCCCAAGGTCAAGGTCAAATACATGGTTCTTTACAAAACTTAACAAAACTAACATCAGAAATATGTTATAACTTCATCTAAAATTCTTAATATTTCATGCATGCATTCCTCTAAGGCTCTACTATCATGCTGTGACATATCCCCGCTGATCCCAAGGTCAAGATCACATACTTAGTCTCTTTACAAAACTTAACATCAGAGAAATCGGTTATAACTTCTATTTCCTTGCTCGGATCTGCTTCACATTCACGTTTGTGCCGCCCCCGCTAAGCCCAGAGTCAAGGTCACAAGCCCACACACTTGGAAAATTTTACATATTTAGGGGTACCTGGGCCCACGCGGGGGGTATTCTGTAAGCCTCGCTTACTGACCAATCTAGTTAATACTGGGATTCACATATATGGGGCCAAGTGTTTGGTGTGTACAATGTAATAAGGGTGCCTGGCATCAGGGGGACGTTAAACGTTTCACTAAACTTCGTACGACTAAAATGTTTGTAAGTGCAAATTTGGGATCATCTGGAAATTTCAATTGATGGATATACATTTATTGAGCATAGGCTGCATATGCAGCCTATGCTCAATAAATGTAAATCCAATAATTGTATACAAGAAAACATTGCTAATGTGAAATTTACAGACTATCATAATTTGCACTTACAAACATTTTAGTTGTACAAAGTTTAGTGAAACGGCCCCCAGATCCGGAAACTATCTTTCCGTGCTGAATATATAGAGAATAGTAGGTTAGTGCCGTGAATGGGAACAAATATCTGGCAAGGGTTAGGAAACGGGATGGGCGAGGCTCTGCTTACTATTCTATTTATCGCGTCAACACCTACAAATAGCTTTAAAATGCAATAAAAATAATGCCAGCCACCGCACACGCAGTGATTAGGTCGTATTGACTGGATATCAAAAATGTTTCACGGCACATATGCAGTGTTGACGGGATAAACAGTGTTCTCCCTTACATGTGCATTACCATATGTATATGCAGGCCTCGACAAATCCACTCATCCGCTCGTAAGGGCGAGTGAATTTTCGATCTGGAAGAGTGGTAACTTGAAGAGACAGTGCGACATACATGTAAACATTAAAACATACATGTACATGTAGGAATGTAAGAATTGAAATCCAATCTGGACGGGTGGAAAATTATTAATTTGTCGAGGCCTGTATAATTATGACCTTGCTGTTGAACGAACATAAAACCACATTCAGTCGATCAATTTCATATTTTTAACTCATTATATTCAGAAAATACGCTATTTTCCAACAGAAAATTAGAAATATTGAACTATTTTCTTTTTTATTGCTCTTATTTCTCGTTGGGCGTATATATTGTGACCACCATCGAGACGGTTCAAATGAGTGGTCACACATATAGCTTTATTGACAAATACATGTAAAAGAAATATAAAAATATATTTCAAAATTTACATACTGTAATAACCCTAAAGACAATTGGGCCATCCATAATTATATCTCCGTTTCCTGTAACCCGACCGACCCGCTAAAAACAGTGCGACCCAATTTTTTTTATTGCAATTTCGTTTACAATTTTTTAAAAAAGAAATTTACAATTTCTTTTTTAAATTTACTGCTACAGTGGGTAAAGTGTTAATATAATCTCTGGCCCTAAATGGCATACACGTTCATACAACAACACATACAGCAATTGACATTCTTTTATTGCAAGACTTGCAATATTGAATTTAAAAATTATTAATATTAAACAGGTACAATATTTTAACACTTGCGTTATATTAAAAAGTTTTAAATTCAATATGTCATGTGACAGAAAAAAAAAAATTGCCTACCGACCGACCCACTTCTAAAATTCTGGGTCGGGTTACAGGAAACAAACAATTTTTTAAGGACGGCCTTGGTTATAGGGCTTTCCGAAAACAAAGTGTATCCAAATACATTGTCATTGTGAGGAGCCAGTACAACCATACTAACCCTAGATATTGGGACATCCATTGTTGTGGGAAACAGCTCCAGATAAGGAATTAGTAATTGAGTATTGTTACTCCATCATTTCTGAAGCAATTGGGTATTTCAAATTGGGTAAAATAAAATCACACTACTGTTTACACATCAACAGACAGCAATTATTGAATAGTTTGTTTCGAAATGAAAACATGCCTTGGCATTTTTTAGAATTGTCTCCTTGGAGACAATTCTAATGAAATACCAAGATGTGTTTTCATGGCAAAATAAGAAAAATATGCTATATTTGTGGTCTGTTTTATTGTTTTCTGCAGCATGATAAAGGTACCACAATTGTTCTCATTGCTTTTTGATACTCACTACTTCTGATTTCAATTGGGTTTTTGGCCATTTTAATTGGGTATTTACGCAAATACGCAGCTTATCTGGAGCTCTGGGGAAAGCATATATTTATATGTGTTTCCCAGAATGAATGGTGTCCAAATATATACAGTTATTATGGTACACCTAGAAGATTAGTCTGATTGTAATTGGTTAATGCTGTACATGTGCATGCAGAGCTCCAGGTAAGCTGTGTATTTGCATAAATACCCAATTAAAATTGCCAAAAACCCAATTGAAATCAGAAGTAGCGAGTATCAAAAAGCAATTACAATTTTGTGGTGCATTTATCATGCTGCAGAAAACAACAAACAGACCACAAATATAGCATATCTTTCTTATTTTCCATGAAAACATATCTTGGTATTTCTCCTTGGAGACAATTCTAATGAAATGCCAAGAATTCGAAACTATTCAATAATTGCTGTCTGTTGATGTGTAAACAGTAGTGTGATTTTATTTTACCCAATTACAATTTTTGAAATACCCAATTGCTTCAGAAATGATGGAGTGACAATACCCAATTACTAATTCCTTATCTGGAGCCCTGTACATGTACATGCAAGTAGACCCAATAAGTATTCACTCTCTGTCTCACTCTCGGGTAAGCATACATGTACATGGACATGTATTTGTCATATGTACAATGTACCTGAATACATTGATTTTGTGTTTATGACACATGTTTTATATCTTGTCAAACATAATTGTCTATGATATTCAATACCGATGTAGATTGTAAGAGAATTATCATTGGTGGTGGTTTGTTACAATGCTGGAATTTTGAATAGTTTGTGAATGACAGCAACACAACACCCAGATGTGGTGGCCAGTGTAGCACTGATCTGCTGGCACACTCCTGCAGTTCCGCCTTTTAAATGACCATAGCTGTTGATAGGTTGTTAAACACCAATAAATCAAATCAATTCCTGCAGTTTAACCCTTTCAACACTGTAGATGTCTATAGTAGTGTTTGCAAACAGTGTAGATCCAGATGAGCCGTCTTGTGACGAGCTGTCTCATGGATCTACACTTGTTATGCCCCTGGTCTCGGTAGAGCCGGAGGCATATAGTGTTTGGACTGTGTGTCCATGTGTCTGGCACATTAAGAAGTTCAGCATAGCTTCTCAATTATGTTGTAACTTCTATATCACTTGAAGGATTGCTTAAATATTTCAACACAGCATACCTGTGGACAAGTGCCACACATCTGTGCTGCCATTAACATGACATTGACCTTTTGACATGCACAACTTTGACCTTTTGACCTTTACAACTTTGAACTTTTAATTCACATTAAGAACTTCGGCTGAGTTTCTCAATTCTGTCATACATGTAACGTCTATATCCCTTTGTGGATTACTTTAATATTTCAATACATCATACTTGAGGACAATTGCCACACATACATGCTGCCCTTATAATGAACTTGACCTTTTGACCTTCACAACTTCAAACTTTTTGACACATTAACAAGTTTGCCAGAGTTTCTCTTTTCCTGTCATAACTTCTATATCCCTTGATGGATTACTTTAATATTTCAATACATCATACTTGTGGACAAATGCCACCCATCCACACTGCCCTTAATATGACCGTGATCTTCATAAATGTGTTTGTGAATACACTTTTTGTCGAGCCCGCTTACGGAAAGCGAGACAGTGATCACAATGATGTATGTGTGTCCGTCCGTCCGTTCGAAATATGCTTTAAGTTTTTTAAATACCTTATATCTCTGCAGTCCTCAGTCACATTGACTTGAAACTTCAAATGCTTATTTGTCATCATCCATATATTGATTCTGTATCCCACTCATGCGGACCCTGTCAAATGACGTTACAGTTTTCAGATACCTACTATCTCTGTAACCGTAAGTCAGAATTGCTTGAAACTTTGTATGCTTATTGGTCATCATCCATATATTCATTATGTGCCCAACTCATGCGGCCCCTGTGCCCAAGGTCAAGGGTAAAGGACTTTGTTTGCATTAAAGTTTTTGTCAAAATTTGCATTAAAGTTTTCACCGACATACTTTCTCTGTAAGTCGGATTGGCTTGAAACTTTATATGCTTATTAGTCATCCATATATTCATTCTCTGTCCCATGCATGCAGCCACTGAGTCCAAGGTCAAGGTCAACTAAGAAGTTTGTATTAACGTTTTTTGTCAACAATTGCAGTAAACTTTCCTAGTACCTACATGTACTATCTCAATAACCGTAACTTGAATTGGCTTGAAACTTTGTATGCTTATTACTCATCATCCATATTGTCATTCTGTGTCCCACTCATGCGGCCCATGTTCCAAGGTCAAGGTCAAATGAGTTAGATGTTTGTGTCACACTATATAAGTAGATACATGATATTCACATTGGTAGGCAAAGGGTTGCCAAACTTCTGCGTTTATGAAATTAAATTATACACTTTCTTATTTTTCAGTGTATCTGTTGCTACATTATATATATCTTACCCCGAGATCACCAGTTGTCTCGGTGGGCTTGACATGCAGGCCACGGTCATCTGGTATTAATTAACTTTGCCACAGTTTCTCCAATCTGCCTCCAGGGGCATTCGTGTGCCAACAGGCCACATTTCTTTTTGCAATTAATTTTCATATTTTTAGAATCTTTATTATCAGTTAATACCAGTACACTTTGTATTGGCCGAATGTGTACTTACAGGCTCGACTCGGAAATGGTAGGAAGTCCTACTCGTTTCCTAGCCTTGCCTGATAAACTTGATATCAAAAGACACTAGCCTGGTATTCTGTATTATGTATTGTACAGTTCGTGATGGGGATACTGTGAAACACTACCGGATACGGCAGCTCGACGAAGGCGGCTTCTTCATCGCACGCAGGATCACGTTCCGGACGCTCGCAGAGTTGACAGACCATTACAGCACTGACGCCGACGGACTGTGTGTCAATCTCCGCCAGTCGTGTACACAGGTACGCCGGGTGTTTCCGTCATGGTATGGCGAACAGTGCAGTGGAGAAATGGGGCTGAATGGCTTTGCGACCAGTTTAGACCAAGATAAACTTGATATTATATGTGGCTTTGACTGGAGAAATGGGGCTTATGGGTTAAGCGACCAGTGTAGATCCTGATCAGACTGTGCATCCGCACAGTCTGATCAGGATCTGCACTGTTCGCCATTCCACCAATGAAACACCCGTCATGCTTCTAGCAAGCAATATATATCGTTATCAGGATACAGGATACCATAAGCCCCATTTCTCCAGTCACAGCCACTTTTCAATTGACTGATCAAAATCTGTGCGACCACCAAGTTCTAATGAATGCTTTAACTTGTTTTTGGTGGGCGAAATATTTATGAATTGTAAACAGAGCTTCATTCAAGGCGCATGTTTAATTTTACATATTTGATTTTATAATTATGTTAGCTGGATACACATTGATTTCCAACCTATTATTATTCCGTCACTGATAGGCAAGAGGGAATATAGCGTTAGTCCATGTACGTGCTTGCGTGCATGCATGCCTGCGTATGTTAATAACACCTTTCATTTTTCAACAACTTATGAACCGCTTCACCGATTTTGATAACATTTGGCCACAATGTGTGTCTAGGGATGATGCTTTGTTTTGCATACGACCCACGTCTGAATGCCCAAGGTCAAGGTCACTGAGGACTTATGTTCACCTTGTTTGTAAGGCAAATGCTTAAGTTTTTTCGTTTATTCAATAACTTATAAAATAACAATAACTAACGAGGGGATTAGCTTAGTGATAATGATGCTCTTGTTATTTTATACCGGAAATGCATGTAAGGATTTTAGGACCAGAAATCCGAAATACATTTAATGAATTCAAAAATCCATTTGTAAAAGTAAAATATGCATTGTGTTGAAATTAATGTGTACAATACTCTTGGACACAAAGCTTCGGGAGGATGCATGGGTGGATTCAGGGGGGGGGGGGGGGGCGGGGGGGGGGGGGCGGACCCAGCGCGCGCGTCCCCTAAAATTTGCCGAGTAAAGATTTTTTACAAGTTACAAGGCACGTTTCATGCCAAGTGCCATGTATTCCATGCATTTTTCCGCTCGGTCGACTATTTTGCAATACTTGACTATATTAAGCTCGTTCGATAATATAGTCAAGTATTGCAAAATAGTTACGCCCCCCTAACCCGAAATCCTGGATCCGCGCCTGGGATGGTGGGGGTATGTTTTATCTTAATGATTATTCCATCCTTGAGGATTCACATTTCAATGGTGAATTTTACTGAGATTCACACTGGGGCCCGTTTCACTAAACTTTGTAAGACTTAAATGTTCGTGCAAATTTAGGATCGTCTGGAAATTTCAATTGATCATGCAGGGTCTGAAAATAGCAACTTTCACGAGGAGGTCTGACCTTCCAAGGGAAATAATGAAAGGTCCGAAGACCTACATGTATTGTATGTATAAAATATTGAAGTGTAAAGGTCCGAAGTTGAAAATGAAAGGTCCCGGACCTCGGACCCTATTTTCAAGCCCTGTGATGGATTTACATTTATTGAGCATAGGCTGCATGCTCAATAAATGTAAATCCAATAATTTTGCACTTACAAACATTTTAGTCGTACAAAGTTTAGTGAAACGGCCCCCAGGAACCTAGTGATCCAGTGTAATTAACTTGAATGGCACCAGATCAGACGGTTCAATTCAGTAGTAACAACATATACTTTTGATGAGAAATAAAAAAAAATGAGCATACCGGGAGTGTATGTTTCATTTACAATTTAGAATCCACGCCCCCTCTAGATCTAGATTCTAGATCCGCCCCTGCCACTCCCACCCCCTTCTACAGGTTCATTTCCCTCTGTAGCTGTTGAACAGATATAAAACCCCAATCAATCAATCAGTGGACACACACTACTTATCTAAACCCGGGTGTAATCTAACATGAAATGTGAGACACTGGCTTGTACAGTGTAAGTTGCAGAAACGTGTGGTGGCAATGTAATTAAGTACTTACCGGTAAGCATAAATCAGGAAACTTGAGAGAAAATATATCCTATATCCCCATTGTCATGGTTACAATTTTATTCAGTTACAACATTTTACAAGTAATATTGTTGATATTTTATGAAATTATGAGGTTTACTTTTCCATACTGTATAATTGTTGCCAACTTTCCTTATTTTTTCGCAGAAAATTATCAGTGACCTATCATAACCGTCACTTGATAAATTGCGACCAGTGTAGACCCAGATCAGACTGCGCATCGGCGCAGTCTGATCTAGGTCTGCACTGTTCGCTATTTTGTCAGTGACACACACATCCAGCATGCTTCTAACAAACGGTATTGATCTTTATCATGCTGCAGTCGGATATCAGATCAAACGCTAAACTGGTCACAAATGTTGTAATTTCCATTTCTGCAGTCACAGTCACGTATATAAGGGTGATATTGTGCGATCCTGTCGCGTATTAGTAATTCTTTTCTGCTTGACTGGAGTGGCTGTCGGTTATGTAAATTTACACCAATTTTATATGCGCTACGATCTTAAATAAAACATGTTTATTCGGTTTCTGACCAGTTTAGACCCCGATCGGTTGTTGCCCTCATGTAGTATTACAATATTTAATATTTCGCCATGGGCTGTAGTTTGGGAACATGCAAATGGCAATTTAACGATGGAGTTCATCCTTAACAGAATCCTGATATCCCTCGTTTTGCCATCAGGTATGTTTTTGGCTGTCTTCTATGTAAGACTTGAATCTGATTATACCCATTATAGAAGTAGTAAGATTAGTATTAACCCTATTACCTTTAGTGGGTGGGGCTAAGTGACTGTTGTGGTGAGGAGCTGGCCACACCCCATACATGTACTTATTGTTTAACCCTTACTACGCTGAATTAAATTTTATCGTCCGCTAGAAATGTTTTATTTTCAATATTTCTTGATAAAAACCTGTTTTGGCAGCGCATGAGAATCGTCTCCACTGGAGACGATTCTCATGTGCTGCCAAAACACGTTCTTTGTTAAGAATTAAGGCAACGATGAAAAACAGCTGCCGAGAATTTTCATCTCCAGCGTAGTGAGTGTTAAGGACTTTGCTGTTATATGTATGATGATCTTCAAGGTAAACAAACCCCCAATCAATCTACATGTACATGTACCAACCACAGAATCCCTGCTAATCTGCAGGGGCCCGTTTCATTAAACTTCTTACGACTAAAATGTTCGTAAGTTCAAATTTAAGATCGTCTGTAAATTTCAATTTATGGATTTACATTTATTGAGCATAGGCTGCATATGCAGCCTATGCTCAATAAATGTAAATCCAATAATTATTTACAAGAAAACATTGTTAATGTGAAATGTACAGACTATCATAATTTTGCACTTACGAACATTTTAGTCGTACAAAGTTTAGTGAAACGGCCCCCAGATATTTTGGTGCAAGTCAACAATACAGAGATATACGAGTTGGCACTTCAACTATTTTGTGTTTTTTCTTCAGCTTGTCTGGCCACATTGTCAATACAATACATGTATATGAGACACGCCATGTGATTTTGTACCTTCTGGCATTGGCTTAATTTCATGAAATACGTTTACAAAGTATACAATATTTTCCCTAAATGGCGTTAAAAGTTGAATTATTCCGCCGGTACATGTACTCTGGAAATGTGTCAACATTTAACTTTATTTATGAAAAATATTGTAAATCTTGTAAACGTATTTAATGAAATTATGCAGATGTCCGAATGTACAAACTCGCATGGTGTGTCTCTATATAAAAAAATTCCTGAAATTTCATAAAAATCAAAAACAATTCCATGAAAATCAATATTAACCCTTTCACCCCTAAGTAACTGGAATGGATTTTGATACGCTAATTTTTCAACCAATCCATTTATGAAAAGGGGGTGTTTCTGTTCTCAAAAATATGAAAATTACATGTACATGTACTTGCAAAAAGTGCAGATTCTGATGAGACGGCTCGTCACGAGCTGGCTCATCTGGATCTACACTTTTTTTGCCAATACCACTCTACAGGCCTGTGGTGTTGAAAGGGTTAAATTACTCCCTGAAAATGACCAAAAGAATTCCTGAAATTGGTAGATTTCCTTCTTTGTCTATACATGTGTATGAAAAAAATCCTGAAATTTCATAAAAAAAAAACAAACACAATTCCTGAAAAAATCAATATTAATGATAGCATTGATTTCAACATCTTCCTTTTTTTTAACTTTTTCACCCCTAAGTAACTTGAATGGATTTTGATACATTAATTTTGCAACTAATCCAATCGCCACAAAATGATTTTCAGACTAGTCCAGTTACATGTATGACAAGGCGGTGTTTTTGTTAGCATTGGTTTCAACATTTTCCTTTTAAGCCTAAAAGCATATCCAGTGTATCCAGCTTCTGTGTGTTATCGGCTACTGTATTGGGAGTACATGTACTTGTCAGCTCATTCAGATCCACTTCAATTTTGAAGATGTTCTGTTGGATTACACCATCACACCATATACATTTGTAAGGCCATAAAAAATGTAGTTTGGTTCTCGGAACCCGCCGCGTTAGAAAAGTCCCTGTGCATTAGAGCTTTTTATTGTCGACCCCGCATGCGGACAGCTCGATATAGTCGACACATTGGCGTACGTACGTCGTACCAACGTGCGTCTGGTATAAAGTTCTTTAGTATACTATCAAACAGGGCTTCTAAAATTTTCAGTTTGTCGGTCCTGGACCGAATTTTGAATTATCAGACCGATTGAGATTTGCAAACTATCATTAAAATTTGGTCCAAAATAATGCCGATCTGGCTGATATTTCGATATAAACTGTGTAAAATGTTCCGATTTTGACACCAAGTAATGTCCATTTTATGACACATATCCGGGGCATATCCGTGTTAAAACATTGTCGGGTAATAAATTGTGTGTTCGGTCGCCTTTCAACTCATTTCTCACAGTATCGAGTTTTCATAACACGCTCGTGGTAATTGCGACAGGTGTAAATAGACTGGCTTTAGCGTAAAGATACGTGATTTGTTAAGACTCGCCATTTCTGAGGATTTTAAAATAAAATAAAGAAACCATGCACTGTGGTTATCTGTGTTTGTAATATTTATATTACCGGTACACCTTTCACCCTTATTACAAAGAAAAAATACTTTGACAAAACATGAGAACCTGCTCCTAAAACATGTGAATCGTACGCTGTCCTGTTAGGGCCATGTTACAATCTCGCATTTACGCCTTCTCGACCTATACATATGAGTGTCCGACAGTTATGTCTGAACTGATTGGCATTCTGAAATTTTAGAAGCCCTGCTATCAAAGCCTCAGGCAGGCTTAACACGTGGGCCGCAGCCATCTAGTTGTCATGCAGAAGTAAAAACATATTGTACATGCTCCAGATAAGCTGCGTGATTGCGTAAATACCCAATTAAAATTGCCAAAAACCCAATTGAAATCAGAAGTAGTGCGTATCAAAAAGGAATGCAAAATTTGTGGTATCTTTATCATGCTACAGAAAACAATAAACATACCAGAAATATAGCATATTTTCTTATTTTTCCATGAAAACACATCTTGGTATTTCATTAGAATTGTCTCCAAGGAGACAATTCTAATGAAATACCAAAATGTGTTTTCATTTAGAAGCAAACTATTCAATAAGTGCGGTCTGCTGATGTGTAAACAGTAGTGTGATTCTATTTTACCCAATCAAAATTTTGAAATACCCAATTGCTTCAGAAATGATGGAGTGACAATACTCAATTACTAATTCCTTATCTGGAGCCCTGATTGTAGCTTCGCTGTTCGATCAATCAAAAACACAACCATGCAGAAATGTGTCAAATCCAATCATGTCTGCCGAAAATCTGGTAATTAAATCTTGTATGTAAACCACATGTTTGTATGTTCATGATGGCAAAGCATGCCAATACATTTCAGAATCATCATATGCCTGATTTACAGTGGAACCTCTGTAAACCGGACACCCTGAGGACTGCCCAGGCCTGGGGACCTCCCAGGGTGTCCGGTTTACAGAGGTTGCATTGTACAGTGTGTATTCTTATGGTGACTTTAAAAAAATAAAAAACGAGCTCATACAAAAAATAATCAAAACAAATCTACCATTTGTCTCATTGTTCGCTCGTCTCCAAAAGCGTGAATATTTTCGGGAAGAATCACCTATGCCAAATATTCATGTATTTATTTACATAGGGTCCACACTGTTCGCCATTAACGAGCCGTCTCATCAGGATCTGCACTTTTTGTGAACAAAGACACCCCCTTTTCATAAATGGACTAGTCTGAACACAATTTTTTGACGATTGGATTGGTCCGGAAATTAACATATAAAAATCCATTCCAGTTACTTAGGCGTAAAAGGGTTAAACCTCAATCAATCCATCCTTGGGGTCCATTCACACATCGCGCCAGTGATATGGGATTGTAACCGTGCAGTGTGTCAAGTACAATGCACTTCGGTACTTCCCCACAAAGTGAAAGTTTCCCATTCCACTTGGCTCAAGGCCCCACCAAATATTATGTAATCTGTATGTGTGTACAACTGTATATATCAGTGTTTTCTTTGTTCATATTTATAGCAGTTATTTTTATGTATGTTTGTTCCCAATGGCTAATATGTTGTCAGTATTTTTGCCACACCCACATTATTGAAAAGTGAGACATAGCAGTTACATTTCCAGCAGAGGCGTGGACATCAACAATTTTGGATGTTGCGTCCAAATTGTGTACATCTGTGGATACAATGTACCGGTATGTTAGGCCGGTCTTTACCAAACTTGCTCATATGGATGGCCTTGAAATTTGTGGGTGAGACTTGCCAGCGATCGCCGTGTTTACCCAATTTCTGGGAAAAAACACCAATCAATAAATAATCAATCAACCCAACAACCAATCAAACAATCACTCTGTGAGGAAGGACCCATATATTTACTATAAGCCTATCGTACAACAAAATGGACCCGTGTTCAAATATATATCAATGACTGAATGACTGACTCAACCAACAAACCAACCAATCAACCAACCAATCAATCCCCAGGTTGAGAAGCCCCAGACGATGGGTCTATCATACAACACGCCAGACCAGTGGGACTAGCCTTGTAGTCTCTCTCTACAGTCTATCAATTATCAACCATCCAATCAACCATTGAATCAATCAACCAACCAATCAATCCCCAGGTTGAGAAGCCCCAGACGATGGGTCTATCATACAACACGACAGACCAGTGGGACTAGCCTTGTAGTCTCTCTCTACAGTCTATCAATTATCAACCATCCAATCAACCATTGAATCAATTAACCAACCAATCAATCCCCAGGTTGAGAAGCCCCAGACGATGGGTCTATCCTACAACATGACAGACCAGTGGGACTAGCCTTGTAGTCTCTCTCTACAGTCTCTATCAATTATCAACCATCCAATCAACCATTGAATCAATCAACCAATCAATCAATCCCCAGGTTGAGAAGCCCCAGACGATGGATCTATCCTACAACATGACAGACCAGTGGGACTAGCCTTGTAGTCTCTCTCTACAGTCTCTATCAATTATCAACCATCCAATCAACCATTGAATCAATCAACCAATCAATCAATCCCCATGTTGAGAAGCCCCAAACGATGGGTCTATCCTACAACACGACAGACCAGTGGGACTAGCCTTGTAGTCTCTCTCTACAGTCTCTATCAATTATCAACCATCCAATCAACCATTGAATCAATCAACCAATCAATCAATCCCCAGGTTGAGAAGCCCCAGACGATGAGTCTATCCTACAACACGACAGACCAGTGGGACTAGCCTTGCAGTCTCTCTGTACAGTCTCTATCAATTATCAACCATCCAATCAACCAATCAATCAATCCCCAGGTTGAGAAGCCCCAGACGATGGGTCTATCCTACAACACGACAGACCAGTGGGACTAGCCTTGTAGTCTCTCTACAGTCTCTATCAATTATCAACCATCCAATCAACCATTGAATCAATCAACCAATCAATCAATCCCCAGGTTGAGAAGCCCCAGACGATGGGTCTATCATACAACACGACAGACCAGTGGGAGATCCCGAAGACGTCGTTGGTCCTGATCCGCAAGATCGGGCACGGGCAGTTCGGCGAAGTGTGGGAGGGATCATGGAACAACACGACACCCGTCGCCATAAAAACTCTCAAACCAGGTACGTTTGCACTGTCAGAAATAGAAACCATAATCCCTAAAGAAATATCCAAATAAAATAAACACACACAAAAAATAATCAACATATAACATGAATGCAACAAAAAGGTGTCGTAGAACACATTACCAATGAAGGAAAACACAGATAGAGTAAGTGTATGTACCATCGCACTGGTCACGGCTTCGCACACCCCACTATATCTGTGATTTAACAACACTTTTGGTGCTTTGATGGCGATAAATGTGTTCTAATATTAAAATTTGTTTGGCTTTTCCATAATTCCTCTTTCAGTATTACGTGACCCGATTATTTGCAGACTGATGTAAACAAAGGATTGTCATCAGGATGAAATGTAAATTAATGAATGATTTGTTGATCAAAATGTTTACCAAATAATTTGTTGAACAGCTAAAACATCTATCAAAATCACCTCACCTTATTTCCACTGGCACAGTCGCCTCTACCAACAGCTGCCTCACACACACCTGACACACCAATGCAGTGTATTGAGGGAGCAACTGTGTTTCTGTGCTGTTGTATATAGATCCAGCCACTGACTTTTTGGCTCGCTCTCTCCCAGTCACAAACAATATGACAGTAATGTTAGTTTATTATCGTCTGTGAGATGGTGTGTGTGTTTTGCCAATAATAATTGTTGTTTTTCATACACGGCGAAACGTTGGAAAAGCAAATTGAATCTGTTTACATAGCTAGGTGTCAGAAATCACCATTTTGAGTAAGTCTTCATAAATATATAGTTGATATGTCTTTATTGTTTGCAGATATAATGGAGTGATAGTGAAAATTAATTTTTATTGTTATATTATATGGATTAGATCGGAAGATTTTCGGGTGTACGAAGCCATGTACTTCCATGCGTTTTCATATTGATTTATAGTACAAAAACAATGGCGTATCCCTGAGCTTTCGTTAACTGTCTGTCACGTGATACACATATTTCCTGTGTTGAGTGTCATATCTGTCAAAATGCAATCAAAGGTGAACTTCATTTGTATGCTCGTTTTTGATAATAATACAAATATATATATATAAAGTGCGCGAAGCCACGTATACACCGACTATATGAATATGATACAAGGATACCAACTTGGAACTGTCAGTCTGCACTACTTCATCATTTGTGATTATTATTGGTGAAATTGGGCTGATGAGAGTGGTAACCTGAGTAGTTGCTGATCAAACCCCTGTAGCTTGTTGCCAACATACATGTACATGTATATTGCTTATTAGAAGCATGACAGATGTTTCATTGATGGAATATTGAACAGTGCAGATCCTGATCAGACTGTGCAGATGCACAGGCTGATCTGGATCTGCTCTGGTCGCAAAACCCATAAGCCCCATTTCTCCAGTTACAGCCACATATCTGGTTGGTTGGAACTTACACAATTAGCTTTCGAGTTTAGTTAGTGACCTGGGGCCCGTTTCACTAAACTTCCTACGACTAAAATGTTTGTAAGTGCAAATTTAAGATCGTCTGTAAATTTCAATTTATGGATTTACATTTATTGAGTATAGGCTGCATATGCAGCCTATGCTCAATAAATGTAAATCCAATAATTATTTACAAGAAAACATTGTTAATGTGAAATTTACAGACTATCATAATTTTGCACTTACAAACATTTTAGTCATAGGAAGTTTAGTGAAACGGGCCCCAGATTGTCAGCCAAAATTTACATTCAAATGCGGATTCCATATATGTTTGCATGACAGCATACTCCAGCATCTTATTTGTTGTCGACACAAAATGGCATTGGTATATGGAAGTTGTTTTAGTCTTGTTTATATATGACATTGTTTTTGAATAGACACATCTAATCAAGCAATTGATTAACCATTATGTTTACTGAATGGTGACCAATATAGTTTTCCAGGGATTCCGTTGGCGATCGCCACTTTCGCAATTGACGATAAAAATAAACAATTGGGAATAAAAAATTACAATTTTCGAGAAAAAAAATCAGAAAAAAAACCCGCACTTTTTTTGTTATTCTTTTTTTTTTCGAAAATTGTAATTTTTTTGAAGTGGCGATTTTTTTATTTTCGCCAGCGGAATCCCTGGTTTTCAACATTAAGGAGTGGGTGGTTGGTTGGGAGGTATGAAAGGTATATTTAACAATGCAGTTCATCCTTACTGGAATCCAGATATTCCTGGTTTCGCCCTCGGGGTACAGTTTTGGCTCCCTTGTTACTTGAGAGTTGAATCCGGTTATTCCCATCATAAAAGTAGTAAGATCAGTACTAAATATATTATAAAAAAATTGTATGCTTATTGGTCATCATCCATATATTCATTCCGTGTCCCACTCATGCAGCCCCTGTGCCCCTAGGTCAAGGTCCAAATGACTTAGAAGTTATTATAAAATCTGCGTTAAAGTTTTTACATACCTTATATCTCAACAATTGTTACTCTAATTTACTTCCAACTTCCAATACTTGCTTTTCATCATCCATATTTTCATTCCATAGCCGGCCCATGTGGTCCACATGCCCAATGTCAAGGTCAAATGACTTTGAAATTTGTGTTAAAAGTTTTTACATACCTTATATCTCCACAACACTTACTTCGATTTACTTCCAACATCCAATACTTCTTATTCATCATCCATATTTTCATTCTATAGCCTGCCCATGTGGTCCACATGCCCAAGGTCAATGTCAAATGACTTTGAAATTTGTGTTAAAGTTTTTACATACCTTATATCTCCACAGTACTTACTCCGATTTACTTCAAACTTCTTTATTATCATCCATATTTTCATTCTATAGCCCACCCATGCGGCCCACATGCCCAAGATCAAGGTCAAATGCCATCTGAGACCATTAAATGCCTCGGCGGGCTCGACATGCGGGCTGCGGCCATCTGATTTTCTGTAAATATAAACATGATTATTCAAATCAAATCAGTAAGGTTGTGTTACTCATACTTGTGAATAATACTAGTTTCAAATTACCGTTTTCAGGCACAATGGACCCCAAAGATTTCCTAGCCGAAGCACAAATTATGAAGAAATTACGACACAAAAAATTGATCCAGCTCTATGCGGTTTGTACTCAAGATGAACCCATCTACATTATCACAGAACTAATGAAACACGGCAGTCTACTAGAGTATTTACAAGGTAAGTGATATCGGCCAAACGGCAATAAATTGCAATATAGATCGTTATCAGGCTACAGGAGTGGGCAATTTGACCAGAAGCTACTCACAAATCCTGTAAACCCCATTTCCACAGTCACATATGAGACGCACCACATGATTTTGTACCTAAGAATATGTCGTGGCGTTTCACATATTTTAAAGGACATTGGCATTTCAAGGTGAGAAAGCGTAGGTACAACACTGATTTGTGATAAAACAAACCACTCCTCACACAGGTAAAGGGCGAAACTTGAAGCTGCCCCAGCTGATAGACATCACGGCCCAGATAGCGAGCGGCATGGCATACCTGGAGTCACAGAACTACATCCATCGCGACCTGGCCGCCCGCAACATCCTGGTCAGCGACCAAAACAACGTCAAGATCGCGGACTTTGGCCTCGCCCGAGTCATTAAGGTGAATGTAGGTGACACTTGGATTGGCATGTCATCATAGTAGTCGTTTTTTTCTTAAAATTTGCATGTTAATATTTTATACTCATGTGGGTAAATTGTGGTATGCTAGTAATAATGTGCGTATGTTCGTCATTAATATTTTTATTATTCTCGGTTTTATTATATGCCCATATAATTACAGTCCAAACTCCGGTAACGGCCACCTCCCTACAATGGTCACCTCTCTACTCCGACCAACAGCCACTCAATTTTCAACAAATTCGTCAAAAAACGTCTGAATGGCCAGTAAAATTTGTCACTGAAAGTTACAAATTCACATACATGTAGTGTCATGAATCGGTAACCCGTGAAAACGAACCTCGGATCACCCTCGGCAGTTACTTCAAGCACACAAGGTCGGGTTTTTTCACAATCGGATTACCTTGGTGATAATCAGTAATGACTCGATAATTGTTTTGTAAAGAAAGTTGTGTATTCAGAATTAACACCTGGCTGACATATTGAATGTTTTGTCTGCATATGATAGTTTGTCAAACACTGGTCAGTTTTAATTGATTCAGTCAGAACTTGCATGTGAAATAAATTAGCCCTTCTCTATATTTCCACTGGAAACATCATACACAACACGAGTTCCAAGAAACACAGATTTCTGACATTCTGTTCGACTTGGCAAGGGGTTGTTCATAAAAACTGTGGGAGGGGTTGAAAGATGTTGACAAGATGTTACTTTGCAAGGGCCTGTTCAGAAAAAAATATATGGAAAGTGTCTGATAACAAATATTTGTCCTATCTCTTCATAAACTTTTCAGATTCAGGTAATTTAATTGGATCTATTCTTGTTTATTCGTACATGGCAGTTACAGTGGGAAGGCACTATTGTGCCGGGGCTGTACATATATGACCCCTCTCTACAATAGCCACCCCTCTACAACAGCCAGTTCTGTGTCTTCCCATGGGTGGCTGTTATAGAGAGGTTCCACTGTAGTTAAATTCCTATCTGGATGAATGGAAAATTAAGATTTTGTCGAGGTCTAATGAGACTTGAAACTGAGGACCCATATGACCATCACTGTTGTTGGGACGTTAAACCCTTACACCAGTAGCCTATTTCACCAAAATTGCAAAGCATACTTACCTAGCAAAGTGTACTTTGAGGGCGTAATCATTTATTTTTCCCGAAATGCATTATTTCATATAGAACTAACGACTCCATGTATTTGATGATTAAACGTATGCAGAATTATTATACTGAATTTATTACATTATCACAGCCAAAATGGCTGTGATAACGTAATAAATTCAGTATAATAAAAATTCATAAATTTATCCTTAAATTGAAAATTTCTCCCTCAAAGTGTACTTAGCAAGATAAGCATACTTTGCAATTGTGATGAAACAGGCTACTGTTCTCGGCCTACAGGAGCATGGCTATTCTTTGAAAAATAATAAAAAATAAAAAAATAATATGGCTAAAGCTAATTTCCATGTACTCCCATCATTCTGTAGTTCAATAATTCCTCACATCTGTATATGTATATGACCTTCCTGTTGGATGCCCATAAAACATATATGAAACACACATTGTGATTTTGTGCCTAAGGACATGTGGAATATCTGGTGAAATATATTTACAAAATTTGCCATATTTACCTTCAAGGACATCGAAATTTCATAGTAAATGCGTAATTTGCTATGAACATTTCGACATCTTTCGACGTCATTTCCAGAAAATATCACAGTTTCTGAAAATGTTTTTCATAAAAAATTGCACATCTTCTTAGGTACAAAATCACATGTCTCCTACATGTACCTACAATTCTGCTCTTAAAACATACAGTCTACACTCGTTTACTCAATGTCCAGGGGACTGAGGGAAATACTTTGAGTGAACGAAAATTAACATGAGTTAATATATAGAAAACTTGTACTTGGGATCAAATATTTTACTTTCAGTTATCAGTAGTTTGACTTTAATATGAGAGGGATGGGTCGTGGCCTAGGCAGGAATTCCGCTGGCGATCGCCACTTTCGCAATTGGCGATAAAAATAAACAATTGGCGATAAAAAATTACAATTTTCAAAAAAAAAAACAATAAAAAAAAACAACAACAAAAATGTTTTTTTTTTTTTTTTAAATTTTGGAAGTGGCGATTTTTTTATTTTCCACAGCGGAATCCCTGCCTAGGGTATATGGCATTGGATTTCAATACCAGAAGGTTGTAAGTCCAATCCTCATCCTAGGCATGAAAAATACTTATGTAGTAATTTCATCACACTGGTTTGTCGGATGACTGGTCCCGTCTCTGTATGACCTTAGCTGTTGCATTCACTTTCACTTTGAGGTAACGAGTGTAGACTTTATCTACAATTCCAAAGACAAAGCCCCTACTAATCAGCCTATTGCCACCACCCCAGGAGGATGAGTACGAGGTGTGGCTCAATAGTAGTCGTTCAATAATTCCTCACGTCTGTATATGACCTTACTGTCGAAGGTCACAGCAAATGGTTGCACACGCCTGGACATGATCAAACGTTATTGTTACATTTCCAACAAAAAACTGATGTAATTTGAGCATTATATTCAGTATTTTCAATACTTTTATAAATCGTCCCATTCACGTAGATCATTTTCGGTATTCATATTCCGGGGCCGCGTCATGAACATCATGAAGTAGTGACGTCATGAAGGCACTTCTGCATAGTGACGTCACGAAGGCACTTCCATTACGCGCGACCCCGGAATGAGCATTGCCTAAAGCCATATGCAAACAGCACGCACTATAAGTGTACCAGACTGACGTGGCGTTGTTTACATGCTTTGTTTATATAAACATTGGTGTATAAATAAACATGGAATTCCTGTAGGTATTTCCCTGTTTATTATGGCACGTCGCTATAGTCATGATCGATATATTGCGATTGACAAAACAATTTCTCATACTGGAGCAGTGGGTAAACTGGCGGCCAACGGTGGCACTTGATTTTAATTTTGCACTGCATGGGTTCGATCCTCACTTTGGCCATTATATATATATATATTTGTTTTTAAATATTGTTTTTGTTTTCTTTTTCTTTTTAACGCATCTTTATTACATGTAACAACAATTGACATGGTAATTATGAACCACATGCATCCATCTTTATTACATGTAACAACAATTGACATGGTAATTATGAACCACATGCATCCATCTTTATTACATGTAACAACAATTGACATGGTAATTTTGAACCACATGCAGCAGCCACGTTTATTTATTTATTTGTTTATTATCTGAAGTGAGATGTTTATTTTTCGACATGGTGTTCTCCGTAACATATTTGCATTTGTAGTGGGTCGAGGTGGACTTTCACAATAACACGAATGTGCAGAATGCATTTCACAATGATTAGGTTCAAAGTGAAATGTTTTATAATGTTGTGTAAAAGTAAATGCACGACTGTTTCGGGATGTGTGCGTTACCTCTGGCGCCAAAATAGTAAAAGCGAGAGAAAAATGTATGCCTTTGGCAGGATTCAAACTCACGACCGTCCGATCACCAAACAGTAGATCTACCCACTAGAGCACTAACCGATGTTACTATTATTAGCAATTCTATCGAATGTTAATGCGTTTGCGCTGGTATACAAATACCATGTCTACAACATATGACGTAAACTATATAAAAATAGCACGTGTTTACAATAATATTTACAATAATAACGCGCCAGCTCAAAGCGGTACACCTCTATATATGTGCAAACAACGGAAACCATGTAACAATAACCCTTAAATGGCGGGAACTAGATATTGGCGTCTGCTGTTTTTTCATTCTTTATTTATTAACGAAAAACACGTTTTGGCAGCACATCAGAATTGTCTCCATTGGAGACAATTCTTATGTGCTATCAAAACATGTTTACCTCAAGAAAATTGGTAAATAAACATTTAATTCAGCTTTGTATTAATTGTAAAATCAAATTAAACCAATCCCTACCAACCCCAGGAGGATGAGTATGAGGCACGAGTCGGCGCCCGGTTCCCCATCAAGTGGACGGCGCCCGAGGCGGCCAGCTACAACCGCTTCACGATCAAGTCGGACGTCTGGTCCTTCGGCATCTTGCTCACGGAGATTGTCACGTACGGCCGGATACCGTATCCAGGTGAGTGGGCGCGGGGTGTTGCCTAGCCTACTGGTGTCTAGTACACCGCCATTCTGTTGGTGTGTCCGAGATCTACATTAATATTTGTATGCCCCACCACAATATGATGAGTAGATGCGCCAAGTTTTTTTCTTTCTGGTATGTATATGGTGAACATGCCAAATTATGTCAAAGTTATCTCCCCTGTTCATTACACTTTCCGATAGTATATATCTGACTATAATACAGGTTTGTGCAAATTTGGTCAAATACAATGTGTCGATTGATCAATGTATGTGGCTGTGACTGGAGAAATGGGGCTTATGGGTTTTGTGACCAGTGTATCCAGCTCAGCCTGTGCATCCGCAGTCTGATCTGGATCTGCACTGTTCGCCATCAATGAAACACACATCATGCTTTTAACAAACCATATAGATCGTTAGCAGTCTACATGGGTGTGTTATTTGGTCAGGGACAATGCTGCTCACAAAAGCCATAAGACACATTTTCCAGTCACAGCCACATATCGATGGTCTAGTAACATAAGGTCGTAACTGCTATGCTTTAGCATAGCAGTTACGACCTTATGTTACTAGACCATCGATATATCATTTACTGTTCATAAGGTGAAAAAAATCATGGTGCCTTTAAAACCAAACCCATTCAATCAATTACCAGGCATTAGAATCTTCAGCTGATAGATGATTTTGCCACAATTTGCGTTTTAAAAATGACTCAGAATCAATCAGGTAGGCTTAAATAACACTTTTACAAGTGTGTTGAGGGGGTTTCTGTGGATTTTCAGATGTTTTCAGCGAGAGCCTGCAATTACTCTAATTTCATATCAAATGGAAACTCGGTTGAGATCCCCTACCAATGACTCACCGTCCATTCCAGGAATGACGAACGCGGAAGTCCTCCACCAAGTGGAGCACGGGTACCGGATGCCATGTCCCCCCGGCTGCCCCAAGACTCTCTACGAGATCATGCTCGAGTGCTGGCGCAAGGAGGAAATGGAGCGACCCACCTTCGAAACTCTGCAATGGAAACTCGAAGAGTTCTTCACGATGGAGGGCACAGACTACAAAGAGGCATCGGGCGTACGATAGGGCAGACGGCAATTTATTTTCGTTCATTCGGCCAGAGAGAATTAACCCTTAGAATGGTAAATTAAATTTGGTCGTCTGCTGTTTATTTTTTCGGTTTGCCTTTTTCTCATCAAAAACATCGTTTTGTTTTAACAACACTTTTGAATCATTTCGAATGAAAATGGTTCATAAGTGCTGTCAAATTATGTTTTTATTATTGAGAAAGAAGACGACGATTTATGTTTCCCGCATTCTAAGGGTTAATTGTTCGGTTCTCTTATAAATTTTGGGATATAATGGAGAGTTGAGAATCTGATATTTTGATTGAAAAAAAAAATGCAATAGCATTGAAATTGTCATCCATATATTGGAATAAAATCAGCGGGGGTGAGGGGGGAGGGGGGTGGGGTACGATTATTATTGAAATTTGTGTACCAGTAAAATAATAATTTGGCAATTTTATTTATGGAGTGGGTGGTGATGAGAGTCTACGAGTTACATTTCTCTGGCTGTATTATGCATACTGTTTTATAGACATTCATTTGCATGTTGTGTATTTATAATACTTCATATTTTCATTTCAAGGTCAGTCGGCAGTGGTGCAGCAGACTATAATTATTTATGCAAGCTTCCAGGCGAGTTATATTCTTAGTCGGTAGAAGCGATTTTAAAATCAGGCCAAATACAACCTCAGGAAGTATTATTGGTACTTAGTCTGAAAAAGGCGGGAAATGAATATTGTCGTCTGCTTTTTTGTGTATTTATGTTGTTTCATAATAAAAACCTGCTTTGGCAGCGCATGAGAATCGTCTCCTATGGAGGCGATTCTCATGCATTGTCAAAACAGGATTTTGTTGTGGAAAATTGAAAATAAACAGCAGACGACAAAATTTAATTCATCGTTGTAAGAGAAACCTTTCGTGTCTTTGGTCTTAGACCTCCAAAGTCTTCAAAATCAAGTCCAAATATGTGGTTGTAAAATGCCTTGCCTTATGTATGATTTTTGCTGAAATTGTTGGAATATTTGAAAGTAGTTCAAGAAATGAAGTTGACAGTTGGTGAAGTTATAATTGGCATCCTCAGAAATATTTCATTAATTTTCAACATTCATTTCCAGAAACATTCCAGGTGATTTTCAGTGAATTTGTGCGAGTAAGGCACAGTAACAAGTGGATGGATTTGATTAAATTTGGGCTCCTGTTTTCTGAATATTGTACTCCCAACTTTCCTGATATTCAAAATGTATTCATGAATAAGTGTTGAAAAAAGAATTATGTATTGGCCTATAAATTTGTGCCATATTTTGATATTTATGAAATGCTATGTTGAAAAAATGGGGATTGATAAAAATAGATTAAATTAGACTATTCACCCTTAAATGGCTGGAACCGAAATTGCCGTCTGCTGTTGTTTCATATATTGTCTTCTTTTCCAATAAAAAAGCATGATTGAGAGTACTTTAGAATTATTTCCATTGAACTGATTCTAAAATACTATCAGACCATGTTTTTAATGATAAAAGTGCAAAATAAAAAATAAACGACAGACAACAAAATCTAATTCAGCATTGTAAGGGTTAAATGAAAACCAGGGCCCATTTCTATATTGATTGGTAATTAGCTTCACCTCCTACTTTGTGAATTCTGTTCTGCTTGCTTACATAGATATACATTCAGTGATTACAATGGCGTTATGGTGCTTAAGATGATATAAATTCAAATCTCAATTCAAGCATTTTGCAATCAAATTGTGCCTGAATTTGAGATTTTAAACTGGAAACGTGTGCATTCCTGTCTGTGTTTAACCCGATCAATCGATCCTTACAAATTATTTTCATTATGGGGATAATCTGTTCATCCCATTTGATTTGATATAATATTCCAGGGCCCGGTTGTTCAAAACACCAGTTAGCTTAACGGACTGTTAAATCCTTAACGGGCTGTTAAATCCTTAACTGAATGGTTAAAATCTCTGTTTAACAGAGATTTTAACCATTCAGTTAAGGATTTAACAGACCATTAAGCTAACAAGAGTAAATCCATATAAGATTCCTGTATGTGTATGACGTTTCTGTTGAACATACTTTTAACCCCAATCAATCAATCAATCAATTGATTGACATACTATTATTCGAGAGGCATTTCTAGGCTTGACATGTTGGCATCTGCAATCTTAGTCATTGTATATGTTATCCATAGACGTGTAGTCAACATTTTGTTAAGTTTTACGCGGGTAACTGACAATGTATTTGTGCATCAGTAATAATCAGATAGGGCTTATATTTTATTGGAATTTAAATTATTTTCCACATCAGGAGATGGATAACCCTTTATACTACAGACCATAATGCAGAGCTGCCAACTGTTCCGATTTTTACCGTATTTGTTCCGGAAAATAAGTATGATTTTTTTTAAAAAAATCAGCGCGGGAATATCGGGGAAATAATAATTTTGTTTCCAAATTCTTCAAATAAGTCCTATTTTTTTATTTACCCGTAATCATACTCGTCTTGGCGCTTACCATTTTGATTCTTGTGTAGGAATAGTAGTTTCAAGCGCTCAGCGTTATTGATTTCTTCATTGCATAAATTCTTAAAATGTCTGCTCCAAAGCGCACAGTCGACGAATCTGGGTCTTTTTTATTGAAAGAAGTTAGGAGAACCCAGACGTTCATCACTGATTACAGCGAGACATGGCCCCATTTGGTCCTGTCGAAGCGCGGTGACGAATTTGCGTCTTGCAAGCAGTGTAATTGTGATTTTTCGGTTGGTCATGGTGGCCGAGACAAGGCTCTAAAAAAATGACTGCATATAAGTGAGTACTGATTTGTGTTCCGGAAAACAGTAAGTGATGTTCTTGAAAATAGCCCCTTTTTCTCTCCATGTTCCTCATGTGACCTACATGGGGTTGGCAGCTCTGCATAATGCCAACGTTTGCAAACACTGCAGATCCAGATGAGACAGATCATTACGACCCGTCTCATGATCATCTGTTGTGTTTGTCAATTGTTTTAAGATTTTGAAACAATACCCATTTTTTGTCACGCCAGCTTGCAGACAGGGCAATATAGACAGCAAATTGACGTACGTACGTACATTCGTATGTACGTACGTGCGTCCTGGTTAACGTTTTTGGTTAAAGTGTTTTGGTATACTATCAAAGCCTCGGCGGGCACGACATGCCGGCCGCAGCCATCTAGTACTATTCCTCCGATCTCTTTAGAGTCGGGAGGCATTCGTGTGTCGATAGACCGCATTTTCATGTTTATTTAAGTCCAAAATTAACATGGAATATACTAGAGGTGGACCGACAGTATCGATGCATCAATATATCGAGGTACATATCTTCACGATACATGTATCGCGATACACTGCCAACTATCGATAGTTGACGATAGCTACATTGTAATTATTAACACATTTTCAATGATCGTGTTTTTGGTGCTAAAAAGAGGTAAATATTTGAAGAGATTTTTATAGGAACCTCTGGATTCGACATCCTAGGACATCGACAGTTTCTCTAACAATCATTTAATGTGCACAACAAACACTTTATTGAACCGTTTGGCTTGTGCGTAGTTGATGGCATTTTTTTTATTAACCTCATATCAAACCGGAAGTTCGGAACACGAGCCGTGTCATGTGTTTTCGCGCCCATTTTTTTTCAGTTCCACATCGAAAAAGGCAGCGTTACAGTAGAACTGGCCATTTTTGGTGTAAGATTAAAGTGCACAATTGTTGTTTAATGATGCCTCTGTGTGTTTGTGGGTCCTTGTGAATTCATTTTGAATATATGTTCAACAATTCAATAAAAATAATAATAATAAAAAAAATTCAACTCCGAATCACAATGTTATTATCAATCAAATTGAGCTGCATCATTATTATTGAGTATTGTGTATTTAGCAATCTTTTTTTGAGACACTAGACTTTCAATCCTCCCTACCCAAGCGCCCTCCACCCCCTCACCACAGCCCCACCTCTTTCTGTCCACGGGTATTTTTTTTATTATTTGAAAACCGTCTGGAGGCCAATTAATTATGCAATATAACTAATCGATCTATTTTGTATTAAAGAAAAATGAGTAGAACATCCATACAACTAATTATAAACAGTGTTAAACACCACACAACAACTATGTATGGTACACAACTTTGGCTGCACAGTACAAAAGCAGTGTAACTGGTTATCAGAGTAATCCGCGATACTATCGTGATACGTATCGTGATAGTCATTTTTTCCGGCGATACCCACCTCTAGAATATACCATGTTATATGTTTAGCCCTTTCAACACCACAGGCCTGTATAGTGGTATTGGCAAAAATTGTAGATCCAGATGAGCCGGCTCGTGACGAGCCGTCTCATCAGGATCTGCCCTTTTTGCAAGTAATTTTCATAATTTCAAGGACAAAAACACCCCCTTTTCATAAATGGACTAGTCTAAAAATCATTTTGTGACGGTTGGATTGGTTGCAAAATTAACATATCAAAATCCATTCCAGTTACTTAGGGGTGAAAGGGTTATGGGAGAATGGAAAGAGAGACACTCATTTTAGCAGTTTCAAGCTACGTTTATATGTATCCAAGAGAGAAATAAAAAAAAAACTGAAATTATTTTTTACACAGAAAGATGGATGTTCAATTGGTTGGATAATAATTGCTCATGCTCAGCTGGCCTGAGTACATGTATAGCGTCTGTCGTCCATACTCTGGTGACATATGAAGGGGCAGTGGAATAAGGGGGTTAACTCCATGTGGGATTAAGCCCCCTTAATTCACAGAACCCTTCATATAAAGATTTGTAATGGATACTATTGATACAAGTCCGTCTACTGTCATTGTATTGTGGACAACACAAAAGCATACCTGCACACATACTTTGTCAGATACTCGTATTATTTGTGTTAGATATATTTTCTATATTGCATTTATTTTATTGTATTACATGTCAAAGAAAGGTCGTGCTTGGGGAGAAGGTTGTTTTACTTGCAACTTACTATGTGTACCTTGTATATTCATATTGTATGTCACATCATTTGTCTGGTTCGGTGGTTGCAGCTTTTGTGAGTACCGTAATAACCCTAAATATTCGGACACAATTGGTGCTGGGTAAACTCTTATAGATACATGGCAGGCCCGTACGCATTTTGTGATGATTAGAATGGGTTGCAAAATTAACATGTCAAAATCCATTCCAGTTATTTAGGGGTGAATTGGTTAATCTGCCAAGGGTCTCTCCGTAAATGTGCAAAAAAACAATGTTTAGCCCTTCGCGCCGTCGATAACGCACCCCCCTAAATTAATTCCTGCGTATGCGCATGCATGGTTACTCACAATGAAGAGTATCCCAATATTCAGGGTTACCATAGTATGTACTGGGTGGTAGGTGGGCGCAAGCAATGGGTAATTTAACGATCGGGGTTCATCCTTACTGGAATTCCGACTGGAGACCTGGTTTGGCCCTCACATACGTCTTTGGCATTTTGTATGTGACAGTTGAATCTGGTTATACCCCTTATGTGAGTATTACGATACTTTGTAATCCTATTTTAGGAAAAGGGGCCAAGTGACTTTGGTGTGGTATGGACCTGGCACCAGGTCCGGTTATTCTAATTTCAGAGCTGAATATATTTTTTCTCGATGTCAATATTCCGTTCGGATTTTGGGATTTTTCCCCCCCTTAATGCAGCAGGTTAAAACGGGATTGAACCCGTTTGCCCGGCCTTACATGACCTTCGCTTTTGATAGGCCATTAAACACCAATAAACAAACTGGTTTATCACCATGTATGTGGATACTATTTGTTTTGGGAAACCCCTATTTTATAGGGAATTCAGAATCTTTCAGTTAATACTGGAATGGAGTGACTGGAATACATTATTTCAATCTGATTTTCAGACAATTCCATTTGTAGAACCAAGGTAATTTTGTATGAATTCCAATCATTGTTTGTGAGAATATTGATTGAAATTTCATCTTTGTGCAATCTGGAAAGTCATAATAACGTTCTATTGGCAGTAGTTTGTTGATTCACTTGTGTAATATTTACCTCTCCAACTGGTTCACACCTGTAGCCGATTTCATCAAAATTACAAAGTATACTTATCTAGCCAAGTATACTTTGAGGGAGTAATCATATATTTTTCCCAAAATGCATTATTTCATATAGAACTAACCACTGCATATATTTGATGATTTTATGCAGAATTATTATACTGATTTTATTGTCGAGCCCGCTTGCGGAAAGCGAGACATAGTGATCACAATGACGTCCGTCCGTCCGAAATCTGCGTTAAAGTTTTTAAATACCTTATATCTCTGCAGTCCTAAGTCACATTGACTTGAAACTTCATATGCTTATTAGTCATGATCCATATATTCATGCTGTATCCCACTCATGCGGCCCCAGTGCCCAAGGTCAAGGTCAAATGACTTAGAAATTTGCGTTCCGAAATCTGCGTTAAAGTTTTTAAATAACTTATATCTCTGTAGTCCTAAGTCACATTGACTTGAAACTTCATATACTTATTAGTCATCATCCATATATTCATGCTGTATCCCACTCATGCGGCCCCTGTGCCCAAGCTCAAGGTCAAATGACTTAGAAGTTTGTGTTCCGAAATCTGCGTTAAAGTTTTTAAATACCTTATATCTCTGCAGTCCTAAGTCACATTGACTTGAAACTTCATATGCTTATTGGTCATCATCCATATATTCATTCTGTGTCCCACTCATGCGGCCCCTGTGCCCCTATGTCAAGGTCAAATGACTTAGAAGTTTGCGTTAAAGTTTCTGTCAAAATTTGCGTTAAAAGTTTTCACATACCTACTATCTCTGTAACCGTAAGTCAGATTTGCTTGAAACTTTGTGTGCTTATTGGGCATCAAACTTCAAATAAATACTCTCTGAGACCATCAAATGCCTCGGCGGGCTCGACATGCGGGCCGCGGCCATCCTCGTTACATTATCACAGCCAAAATGGCTGTGATAATGTAATAAATTCAGTATAATAAAAATTAATAAATTTATCCTTAAATTGAAAATTTCTCCCTCAAAGTACACTTTGCTAGATAAGTATACTTTGCAATGTTTGCGAAATAGGCTACTGGGGCAAAGTGGTCTGGTATACCAGATCAGGACACTGACTGTCTTTCAGTTTTGAATGTCATAAGAAAGAAAGTTATAAGAAGTTAATATGACATTACCATCTACCTCGGACCTGAGAAATGCTTAAAATATCTCGGGGTCTCGGGGGGGGGGTATATGGTAAAGGCATAGTATCCGTACCTACAGAAACAAAACAATCTGAAAGTTGCATATGAAATTAAAACCGCTAGATCTTGTGCGACGTATTGAAGTCTACAGTCTACAGTATACACGTTATTTGGGCAATCTTATTTTGCGTTTTGCGGTTGCGTAATTGCAGCGTCATTATCACTGTAGTACTAGGTGATGTCGCTGTTAGGGTCACCGGTTTGCACCTTTTGCATACCGTAAAATGTACAAAACATTATACAACAATTGCACAATTAAACAGTTTTAACCACAAATTAATGCCGTTTTCAGAAAATATATCGGAGTGACGATGGTTGGCTAAAAAGCCTATCGTAATAACCACTTGAATCCCGTATTTGCACACCATTTGTTTTGGGAAACCACTATTAAATAGGGGTTTCCCAAAACAAATTGTATGCAAATACACTTTAATATCATGATCAACCAGTACAACCATACTAACCCCTAATACTGGGACACTCCTTTTAAGGGTAACCATATCTTTAAAAATATGTGGTTCCCAAATAAATCCTATTATTTAGTTATTACTGTCTTAATTTTTGCGACTGTTTCACATTTAATAGCGGACCTGTGTGAGTGTACAGTTCTAAGGTGCCAACTAGTCATGTATGAAGATAGCGCGTAGTTAGACAGATATTTAGTGTTCACGGCAGATATTCTGTACATACGGTAGCTTAGCGATCTCTATGGGGTATATGTGGGCCTTTGGATGACAAAAATCGATTTTATGTTATTGGGATTGTTTGTGTAGTGATCTATGTCGTTCACCATACATGTCCACTACAAAGTCACTGTCGCTCACTATTGTATATGTGGTTGTGACTGGAGAAATGAGGCTTACGTGATTTACAACCAGTGTAGATTCACACAGACAACAATTTAATTCAGCATTGTAATGGTTAAATCAGGAGCTACACTAGTCACAAATCCCAAAAGCTCCATTTCTCCAGTCACAGCCAAATAAAACATCAGAGCTCCAGTTAAGGTAATTTGATCAACTTTGGGGAGACTTTGGTTATTTCTTCGCCAAAATTGGCAAGTTGGGAGTGCTTTAGAATCGTCTCGATGAGACGATTCTAAAGCAATCCCAACTTGCCAAAGAAATAAGAAAAATACCCGGAAATTTGGTCTAATTACGCACCTTAACTGGAGTGCTGAAAATGAAAACCAATGCAGAGCTCCATGTGAGGCGTTTATTGTATTTTACAAATATCTGAATATATTTCAGCTGATTATGCAAGGATTTGCAAAAGTTGGAGTACAGAATTCTCACCATAACTTGATAATACCCGTTGAGATTTAATATGATGAGAAAGATCAGGTTATTCACCCCTGTGTCATGGATTATCTCCCCCTTTTCACTTAAGAATTTGGGAATTTTGCCTTGTAACTCGCAAAACTTTTAAACCATAATACAGTGCAGTTTCCGTTTTTGTTCCACCGTAGACAACACTTTCAACGCGAATGCAACGCGAACGCAACGCGAACGCAACGCGAACGCAACGCGAACGCGACGGTTTGCTGTAGCGTTGTATACGTTGTTTAAACGTATAATACGGTTCGTACATGTGTAATACACATTGTCAAACCGTTTAGTTTAAAAGCGTTGTATACGTTGTTTAAACGTATAATACGGTTCGTACACGTGTAATACACATTGTCAAACCGTTTAGTTGTAAAGCGTGTAATACGTTTAGCTTCAAGGCGTATAACACGCTTTGGCGTGTTCATATGTAGCGAGGTGAAAGAGTTGAAACGTGTACAACGCTTTACCTGGAAGCGTGTAGCTATATGAAAGCGTTGAAACGTGTACAACGGTTACACGTTTTAACGCGAATACCTGTTCGGCCCCGATCGCTTCGAGGCGTCCCTGTTTCGTCCCTTTTAAAATATCGCGAATACATACCCTCAGATCGAGTTCAAAGTACATCGGCGGTGTGATTTAGCACTTCAATTGATCCCTAATCCCTGATGCCTAATGAGTCACGCTTTTAACACGACAGATGTACCTTGTCGTTTATCAAAATGTTGCGAATTGTAGATCACGTGAGCCGGCTCATCAGGATCTGCGGCATTCCTACGTACATGTACATTTTATATACACAAAAATGACCCCTAATACAGCGTAATGTAACAGTTCCTAACTTAATATGGAATAGCCCGGGCCGATAGTCCGTGTCAGTTACTTGGGGTTAAATATTACGAACACAGATAAACACAGTGCATGGTTTCTTTATTTTATTTTAACATCATCAGAAATGGCGAGTCTAGGAACTCTCGTATCTTTACGCTGAAGCCAGTCTATTTCAGTCACTAATCCGCTATACACCTGTCCCATGCGTGTGTTGAGAAAAATCGATATTTGGAGAAACTGAATACACAGCGAGCTGCACACTGGTTTAACACAGATATGGCCTGCGGATATGTGTCATAAATTACTTGGTGGTCAATTGGTAAATTACTTGGTTGTAAATTTACAAGGTTTATAGCGAAATAGCAGCCGACTAGCAATTTTTCTCGGACCGATTGTTAAGACTAGTTTTCAAATCTCAATCGGTCTGAGAGTTCAAAAATCGGTCCAGAACCGGAAAACTGAAAATTTTAGAAGCCCTGCTGAGTCGAGAAGTATATATACACACACGAAGAACGATCTGAGCATGCGCATTCTACGCGATACACGGTTGGCATACCAAAACGTGTAATGCGTTAAAACCCGTGGAAACGTGTTATACGTATAACACGGTTTCATCTGTACAGTGCTGTGTACATGTAGAAGCGTGTAACCGTTCGTCAAAGAGAGCGTTAAATCATTTAAACGGTTTACCTTAGCGTTGTATATGTTTACAACTGTTGTATACGTTTACAACCGTTGAACACGGGATTACACGCTTTTGAAACTCAATGCGTTGTTTACAACTGTTGTATACGTTTACAACCGTTGTACACGGATTACACGCTTTTGAAACTCAATGCGTTGAACACGGTTTGTTTGACTTTCGCGCATGCGCAAGAGTGGGGAAACGCAACGCATGGCCGAAAACGTATTACACGTAGACGACACACTGTTTGAAACGCAACTAACGGAAACTCCACGGATACGCAACGCACAACACTTTGTACACGTATAAACCCGGAACATTTTGACAGAAACGACTGTAGCTACAGACCTGAAACTTTGTATGTAGCTTCCTTATAATGAGTAGATGCGCAAAGTTTATTTTGTTTTGACCCCCGGGTCATGGATTATCTTATCTCCCCCTTTTCGACTTAGAATTTGGCAATTTTGCGTTCTAACTCGTAAAACTTTTAAACCGTAATAGCTACAGACCTGGAAATTGGATGTTCGTCGAGACGGTTCAAATGACTGGAAACAACATATATGTACTAGAAAATAGGGAATTTCTTCCTCAAAATTGTTCATACTACATGTATTATATTGTATCCCGTCGCTAATATGTTGACCCTTTCAACACCACAGACCTATAGAGACAATGTTTGCAAACAGTGCAGATCCAGATGAGCCGGCTCGTAACGAGCCGTCTCATCAGGATCTCCACTGTTTGTTAATAATTTTAAACGTCGTACAGATTACCCTTTTAGAAGAATGGGATAATTTGAATGAACAAAATTAATGAAATAGCGTGAAACATTGGCATGGAACATCCTATTAAGTTACTTGGTGTTGAAAGGGTTAAAGGCATAACTACTGGCCGATATCACACCCACAGTTATTGTTATTGTATGGACAACTAATATAAGAAGCATCAGCATAATTCCCGTACTCGTACGACAGGTTACTTGTGCAGCTTTACTTGCTCAATTGTGTTCCTGTGACCGGAGAAATAGGTCTTATGGCCTTTGTGACCAGAGATTGGTCTGCGCGTCTGCAGTGTGAAGATCGGTCTGCACATCTGCAGTGTGAAGATCGGTCTACGCATCTGCAATCTGATCAGGGTCTGCATTATACATCAGTCAGTATTAAAGTAAAACACCTATGTTTCTAACAAACAATATATATCATAGTGAGTTGCAGGAGTGTGCTAGCAAATGATTATTGAGAATAACAAAAACAAAAATTAAAATATTTTTAAAAAATTATACCCGTAAAGGTGTATTGCACATGTAATGGGTTAACCCTTAGACCGCTACTCACAACAATTGCCGTCTGCTGTTACTTTTATATATTGCCATTTTTCTCAATAAAAACATGGTTTGGCAGCACTTCAGAATCATTTCCAATGGAAATGATTTTGAAGTACTGTCAAAGCAAGTTGTAAATTATTCTAAAGTGCTGTCAAAGCATGTTTTTGATGATAAAAATGGAAAATAGAAAATAAACAGCAGACGACAAAAAAAATAAGATCGTGGTCTAAGGGTTAATGCAAATTTTCTGGCATTTGCATAGGACAACTAACTGTGATACTGTGCAACTGATGGGCAATTCTGATTAGAGATTCATGAGCTACACTGACCACAAATGCCATAATCCCCATTTTCTCCGATCACAGTCACATTATGTGTTCCAGTGCATTGTGGGATGCACATTAGTTTCATGTTGTGTTTCACTGAGATACTGGTGCAGTCGATATTCAAATAGAATGAATGAAATACGGGCCGGATTAAGGGATTTTATGCCTTATCGTAGACTTAAGATATCTCTTGTAAATGACATCTTAACTCTGCATGCTGGGAAACTTGTGGGCTATAAATAGTTCAAAACTAGCAGACAAGAATTCATCATATTTTCTTGTATTTCTCCCCGTAAATATCATGAATATGTCTTGGAATTTCATTAGAATTGAGTCCTGAGGAAATTTCAAGACATATTTACAGAGAGAAATAAAACATATACATGTACTCCTAATTCGTTTGGCGGATATTTTCGCCGCTAGCATGCAAAGAGTTATGTTGACAAAATTTCCAGAGCATGTGTGTGCTCTGGAATTTTCGTCAACTTCTGGTTTCACTTACTCAAATACCTATTTTGTCAGAATTAATATCGGCAAGTAATGAAAATGTGATACAGCATAACATCGTATACATGTGTAAAATACATTGCCCATCGTAATACGGTAGAATGGCTGAAAAGGGTGACTTTTGTGAAATTTACGACCAGCATAGCCCGACCCAAGATTTTCATAATGTGATCAATGTCGAGTCATCTATTTCTAAAACCTGCTTACGTACCCCACCTACAACAAAGATTTCATGGAAGACAGGATCCAGATTGAACTTTGATCTGCATCGATGGCGTTGCCAGGTTCTTGCACAAGCCTCGGAATTCCTACCCACTTCCTAGGCTTGCCTGACAAACTTGATATGAAAATACACGAGTCTGGTATTTCCTATGTATTGGGTTGATTTTGGGATTTCCGCCCCAATGCAACAGGTTTAATACGGGATCGAACCCGTTGGCCTGGCGTTAAATAACCTTAACAGTTGATGGGCTGTAAAACACAAATAAATCAATCAATATATGCTAACCCTGTGTGTTACTTATTATCAAATCAATAGATAGATCTCATTGTAGAATTGCTGCACGTCACACCGCTTATTAGTGGCACAAACTTACAATACCGGTAGATTCTTGTTTCATGCCAAAAATATTTATTGACATGTAATTTATTGGAAACTGTAATAATGACCAAATAAAACATTTGCTGCATGTAAATCTGTATCCTGCATGAATTGGGTTAACCCTTTCAACACCACAGACCTCTATAGAGACAATGTTTGCAAACAGTGCAGATCCAGATGAGCCGGCTCGTAACGAGCCGTCTCATCAGGATCTCCACTGTTTGTTAATAATTTTAAACGTCGTACAGATTACCCTTTTAGAAGAATGGGATAATTTGAATGAACAAAATTAATGAAATAGCGTGAAACATTGGCATGGAACATCCTATTAAGTTACTTGGTGTTAAAAGGGTTAATACTGTTAACCCTTTGAACCCGAAAGCCCGTGCGATCCAGTGCTGATCCAGAGAGCCGGCTCGTAACGAGCCGTCTCATCAGGATCTGCACTGTTTGGAAGTAATTTTCATATTTTTGAGAACAAAAAATATCCCCTTTTTATAAATGGATAGTCTGAAACATTGGCATGGAACATCCTATTAAGTTACTTGGTGTTGAAAGGGTTAAGGACCCGTTACATACCTGGGGGCCTTTTCACTAAACTTTGTGTGATTAAAATGTTCATTTATAGTGCAAAAATATGATAGTCTGAAAATTTGACATCAATGTTTTCTTGTAAACAATTATTGAATTTACATATGCAGCTCATGTTCAATAAATGTAAATCCATCAATTGAAATTTGCAGACTGTCCTATATTATTTGCACAAACAAACATTTTAGTCGTACAAAGTTTAGTGAAACGGCCCCCTGATCATCAATTTAATTCACACATAATTGCTTTGCAAATATGATGGGATATATGTATAACATATATGTGAACATTCTCCTGTTACTGTATCCTATATGGTGCATGGAGTTGCCATCTCAGTTATCTTAGTATGCACAAGCCATCGGCCAGTTTCACCTCTTATAGCGATTGACACAGACAGCAAAATATATTACAGATAAACTAATAAAATTTGGTTTAACATCGTCCGCAGATAATTATTTACAACATACTATCAATTATCTTGTGCCACAGTGTACACCATGTTTGATACGGGGTTTATTAGTTTTGCCAAAATCTACAATGGCCATGGAACGGTGTGTAAATCATCAGGTCACTCCACTCACCTAATTTTAAAACTACAGGTATGACAGGTGTACCACATATTCTTCTAGAACCCTTTATGATAGCAGCACAAGTCCATAAAAAAACAATGTTCCTTATGACACTCAATACTGTATACATGGTAAGTTTGGATACATGTAATGGAATGGACCATGTAAAGAATTATTTTAGAACATATTGCACTAAATTGTATTAGTTTATCTGTCAAATTCTCAGCTGTCTGTATCAATCGCTACAAGAGGTGAAACTGGCCGGCAGCTTGTCCATGCTAAGTTGGCTCAGATGGCAACTCAAGGTACAGTATAGTATACACTAAGAAGAACTGGGTCAGATACACTTTATACAAATATTCAATCACATTTTCGAAACGAAGGATGGTGTTCTGTGAAGTCAGTCCTTAAAGTGGTTGTTAATTTTTAAATGACATCTCGAAGCCAGGCTTGGAATGCGGGCCGGCACCGCCTCATGTTCCTATTGTTCTCACACTTGGTGATAAAGTGTGGCAGCCCAAACATGTGCTGCCAAGCAATATAACCATTTAATTATATTTACCTATACTGTAATACTGTACTATGTAATGCTAAATCTGGTATTATCTCTCTTTTTGATTTAAAAAATGTACAATATTGTCTGTAAATGATATGGAAAATTTACAAATTCGGAGCTTGTGTATAACTGAATTCCCGATGAGCTCTTGATTCTTTTTTGTACCTTTGCAACGTCATTTAACCCTTTCACCCTAAGTAACTGGAATTGAAACACTTGCATGTTATATTTTCACACTATTCCATTTTAATATCAAAAGGGGGTATCGTTTTTATTAGAAATAAAAAAGTGTCCGCAAATGGTGCAGATCCTGATGAGATGGCTCATCTGGATCTACACTGTTAGCAAACATTATGCTACAGGTATGTAGTGTTGAAATGGTTAAGAAAAAAATTATCTTTTTTTTTTAATCCATGTTTGCCAAATATGGCTATTCGGCAAGGGAGTTAATTCCAGAACCAGACTTATATCATGTCCAAGTTCTCATGTTGTGGAATCATATATAATGTTTTTCATCTTTATTGTATTGTAATATCATGTATAATGTTTTCCATCTTTATGTATTGTACTATCATGTTATGTATTGTGTGTTGCTAAAATATAGTTGTTTCGTATTTTTCATTTCCATAGGATATTGTATGTAGCATATTTTGTTTACGTTATAACCAATGGCTTTATACCAAGGACCATTTTCAGTGTAATAGTGTTTGGTTGTGTTATATAACTACATGTATTTCATTAAATAATCCATCATGGCAATCACAATACATGCACATCTAGACAAGCAGGGCCCGGTTGCTCAAAACATCGTTAGCTTAACGGACTGTTAAATCCTTAACTGAATGGTTAAAATCTCTGTTTTAACAGAGATTTTAACCATTCAGTCAAGGATTTAACAGTCCGTTAAGGATTTAACAGTCCGTTAAGGATTTAACAGTCCGTTAAGCTAACGGATGTTTTGAACAATCGGGCCCAGAGCTCCAGATAAGGCGTGTGATGGTGTATGTTACACATTTATTTTACCTGAAAAATGCATTAAAAGTGAGAGTACAAAATACTCACAACAATTTGAAAATAATCATTTATTTTCAAATTGAAGAGTAAATTGCTCTAATAATGTTGAAAATTCACTGTTTGCTTTTTTCGGCTCAAATAAGTGAATTTTCGAAACAAAATTATCATTTATTCCCAATTTTATATTGGAAAAATATGTAATGAATTCAAGTTGCAGCGGGTATGATACCCGTTGCCTCTGGGCTGGCTAGGACCTGGTACCAGATGAGGCTATTCTAAGTAAAATTAATTAGTTAAACCCCATAGAATGAATAAATGTACTCGAATAAGTGAAAGTTCAATTATTTTTTAAAACATTTGGTCACTTACATCCTATTTTATATCACAGGTGGAAGACTGACCTAGGACCCAATACTTGGCTCATCAGCCAAGTATTGGGTCCTAGGTCCGAGTCTTCCACCTGTGTTTTATATCAGAAAGCATGTGATAAATTCAATAACCCATTTGCAACAATAAGTTATGCATCAAATTTGAAATCAGCACAAAGCTTATCTGGAGCTCTGAATCAGTAGACATGATACTAGCCTTAGGCGGACATAAGGTACTTTATGACGTTTGTGACCAGTGTAGCTCCAAATCAACCAGCACATTTACATCAGTATTGAAGATGTTTCTTACCACGAACCATTGTGACTTAAAATTGCCCTGGTGTGGCGAGGACCTGGCACCAGATCAGGATTATTCTGATTTCAGAGCTGAATATATAGTTTTTTTATTGTAAATATTCAGTTCTGATTTTGGGATTTTCCCCACATTTGTACATGTACTTGAACATGTGCATGTACTTGTACAGGTAATTTATGGGATTTAGTACTAAACCCATTGACCCAGCCTTAAATGACCTTAGCTGTTGATAAGCCGTTAAACCCCAACAAACAAACAAAATAAATAAAGTCTATTATTATTACCATGAACCATTGTGGTGAATCACGTGACTGAAATTTGCAGTGATTTCAAAATATTTCTGAAGATCTGCAGATAAAATGGGGTAAATCTTGTTATTGTATACATTATATTTTGTCTGTTTTAGATATGAATTTGTGTGCTTTAACAATGTTGAACACACTGGTAGTTTTGTGGGTGGCAGGTGGGAGCATGCGATTGGTAATTTATTGATCAGGGAGCCGTTTCACTAAACTTCGTACGACTAAAATCTTCGTAAGTGCAAAATTATCGTCGTCTGTAAATTTCGCATTAACAATGTTTTCTTGTAAACAATTATTGGATTTACATTTATTGAGCATAGGCTGCAAATGCAGCCTATGCTCAATAAATGTAAATCCATCAATTGAAATTTCCAGACTATCCTAAATTTGCACTTTAATATGAACATCTTAGTAGTACCGTACATAGTTTAGTGATTTATCGTTACCGGAATCTTGGGAGTACAATGGTCACAGAGGTCATAAGGAATAATGTTCAGGTATCTGTCTATATGTCTATCTACAGGAGCATAAGATGACTAGCTTCTGTATTTTTGTATTTTATTTCAATTTGCAATACATGTCATGTGCTCAGCTTTTCTCATTGCATAAAATGAGCTTTCACAGTGTAATAAATAACGCAAATGTATTAAACATCATGATACACTAGTGTAACTAATGTAAATTGAGATCACCTCAGAACACAATGTCATGTTAGGTGATCAGTACAGCTTCAATGCATGATGGTGTGCTTATGCAGTAAATCACATGTAACATTCATGATGATTTAACTCTTTGCATGCTGGGAAACTTGTGGGCTATAAATAGTTCAAAACTAGCGGACAAAAAATAATCATATTTTCTTGTATTTCTCCCCGTAAATATCATGAATATGTCTTGGAATTAGGAGTATATGTTTTATTTCTCTCTGTAAATATGTCTTGAAATTTCATTAGAATTGTGTCCTCCTCCGGACACAATTCTAATGAAATTCCAAGACATATTCACGACATTTATAAGGAGAAATAAAAGAAAATATAAGTCATCTGCTATTTTTGAACTATTTATAGCCCACACATTTCCCAGCATGCAAAGAGTTAAATCGTCACTCATGTAAGACCATCTTTGTAATATAACCAGTATGTACAACTAGCGGTCTCAGCCACCGATAAAATGCAGGTGTACGATACACACACTACCCACCATAACATAATCTTAAACCAGACAATGCAGGGCTGAATATATAGTTTTGTTATTGTAAATATTCAGTTCTGATTTTGGGATTTCCCCCCCCATTTGTACATGTACTTGAACATGTACATGTACTTGTACAGGTAATATATGGCATTTAGTACTAAACCCATTGACCCGGCCTTAAATGACCTTAGCTGTTGATAGGCCATTAAACCCCAACAAACAAACAAACAAAACCAGACAATGACATGTGTTGCTAGTGGGTGGGAGTATGCGATGGGTAATATAACGATTGGGTTCATCCTTACTGGAATTCCGACTGGAGACCTGGTTTGGCCCTCACATACGTCTTTGTAAAATCCTATTTTGTATGTGACAGTTGAATCTGGTTATACCCTTATGTGAGTATTACTATTATTCGTAATCCTATTCTAGGGGAAGGGGCCAAGTGACTTGGTGTGGTATTGACCTGGCACCAGGTCAGGTTATTCTAATTTCAGGGCTGAATGTATTTTTTATCGATGTAAATATTCCGTTCTGATTTTGGGATTTTCCCCCCAATGCAGCAGGTTAAAACGAGATTGAACCTGTTTGCCCGGCATTACATGACCTTAGCTGTTGATAGGCCGTTAAACACCAATAAACAAACAAACAAAAACCTAGTACACACTGTAGAGCGATGGGCGAGCATGATAGTCCGCAATTAGCTGCATGTGAAGGACAAAAACCTATGAAAAAAAAATATACCCTTTCAATACTCCAGCCCTATATAGCGGTATTTGCAAACAGTGTAAGAATTGTAGATCCAGATGAGCCCGCTCATGACCAACCGTTTCATCAGGACCTGCACTTTTTGCAAGTAATTTTCATATGTTTAAAACAAAAACAATTTCCCTTTCATAAATAGACTACCGGTAGTCTGAAAACAATTTTGTGACAATTGATAGGTCAGAAAATTAACGTATCAAAATCCATTCCAGTTATTTATGTTGAAACGGTTAAAACAAAATCCCAATACCCCACCCACCTTTTGTCGTACATGTTGTAATGGTATTTTTTAACCTTTTTTACCCGAAAGCCCGCTATAGCGGTTTATGCAAACAGTGCAGATCCAGATGAGCCGGCTTGTTACGAGCCATCTCATCAGGATCTGCACTTTTTTAAAGTAATTTTTGAGAGCAAAAAAAAACCAGCCCTTTTCATAAATGGACTAGTCTGAAAACCATTTTGTGATGGTTGGATTGGTTGCAAAATTAACATATCAAAACCCATTCCAGTTACTTAGGGGTGAAAGGGTTATTTGGCTTTTTTCTTTTTTTTTTGTGTCATAGGTAAGTGTCTTTCACCTGTGTGATGAGCGGGTTGGATCTGTGCCCACAATATATGAATATTTAATCGTGCGGCAGCATTTCTGTTTTCCATTCTCATATGTGTCAAGGTGTAGGATCATGTGGTTACAACAACAACAACAATTACTGAAACTTCCAGAAGCGTCTCCGATTCAACGTACGTATTCTTTTATAGTGTCCTTATTACGGACTTTGATGACATATGGCGCATCAAACGCGTCGATTCTTCACAAAGACATAAGTATGTGCCGACTTCCCGAGACCACCAAATGCAGCTCATAAAGACGCGTTTGCTGCGCCATATTTCATAAAAAATCTGTTGCATATTAACCCTTTCCCTGTTTTGCGATATTTCGACTCATCCAAATCCAAAACATCTGAATAAAAGAATCAAATGCTTTGTCTAATGATGGTTAAATTATCTGATAGAGTAGAAAACATTGTGGGAAAAGGAGAAATTGCTTGTTACAAGCAATTTCTCCTTTTCCCACAATGTTTTCAAAAGACATCTTCTGCAGAGGCGTGAAAAGTCGTCTATCAGGGAAAGGGTTAAGGAAACTTTCAAATAATACTTACTTTGGAGCGGGCGCGCTTTCAACACTTCAGCCATTGTTGTTGTTGTTACCACATGATCATGCACCTTGTGTGTCTGTGTAAACACATTTCCGGTGACCGAATCTCAAACTTTTGTATTTTTTCTCTTTCTCCATGATGTATATTGTCAACCCTCATTTGGAATATCTTGCCAAAAGGGTTCAAATGAGGCGATGACAAAAATAGAAAATTTGGAAGAAATAAACAATTTAATTGGCCGACGAAAATAGTTCTATTTTCTTTTATTTCTCCCTGTAAATGTCATGATTATGTCGTGGAATTTCGTTAAACTCGAGTCCTGAGTATGTAATTGTAATAAAATTCCAAGAAATAAGAAACGTACCGTACTTGTAATTTGTGGATGTTATTTTCACCGCTAGCATGCAAAGAGTTAAGAAACAGTGTTAGAATTAATTTTCTGCTGTTCTCATATTTCCACAAAATCACACAATGTATTATCGCCTATTGGAAGAATTCCATTTATGACATTTATGAGACGATTAAAAAATACATGTATATTTATGTAACAGTAAAATAGGTTTTTATGGAAAAATAAGAAAAAATCAAATTTTGCTGATTGGGTCACTATGTAATTTGTAGGTAAACATGTTCCGTATACATTGAGTAAAGCATGAGGAATACAAACATACAAAACAAATAAACTACAGCTATTTGTAATGTACTCCCTTCTCTGTTGTTTCTATGGTTACCATTTGTGGGTGCGGTGTTTACATTACCGTGGATAATAGAGTGTGACTGAGGAAATGGGGCTTATGGCCTTTGTGATCAGTATAGACCAGGGGCGGATACAGAAATAATTGCAGGGGTGGTCTGTAATTACAATTCGGCATAGCCGACCTCTGCGAGCGCGAAGTCGTAAAGTCGGGGGTCTGGGGGTCCTCCCGCAGGAAATTTTTAAATGCCAGATCGCCGCAGATGCGATTTCCTGACACCTAGGCCACAAAAAAAGTCATCACTATTCGAGTATTGTGGACCCCCTGGACCCCCCCCTGTATCCGCGCCTGTAGACCCAGATCAGTCTGCGGCCTGATCAGGGTCTGCACTGTTTATGGCTCTTGTTGAAGCCGCTTTTGGAAATTGAGACAGCGGTATCAATAACGTCTGTGTGTCTGTTCGAGATCTGTGTTAAGGTTTTCAAATTACTTATACATGGATGTGGCTGGAGAAATGGGCTTATGGGATTTGTGACCAGTGTATATAACAAATCTATTTTGCTTGTTAGAAGCATGATAGGTGTTTCATTGATGGAAAGGCGAACAGTGCAAATCTTGGTCAGACTGTGCGGATGTACAGGCTGATCTGTGGGCCGTTTCACTAAACTTTGTATGACAAAAATGTTTGTAAGTACAAAATTATGATAGTCTGTAAATTTCACATTAACAATGTTTTCTTGTAAACAATTACTGGATTTACACTTATTGAGCATAGGCTGCTTATGCAGCCAATGCTCAATAAATGTAAATCCATCAATTTAAATTTCCAGACGATCCCAAATTTGCACTTACGAACATTTTAGTCGTACAACGTTTAGTGAAACAGCCCCCTGGACCTATTCTGGTCGAAACATCCATTTCTCCTGTCACAGCCACATATCAGTGCAGCCATGTAATGTCAGATTGACTAGAAAATACCAGGCCCCTACGCAGAGGGGGTGCGACGGGTATGTACGCACCCCCTTAACCCTTTCACTCTTAACCCACAGGCCTGTATAGTGGTATTGGTAAATAGTGTAGATCCAGGATCTGCACTTTTTGCAATTAATTTTCATAATTTTGAGAACAAGAACACCCCATGTTCATAAATGGACTGGTCTGACCATCATTTTGTCACCCCCCTAAAACAATTCCTGCGTACGGGCCTGAATACATATGCTTGTTTATCACCATCCATATTTTCATTATATGGCCCTACCCACGTGACTCCCATACCCAAGGTCAATATCAAATGACTAACAAATGCTTTGGCAAGACGCAACCATCTGATTCTGTGGTTAAATAAGATCACTGGGCCTTTCCAAGTAGTGTGGTGTGAGGTTGGTTGGGATCTTTTGAAGGGTAAATTTAAGTATGGGTCTCATCCTTACCATATTCCCGATATCCCTGTTTGACCCTCAGATACATGTTTAGCTTCCTTGTTAGTTGAAAGCTGAATCTGTTTATACTCATTAGTACTAATCGTATTACTTAGTGGGGCTAAGTGATTCTGGTGTGGTGAGGACCTGACACCAGGTGAGGTTATTCTAATTTCAGGGCTGAAATCATAACAGGTAACATATGGGATTCGACCCCGTTAACCAGGCCTAATATGACCTTATCTGTTGATAGTCTGTTAAACACCATTAAATCAAATAAATTCAATCCCGAACGTCCAACAGATATTGGTTGGAAGGAAATTACTGGAGCAGAATCACAGGTTAAAGATAGATTTTCAAAAATGTGAATAACTGGAAAAAGGTGGCCTATGACATCAGGGGCGGCGGAAGAGGGGGGGGGGGGGGGGGGGCGAGGGGGGGGGCGGTCGCCCCCCCAATAATTTGGTTGGGGGGCGTAGCCCCCCCCAATAATTCTGTAAAAAAATTATTTTTTACTGTAATATATTTGTGTAATCATGATTAATGTAATATAATGTGTTCAAACATTGCTGAGAATGCAGGAAATTGTGTTTCACACCACTTGGATTTCAAAAAATTTACGGGGGGGCATGCCCCCGGACCCCCCTCACAAAGTTCGCCTCCCCCAATAATCAATTGCTTCCGCCGCCCCTGGACATGTGCGACCAACATAGAACCAGAGCACCATGTGCATCCGCAATATCTGATCATGGTTGTGGGTGGCAGGTGGGAGCATGCGATGGGTAATTTAACGATCGGGGTTCATCCTTACCGGAATCCCGACTGGAGACCTGGTTTGGCCTTCACATACGTCTTTGGAATTTTGTATGTGACAGTTGAATCTGGTTATACCCCTTATGTGAGTATTACGATATTCGTAATCCTATTTTAGGGGAAGGGGCCAAGTGACTTGGTGTGGTATGGACCTGGCACCAGGTCAGGTTATTCTAATTTCAGGGCTGAATATATTTGTTCTCAATGTAAATATTCCGTTCTGATTTTGGGATTTTCCCCCCAATGCAGCAGGTTAAAACGGGATCAAACCCGTTTGCCCGGCCTTACATGACCTTAGCTGTTGATAGGCCGTTAAACACTAATAAACAAACAAACAAACTGATCATGGTTAAAACTGTGTGTTCTTTTGTTAGTTCTGTAAATGAGACACGCCATGTGATTTTGTACCTTCGGACATCTGCTTAATTTCATTAAATATGTTTACAAAATTTACATTATTTGCGTCAAAAGTTGACAATTTTCAGAGTAAATGTGGAACATGTTTTCAACTTCAATTTTATTTATGAAAAATATTGTAATTTTGTAAACGTATTTAATGAAATTACGCATGAAATTACGCAGATGTCCGAAGGTACAAAATCACATGGCGGGTCTCGTATGACCTTGCTGTTCAAAAGACAGAAAACCACAATCGGTCGACACCCATGATGCAAAAACAAACGTATAAGTCTGCATCCTGAGGGTGATAGCAAATGTGCTAGTCATGTCACATGGTTTGGTGAGTTGTATATGATATGCCTAGAATATGAAGATAATTCTCAATAACTTATTAACCAGCAATGAATGTTTATACGCTGTGTTCAGTACTGGTTCTACCCAGTTGTCCAGCAACGTTGGACGGTTTAAATGCAAGTTATTTCTCTATGAAAGTAGAAATTGTTTCTAGTCCCTACCTTGTGGATTGTAATTGCATAGCAGTTATATAACTGTGTTTTTGTTGAGAAAATGAGAGCTTTCGTCCTTTGCAACTAACCCGACTTATTTTTAGCTTATTTGTTTTCACTTATTAATGATTTTATGTAGTAGTATATAGGGAGTCAAAATGATACCACCTAACGGTGGTATCATTTCTCCACCCTATATACTACTCCACCACACCCCGAAAAATCAAAAATTGGTTAACAAGGAAATTGTCTCCCACCAACCACAAAAATCCAAAATGTGTGTCATAAATACATCATATTGTTTTCACGTCCAATTGAACAGATAAATTTAATAGGTTATAATAAAATATTATAACAAAATGAATAATAAAATACACAACGAATTGGACG
>CM055268.1:88134536-88365398 GCA_029237695.1 Conchocele bisecta
TCCATTTATCCCAAGCCAACCATTTATTTTTTTCTTTTTCAAACTCGTCTAGTAAGTTAGGTCTAATCAATTCCTCTATCGTTTTTCCACTAACTCCTATATACATACTATCTGTATCCATCTGTATTAATTCAAAGTCTTCTCTTTTTACGTATTTATCTAGAAATTCGTAGTAAAATTCCAACATTCTCAATTTAGCTAGTTGATAAACCGCTATTCCACAATGGAATGGTCTCTTTAACCGCACACCTGGGTTTTCTTGAAGATATTTCGTACGCATCTCCTATCTCTTCCAAATCGTCAAAGAATGCAGATCTTAATGCTTGTCAACACAGTTTCGTTTTGTGTATATGTCGTATTTAAATGTCTCTCCGTTGCCTCTATCATTTTTCCACAACACGAGTTTCCTAATAATTTCATTATGTCGGCTACTGGTTTCTTATTTGGTTTCTACATCGCCTGTTCGTCTTGCGGCTGTAACTTCTTTTGCGAACCATTCAAATGGTTTTCCACTAATATAATCTATAACACGATGAACTCCAGTTATTTCTAGGCCGTGTTTTAAATACCATTTCAACAGTGGCGCGTACAGCAATACTTTAGTGGCGGTCATAGATCCCACCAATTTTCTTCCATTTCCTCTAGTTCTTCCAGTATCTTCCAAATATTTTAACAATGTGTGTGGGAACTTCATCAACTCTACTTCTCTGTTTATAAATATTGGGACATTTCAGAAAATTATGTTTTAAGTTGTGTGGAACTTCTATATCCACCTCCGCAAACCCAAACCAGTCTCCAGATAAAACTCTTTTACAAAACTTTTTAATAAATTTAGGGTTATGTGGGGTATCTATATGGTGTATAGTTTCTCTCCCACACGGCATCTCTTTATTTAACGTAGATAAATATAACGCGTTTGCATCGTACCCCAAAACAGCCTTGCAAGATTTGTTAATTTCATTTGAGGAATTAGATCTAATATTTGAAACACCAGCTTCTGCATATCGTGTAAATACTATTGATGGACCGCCAACTAGAGCGTCCTTCATCATTTCGTATGTTTCTTCTTTTGGTGCATATAGAGCATCCTCCGGTATAATCGTCTTTGAAGATTTTTGTTCTTTAATGGTTCCTCTCAATAAATATTGTATAGCTACTCCAGGTAGTGTTACCGCATCTTTGAAAATATCCACACCTCTGTGTTTATAAAATTCACACATTTTTTCCACCGCTTCTAGGAACGGTGCTACATCTAAATCGTTATAATATTTCAACCAATCTCTGAAAGTTTTCATATTATTTTCTTCGAAAATTCTACGACATTTACTTAATTCTGTTTCATCTATTAACATTTTCCCAGATAGTTTGGAATACCAATTCTCTATATCCGGTAGTCCTGGGTAATCCAGTTTGTCTGGAGAATCGAACCATTCATAAGGAAAGAAAGATTTCTGTCCTTTGCATTCGTAGGCTTTTATCCAAACTATCGTAACTTACACCAGGTCCTAGATAAAGTATTACATCAAGAAATCTAAATTCTGGAGTAAATAGAAATATTGTTGCGTTTGCACGTTTTCCGACCATTACTTTCTTTGTTGTTGATGTCAGTTCGCCTACTAGGTATTTCTTTATTAAGTTTATATCGTAACTTACTGCTGTTAAAACCTATAACCGGTACTTGCTCTATCCACTGTTCGATCTTGGCGATTTGGTTTTTACGTAAATGTTCTGTATTAAACCTATATCTTGACCACACTTCTTCTCTTATAGCTTTTCCCCTGACTTTCAAATCTTCTACGAATTTTTCTATAAGTTTTGCGGGATCTTTATCACAAATAAGAGTTACTGTTCCTGAGAAATTATCTCCTATACTAACGCTTGCCGGAACGTGCTCAGCTTCGTACTCTAAACTATTACCGGTAGTTTCAATTCTGGCTGGAGATATGCCTCAAAATCGTATACTATCTGATATGGATAAAGAGTAGTGTCACAACCGATCTTTATATCTTTACCCGTTCTTTGGAATTCGCATTCCCACATAACTACTAGGTTGAATTCTTTGCTTTTTTCTAATAACTTTATCTCTTCTCATTGTGGATGCGCGTTCTTCTTTTTTTATGCTTTGCATGAATCTCACACCCGTGCCAGTAACAGCCGTGATATTGATATACGGTATTGGTTTCTGGACAGTATCCATCTACCGGAGCTCCTAAAATCCATCTTTCACCTCCGTGTCCGCACTGTTCGTGGTGAATGTGAATTCCCTCCCGCTTTTCCACAGAATACATCCAATCGATCGCCCCATAACTGTTAGAACCTTTTGGGTAGAACGCTTTCTCGAACGACGAACGCGGGCGCTCTAAATAATTACCATCGCATATTACTTTTGTCTCACCTCTCATACATGTTGGTCCGTGTCTCTTCATATTACTCGCTGTCGTGAATTTTTGTTTGCAATTATTGCAGGCGTAAATTTTAGATAGGTTTTTAAGGTTTTTTATCAGAAATGCGTGATTATTAAACAGTCCTATTGTCATTGGTTTATTACCTATTTCATTATAGTGCGCTGGTACCTTTTTCAACCACCATACATTACATTCGGTGGGTTGATATACTTCTATACCGATTTTAAAAAACTCTTCAACCTTTTTCAGATCTGAAAAAGAAATTGGTGAAACCACATTACTACCGAAATATTGCTTACTAAGTTCTTTCGCCTTTTCTGTACATCTGTCAGGTCTGATCTTTTTATCAAGGTGCATAGCTAGACACCTGAACAGACAAAGGTCGTCATTATACTTATCTAAAGAATACATACCTTTTCTATTCCTCAACCATTCTGGAAGTTCTCCTCCTGCTGCTTCTTTGGATTGTAGTCCCAAATCTATTCCCCTACTACCCTGTATTAGCTTTACAAAAACCTCTACCCATCTTACAAACTTCCACTTTGTATTTGGTCTGTCTATATTTTATCGGACATTATTCGTGTTTGCTCCTTATCTGACAGCCATTTTTTAACGGTTTTCATTGATGATAGTGGTTCGCTACCACCGAGATTTTTGTGAAATATTATAGTTTTAGGTTTTCCATTTTTAATTTCCATATGTTCTAGCTTGTAAGAATATGAATATCTCAAATAAAAATTGGTTGTTAGATACGGAGCGAGTTTATCGGACATGCGTTCAGACTCGTTAATGTTAATGTTTTTACGAAAGGATAATGTAACTACCCGTCTTCCCATTTTCTACCTTTTCCAATGTTTCATCGTGAGCCCCAATATTTCTTCACCTTTTTCCACTATCGCGCTAACGATAGATTTTTTCTTATTATTATTTTGGCGTCTAATTTGGGACAAATTATTTGTGCTTGAAGGTAATTCTTTAGAATTAATTACACTAGCCCTTAACCCCGCAATACTTTCTTTTTGAATTCTGTTACCAACTTCATCCGCTTTGGATATATCTTTAAAGGCTCCTCGTTTGTGGGCGCGGGTAAACCGCTTCATAAACGCCTCATTCTTTGTGGCATTTATCAGCTTTGTCAACCCCCTAACTCTCAACCGTTTACTATAAGTAATCCCTAGAGATTCGCTTCTCTTCTCAAACTTTCTATTTCTGCTCTAGTTTCTGACGTTATCATATTTTCTGTAATATACTTTTGTATAACCTATGAAATTTATCTGTTCAATTGGTCTTGAAAACATTATGTTTTTTTTTCACTTCTAATTGAATATAAACATAAACATATACATATATAATGGAGTGTGAGACTTGTTGTAAAACGTTTACGCGTAAAGACTATCTACGAAGGCATCTAGCGAGACGTAGAAAGTTTCCTTGTGCCCCCCCACAATTTCAATGCCCCAGATGCCCTTGTAAATTCGTTAGTGCCCAAACTCTTTGTAGACATAAGCAACTACGCTGCCCTGTGGCTACAGGTGAACGTGGTAGACTAGAGCTGGTAAAATTAGTTGCTGATCTACGGAATCAATTAGCTATATCGGAGGAGGAAAATATGGTGTTGGAATATAGACTATTGCGCGAGGACGCATTTAAATCGGAAACTTATTAGAATAAATTCATAAATTTACTGTCGTAAAAAACATCATGTATTTATGACAACGAGATAAAAAATAAATCCTTTTTAAGACTATTGTTTTATCTGTTCAATTGGACGTGAAAACAACATGATGTATTTATGACAACGAGACAAAAATAAATCCTTTTTAAGACTATAGTTTTATATGTTCAATTGGACGTGAAAACAACATGATGTATTTATGACACACATTTTGGATTTTTGTGGTTGGTGGGAGACAATTTCCTCGTTAACCAATTTTTGATTTTTCGGGGGGTGGTGGAGTAGTATATAGGGTGGAGAAATGATACCACCGTTAGGTGGTATCATTTTGACTCCCTATATACTACTTATGTATATTTAATGTATGTATAGACCTCGATCCGTTACTTCAACCTGTGTGTATAACCAGTGTAGATGCAGATCAGCATGCATGTTCGTGAAGTCTGTCAGTGTCTGCAGTTTTCATCATTCAAGCAGTGACACAAGGCTAGACTAACAGAAGTGGACCAGGGGCCCGTTTCACTAAAATTCTTACGACTAAAATGTTCGTAAGCGCACATTTAGGATCGTCTAGAAATTGCAATTTATGGATTTAAATTTATTGAGCATCATCGGCTGCATATGCAGCCTATGCTCAATAAATGTAAATCCAATAATTGTTTACAAGAAAACGGTGTTGATGTGTAATTTACAGACTATCATAATTTTCCACTTACGAACATTTTAGTCGTACGAAGTTTAGAGAAACGGCCCCCAGCAGATCAAGCAAGATTTAGACTAGCCGCAAATGCCCAAAGTTCCACCTATTGAGTCACAAGGCTCATTTTTCCAGTCACAAATGTGGGATTATATAATTTGTGACCAGTGCAGCTTCTGATCAAACTCTCCTGTAGCATGATTATATTGCTATATTGCTTGTTAGAAGAAGCATAGACATAGATTATGGTAGTCGAGAAAACGGGCATTCGGCGTGTGTGTTTCGGTTTTCATCGGTATAACTATATATATATATATATATTAACAAGGCTTGTAACTTTGGTCGGACACAACCTGTTCTATGACTATGGAAGAAGCATGACGAGTGCCGTTTCATTGATGCAATTGTGTGTAGATCATGATCATACTGTGCGGATGCACATGCTGATCTGGATCTACACTGGTCACAAAACCCACAAGTCCCATTTCTTCAGTCACAGCCACAAATAAGAAAATATCATGACATGCAAATCTAGTCTAATTGGATAACAATTATCTATAAATACCACGCACTTGAAACACAAATAAAATTACATTGGCCTTGCCTGTGTAACTGCAGGGACAATAACTCTGCGGTATGCTAAGGTTAGTCTCGCCGGAGTTACCTTTCTTCAGTCATCAATGGGGAGTCCCCTGTCACACCTGGGTAAATGACGTCACGGGGTATTCCTTTTGTGTTGTTATGGCGGTTCCACAAAGCTGCAACATCTGAGCGAATTTATCCTGTGATTCTATCGTTTTAGCGCACTGACTGTCTTCTTGGTGAGTGATGGTGAACACAATAATGATTAATGTATTTGATAATGTATTTAACTTGCACATGTGTTGTTTAAATTGTCGTCAATGTCGACACAAATTGTGCCAAAAGTGATGCACTGCTACCATTGTGAAAATGGTGGGTGGGGTAATTTCCCAGGTGAGCACGCAGGTAACTGTCACGTTGTTTAAAATGTCGGTGTATAAAACTATGAGATATAGAGATGTAGGTCTACATAGCCGTCGTCTTGTACTGTGCCTGTAGACCAGATATAACATAAATATTGTGACTTATTTTTGTTTATTAATGTAAATTGGGGCGGCACAAAGCATATATTGCCATCACTAAGTCTTCATAAATATCATCACTTTATCCCATTCCCGCCGACCCAGTCGCCACTAGCAACACTTATTCCAGAGTCCTCTGACATGCACTTGACCTACCGATGCTGTGTATTGAGGGAGCAACTATTATTTCCTGTGTGGTTGTAGAGATCCAGCTTTTCGGTTCATTCTCTCCCAGGCACAAAAAGTAGGCGAGTAATGTTGGTGTAGTGTCGGCGGTGTGGGTATTTTGTCAATAATATTTGTTGTATTTTTATACGCGGTGAATCATTTGAATTGCAAATTTGGGTAAATTTACTGTCACTAAGTCTTCATGAATATTTAGTTAATATTTCTTCATTATTTGCAAATTTCATGGATTGATGGTGAAAATCGATTTTAATTATCAGATTATATGTATTAGATAGGAATTTAGTTTGGGTGTGCGAAGCCCATATATCGATGCGTTTTCACATTGATTCATCTAGTAGAACAACACTGCCGAAAATGTGACCCGGTGTTCAGTGTCATATCTGTTGGAATATAAGCATTTGTATGCTTGTTTTTGATAATAATAAAAATATGTATAAAGTGTGTGAAGTCAGGTACACTGACTACATAAGAGTTATGATTGAGTAGTATTTCCAAATTTGCGTTAGTTCTTTGTTAACTTCCTACTTTGTGAAGAATGACTTAAGATGTTTAGGGATGGATTGTGGCCTATAGGCTAGAGCACCTGACTTCAAATCCGGAGGTTGTGGGTTCAAACCTCGTCCTCAGCGTGAAAAATACTTACTATGTATTCCCATCCCACTAGTCTGTCGGATAAGACTTTAAACTGTGGTCCCATTTCTATATGACCTTAGCTGTTGCTGGAATGTTAAACCCATTCACTTTAATACTTAAGACGTTTGCTAATACACACTTTATTGTGTTAGTTTACAATATTTTGTCTCATATTGTTGCTCTCTGAATCAGACACCCTAGGAGATCTGCTGGAGACCTCCTAGGGTGTCCCATTTAGAGAGGTACCACGAAGAATTAAGGTGAGAAACTGTAGCCTAGGCGAGCTATAGGCACAAAACTTTCTGGTACGTGTACATTTTCTCTACCAGCGAGCTTTAAATCTAGTTTGAATGAAGCCAGCCCAAGAATAATTTCAGGTTGTTACAGTAGCATGCCATTCAAATAAGATACAATTGCTGAGACGTAATGACATTTTCAAAATGAAATGCCAGGATGCTGTAGTAATATCTAGAGATGTAATTGTGTTTTATAACATTAAATGATAACGGTAATGAGAGTGCCTGTGGGAAATAATTGCATTACAATTGATCTAGGAACTGTTTTATACAAGGATATGCTTTTAGCATTTTGCTCACTTGTAGAGAAAATCCAGAGCTCCAGATAAGCTTTGTGTCTAAAGAGTATTGTACCCCCCGGATGTCAAATTAAATGCGTATTTTATTTTTACAAATGGATTATTGATTTTCTTCATTAATAAATAGGGAACAAAATTTAATGATCAAAACATAAAAACAAATTTAGCCATTCACTTATTTGAGTGCATTATTACTTATTCACACTTTGAAAATTTACTTAGTTGAGCTGCAAAAAGCAAACTGTGTTTGCTTTTTGCGGCTCAACTAAGTAAATTTTCAACTTTATTACAGTATTTCCACTACTCAATTTGAAAATCAATGTGTATTTTCACATTGCCGTGAGTATGTTGTACTCCCAAATTAAGGCCGACCCGGAATAGACATTACCTGTCTATAGCAGCCATACTTTTGTTATTCCAATTACTACATACATGAACCTGTGAACAATGATCACCTGTGAACAAATGCCAGATTTTTCTCTCCCCAAGGCTGGCCTTTATTCACAGGTTTGACTGTATTTGCAAACTGTGTAGATCGTGATGAGCCGGCTGTCGATATATATTTTTTATAAAATGACCACGTTTTTGCATAATGGAATAGTTTCAAAATTAAATAGTCCATGTCAGTTACTTTGGGGTGAAAGGGTTAACACTATCAGAATTAGGACGGAGAAGATTATTAATTTGCAGATTCTGATGCCAGTTGTTTTCTGTAGAAATTATTTTTTGTGGGGGCCCTAGGCGTTCTGGTTCCATGAAAAAGACGAGAAATTTTCACCAGGATTGCGAAGAGATTTGGCATGAAAGTTAAAGTATTACATACATACCAAGAAAGTACCGTCATTTTGTAAAATAAAAAAATTGTGAAACAAAAACATGATTTGCACAAAAATTGTTACGAAAATGTGCCAAAACTATTTGCTTTCCAATTATGAAGTGGACTTTTACTGGCCTCAATTATGTAGCGAGAAAAAAAAATATACCCACAAGCCCGAAAACCAATTGCCAAATTGAATGCAAGAAACTCGTCTTTCTCAATTTAACATGGTTTGGCAGCACTTTAGAATCATTTCCATTGGAAATTATTCTAAAGTGCTGTCAAACCATATTTTTATTGAGAAAAAATGGAAAATAATAAATAAACAGCTGACGACAAAATTTAATTCAGCATTGTAAGGGTTAACTAACACAGTTACATTATCAGACCTGTTGTTCACAAATGTCGTAAGGCCCATTTTGGCGGCCACTGACCCAGTTTTGTAGCACGACCCTGTTACAGTTTGAAGTGGGGAAAACTGGCAGCGAAATCAATGCCGGTTAATTCCCCCAGAGAAACACCCTGTCAGCCAGAAACAAATGTAACTATGGCTGGAGAAATGGGGCTTACAGTGTATATAGAAGATGGTACTGTACGAGACCAAGTGGGTGGGGTAATGGGATTTTGTTAATAGGCATTTTTTTGGTGTCATAGGTCCGAGTCTTCCACCTGTGAGTGAGTCCAGGGAAATTGTCATACCTAACTGCCCATGGCCCTTAACTTACACCGTCTATTTGCCATTTTTATCATCAAAAACATGCTCTGACAGCACTTTAGAATAATTTACAACATGCTTTGACAGCACTTCAGAATCATTTCCATGGGAAATGATTCTGAAGTGCTGTCAAATCATGTATAAAAGCAACAGCAGACGACAATTGTTGTGTGTAGCGGTCTAAGGGTTAACGCATTCCATTAGGAATACACCTTTACGGTATGAAATTTATTAAATATTTTACTTAGGCCAGTTTTTTTTTATTAGTTGGTTTACAGATCCGCCGACCCGATTTTTTGACAATGTGGAAAAAAATAAAAAATTTAATTTCCGATTTTTTTTTAGATTTTTTTACCTCCGATCCAAAAAAAAAAAAAAAAAAAAAAAAAAAAAAAAAATTGTTTGCTGTGCCAAGAAAAGTAAGTGGCGGAAACCAGATCTTAGCAGAGCAGCGACAACAACAACAACCTGCGAATGGACGATTCGATATGATTTGATATATCTCCAATATGATTTGATATCTCCGTTTCAGATTGAATGCAAAAATTCAAAACCTTAACGCTCGGGTAAATGGCCTATATTTTCGTTTTCTTGCTCCGATGTGCTTCATATTTCATGTATGCGTTCTTCTAGGGTCCTCTACCGCCCTGCCACAAATCCACACTCGTGCCACCCCCCCACTGATATTCGTTTCAACTATATCGCCGCTTCGTTGTCTTGTATTTAATTATACCAGATACGGTATTAATATGTATGCATTACGCAACCCATTCACAGTGATCAACATTCAACAGTATGTGAATATGAAACTGAGTTGCTATGTAGAATATAAAGAAACTTGCTGAACCGACTCCCTACGTTAACCGACAAACTCTTGGTCCGAGACGATGCCGGTTAACACAAGTTTCACTCTATCACAATCACTGGCCTTTTTGTTTTTTACCGACCACAAACCGACCCAACCATGAGCCTTAAAAATGTGAACCGACCCAACCATGTGCCTTAAAAAGGTTAACCACTTCGTAACAGTTTCTCAAACCGGCCATATCTTCTACATAAGTTGCTCAAGTTCTTCAATATTTTAACACATCATTCATTGGTATGTGTGCTATACCTGCCTTGTCATACTTTATATTACCTTGACCTTTTGACCTTCACAGGGCTGCTGAAAGGATTTCGGTTAACCAGTTTGTCACAGTTTCTCAAACTGGCCATAGCATCTACATAAGTTGCTTAACTGCTTTAATATTTCCATACTTCATTCATTTGCATGTATGCTACACCTGCCTTGCCATACTACATATGACCTTCACCCTTTGACTTAACACTTTTGGTTCACCCGTTTGTCAGTTTCTTCAATATGCCGCCGGTGGCATCCGCGTTTGACTTTTTTTTTTTTTTTTTTTTTTTTTTCCCTGACCGACCCAAACCCTGTGCCAAAAAGAATAAAAAAATTGAAAAAACTTTTTTTTATTTTTATTTTTTTCCGACCGACCGACCCGATCTCGCGGAAAAAAAGACATTTAGTGTTACCCTTGTCCTTCCGTCCCGTCCGTCACCAACCTTGTAACTCATACAACTTGTAAACCGTACTAGCTACAGACCTGAAACTTGGTATGTAGCTTCATTATGATGAGTAGATGTGCGAAGTTTATTTTGATTTTTTATTCCACCCCTGGGTCATGGATTATCTCCCCCTTTTCGACTTATCATTTCCCAATTTTGCCTTGTAACTCATTAAAACTTTTAAACCATAATAGCTACAGACCTGAAACTTGGTATGTAGCTTCCTTATGATGAGTAGATGCGCAACGTTTATTTTGATTTTTTTTATTCGACCCATGGGTCATGGATTATCTCCCCTTTTTCGACTTAGAATTTCACCATTGTGCCCCGTAACTTGTAAAACTTCTAAACCATAATAGCTGGAGGTTTGTAGCTTCTTTAGGTTAGCCACCTCCAAATAGTTTTACTATATAATTTAACCGATTGCCATCCAATAAGGCCAGGCTCTCCTACTTTCACTATTCGTATGGATGCTGTGGGACCCACTTGTACATGACCTGCAGCCAGTCTGTACTGGTTCTGCATGAACTAAACAATAGGTTCACTTACTCCTAAGAAAGAAAAATCCAACCTTGTCATATCTTCCAATATTGTTTACATTTTTTGGCCACGGAAACTCTGTTTACATCACGTGACCAACATGTTCAGTGTTTTCTTTTAAATGCTACAAATATCCTGAAAACTGGTGTTAAAAGCACCCCAAAATGTTCCTCAAGTGAAACTGGGTAGTAATGGATCAAGATTTGCAAGCAAGCGGTGTCTGTGACCTCAAAACACCCGCACTATTTTTTTATACCGGACTATTTTTGCATACACCCTGGGCGATTTCGCACCATTTGGTATCCTCTAACCTTTATGGTGTGTAGATGCACAAAGTGAATTTCTATTTTTGCTTTGACACTGAGCCATGGATTATCTCCCCCTTTTGGACTTGAAATTTTGCCTCATTTACTATCAAAGCGATATGTGGGGCATCCGTGTTCTATGAACACATTTTCTAGTTTGACTGCAAACTATTACCAAATTGGAAAACAATGGAGTACGCCATCTTTTAAAATATTATCATAATATTATAAAAAATGGTGTACTCCAGTGTGATGCATGAGCATCACAACGCCATAATTTATGGCGTTGTGATGCTCATGCCATAACGTCATGACATCATGAATAAACATAAATGTTGTGAAATCTTGAATGGATGCCACTTAGCCGATAGTAGTCACTAATATTCCTTGATAAAGTCCTTGGTCTGAAACGTTGGAAGAGTGAGTTCCTTGTTAATGAAGTATCGTTCAAAATGGGAATAGGAATCAGGTGCGGATCCAGGCAGGGGCACGCCCCACTCTGAAATTGGTTGAGTTTTGATTTAAAAAAAATATTTGATCTGATTATTTCCTTATTTCTCATCCAAAGTGTATGTTGTTACCACTCATTTGAACCGTCTCATCGAGAAATAAGAAAACATTGCAGGAAATAATCTGAGTTTTTATGATATGAAAGTTGACGATCATATGCGACTCATTTGAAATCCACGCCCCCTCTAGACATAAATCCTGACTACGCCCCTGGGTATTGACTTTGTACATAGGACATGAACTTACAATAAAATGTACAATACAATATTATAGCTAAATAATGATATGGTAGCATGCTGTATGGGAGTAAAGTGATATACAAATTGTATATAATATAGTCACAGGTTTTTGTGAAGATAGCCACGTTTCACTTTGGATACACATGAATTAATAATTGCAGTAATAACCGTCATTCCTGGGATAAAGGTTACATCTCTTAAACGTGTTAAAGTGGCTGTGTCTCTGATGGTTCTTCCGAAAATGTATTTCACAAAAACAGTTCGGATATGTCAATGAATGTTGTATGAATATAGTCGCAACTTGTCACTGGGTATAAACATGAGTTTGTCGGCTAATTATCACATTTGAATGTCAGTTTCTGGTATCGTAAACATCAACTCCAGGACATTTCATGCAAAATTGAACTTGGTTGTATGCCTATTGTGTCACAGATCTATCGGGAAACCATGCGAGTAGTACCGCAATTCCAATGCAAGTCTACTGTGAAATGCTCTTTTACCAACTGTTTTGCTCGCTTTTCATCCAAATCTGAGACACAGGACCTTTAAAGAAGGCACTGTGTCTCAGATATTAATCAGACATTGTATGTGTATGAAAAGTGTATTAATTACATCCGTTTTAACCCATTTCATGCTGAGGATATGTCATTTTGTTTGTGAAAAATTCTAAATATTTTCTTTATATGTACTTAGAAGTATATGTTGTGACCACCATTTGAACCGTCTCGTCGAGACGGTTCAAATGAGTGGTCACAACATATACTTTCATTGAGAAATAAGAAAAATAAAAATGAAATATTTCATACCTGTAAAGGTGTAATGGGTTAAATATAAATTTCCAAACAGTTTCCAAATTTGGTCCATTGGAGAGAAATGAGAACAAATTATCAGTTTTTGCCATCAGAAAATATTTATCTTCAGCTTGAAAAGGATTAACCCTTACAATGCTGAATTAATTTTTGTCGTCTGATGTTTTTTTTTTTTTTTTTTTTTTTTTTTTTTATTTTTCATTTTTTTTTTTTTTTTTTTTTTTCTTTTAAAAATTTTAAAAACATATTTTGACAACACTTTAGAATGATTCTAAAGTGCTGTCAAACCATGCTTTTATTGAGAAAGAAGATTAACTATAACACAACAGCAGACGACTATTTTCGTTTCCCGCATTCTAAGGATTAAATAGTAAACCTGCAGACACTTTAATGGAAGATTTTATAAACAAAATCATTAGATGGTATTAATTGTTTTCTTTGAAAGAATCTGATACATGTACGTAGTAAACATCTCTTTACTTGATATTTTATAATCCCTTCCCTATATAATTAAATTTGATATTACCATTTAATTCAAACTATCTTTTGGATCAAAGGTACGCAGTAAATAAACAGTTGTTTAATTGATAACGCAGTAATGGAGATACCAGTAATGAATTAAATATTTATTATGATCAATATTCGTGACCCTCTCATGAAAATGTGCTTACCATGTTGTGTTTTTCTATTTTCTGTAATCATATCTTTTTGCCATGTAACTCGATGATATTTAGCGATGTTATCACCCCTAACTATCCAACAGTGGATTTTGCATGTAATATTTAATGAGAAAATGTTTTAATTGAATAATAAATGTACTGACAAATGCTGCAGATCGTTACAAGCTGTCTCATCAGGATCTACAGTGTTTGTAAAAGTTAGCTTTCTGGTCTGTATGGTTGAAAGAGTTGCTACAGCATCGTTCAGCCATGCATTAGTATGGTATATCCCTTTTCATGATGAGGCTACACCATTATGTTTGTGGAACATCCTAAATATTTTCCTTCTGTGCGCTCAGAAGTATATGTCGCGACCACCATTTGAACCGTCTCGTTGAGACGGTTCAAATGAGTGGTCACAACATATACTTTCATTGAGAAATAACAAACATAAAAGTAAAATATTTAATAAATTTCATACCTGTAAAGGTGTATTACAAAAGGAATGGGTGAAAGCCTGCAATTTTTGCATGGTTTTTTAAATGAAATGGTATTTTGGGATTAGCATTAATTTCTCGTGTAGTTTGTTTAGTTGGTTGTTCACAGGGTGTGTTCCATATTGCTTCATTAATCGCTATCTGTAGTGTTGAAACTATGCCTCCCTGTTTAATTTTTAATGAATTGACGCAAATATTGGATTATCTAACTTGTTGCGTACATGGGAACGGGTTTATAACCCAGTGGTAGAGCAGTTGGCTTCAATTCCGTATGAGTGGGTGGCAGGTGGGAGCATGCGATGGGTAATTTAACGATCGGGGTTCATACTTACCAGAATCCTAACCGGAGACCTGATTTGACCGTGTGGTGTGACTTTGGTGTGGTATTGACCTGGCACCAGTTCAGGTTAATCTAATTTCAGTGGTGAATTTATTGGGTTTTTTTCGATGCAGATATTCTGTTCTGATTGTGGGATTTTCCCTCCAATGCAGCAGGTTAAATACGGGATCGAACCCGTTGACCCGGCCTTAAATGACCTTATCTGTTGATAGGCCGTTAAAAACCAATAAATTAAATAAAATCAAATCCGTAGTTTATGGTTTTAATCCCCACCCTAGGCATGAAAATATTCTTCAATATAATGTCCATCCCCAGAGCTCCAGATAAGCTGCGTATATGCTTAAATACCCAATTAAAATTGCCAAAAACCCAATTGAAATCAGAAGTAGTGAGTATCAAAAAGCAATGAAAAATTTGTGGTACCTTTATCATGCTACAGAAAACAATCAACAGACAACAAATATAGCATTTTTTCCCCCATGAAAACACATCTTGGTATTTCATTAGAATTGTCTCCAAGGAGACAATTCTAATGAAATGCCAAGACATGTTTTCATTTAGAAGAAAACTATTCAATAATTGAGGTCTGTGATTGTATTTTACCCAATAAAAAATTTGAAATACCCAATTGCTTCAGAAATGATGGAATGACAATACGCAATTACTACTTGTATCCCCCGGACGAAAGTGGGGGGATACTATGGATTTGACACCGTTACGCCGCGTCCGCCGCAGACACTTCTTGTCCGGAGCATAACTCGAACACCCTTTGGAATATTTTCATGAAACTTCACACCTGCATAGACCACGAACCGAAGGTGTCGCGCACAAGAATGACAACTCTTGCGTAGCTAATTGTTTAGTTATCTCCATTTTTTGTTTCGCGCACTGACTTCGTGTCCGGAGCATAACTCGACCACCCTTTGGAATATTTTCACGAAACTTCACACATGCATAGACCAAGACCCGAAGGTGTGTCGCGCACAAGAATGACAACTCTTGCATAGCTATTTTTTTTAGTTGTTTAGTTAGTTAAACTGTGTTGACAATATTGTGGCAATATGTGGACATGTGCAGATATGATATGTAGATAAATATAGGACTATTAAAAAAAATTCTGTTCTCCAGTAGCGAGCATTATAATTTTTATTTTTTAAAAAAAAAATTCCATTTTTTTTTTCAAATTCTTTTTTCAATTTTTTTTTAAATTTTTGTCTAGTAGCATACGGTCGTAAGTGCTATATACAGACTATTATCATATAATAAAACAATTATTGACTAGTGAGCCATAGAATATAATCTGATATTCTATGGCTCACTAGTCAATAATTGTATAATATGTTCGGGCCAGTGAAAATTGCTTTCGGGCCCAGGCTTGAGGTCAAGGCGGGACAAGGCGAGGCATTTGATTCCGCGGAATTCTTGTTTACTTATCTCCCTTTGTTGTTTCATGCACTGATTTCGTGTCCAGAGCATAACTCGAACACCCTTTGGAATATTTTCATTAAACCTTACACATGCATAGACCACGACCCAAAGGTGTGTCGCGCGCAAGAATGACAACTCTTGCATCGTTAATTTTTTTTACTTATCTCCCTTTGTTGTTTCATGCACTGATTTCGTGTCCGGAGCATAACTCGAACACCCTTTGGAATATTTTTAGCTCACCTGAGCGAAGCTCATGTGAGCTATTGTTACCGCAATGTGTCCGTCGTCCGTGAACATTTTCAAACGTCTACTCCTCGGTAACCATTGGGTCCATAGTCACCAAACTTCATGGTCATGGTCCTTAGGTAGGGGGATTACAAATTTGTTAAAATGACGTCATTACGTAATCCAAGATGGCCGCCGTCTAAAAATACCAAAACTTGGTAGGAATGATCGATGTACATTGCTCTTTCAAAGTTGTTAAAATGGTGACCCTGGGGTCTAAAATGGGCGTGGCCCGTGGGGTCAAATTGTGGTCAAATTTTATTTTTGACCGAATATGGTCATTTCATATATCAAATTGAAGGTATCAATGAGGCGATCACTCTGGTGCATTTTTTGTCGAAATCGGATTGTTATGTCATCCAAGATGGCCGCCGAAAGGTCAAAAGGTCGTTCTTTTATTAGAGATTTCAAAATTCTTCTTCACATGAACCGCTTGGCCCATGGTAGCCAAACTTAAAAGTTATGGTCCATGGGTGAAGCCTTTTCAGATTTGTTAAAATGGAGGTCATCGCTAATCCAAGATGGCCGCTGTCTAAAAATAGCATAAATTCTTAAAAAATCTTCTTCTCATGAACCGCTTGCCGTATTTCGACGAAACTTGGTAGGAATGATCGATGTACATTGCTCTTTCAAAGTTGTTAAAATGGTGACCCCGGGGTCAAAAATGGGCGTGGCCCGTGGGGTCAAATTGTGGTCAAATTTTATTTTTGACTGAATATGGTCATGTCATATATCAAATTGAAGGTATCAATGAGGCGATCACTCTGGTGCATTTTCTGTCGAAATCGGATTGTTATGTCATCCAAGATGGCCACCGAAAGGTAAAAAGGTCGTTCTTTTATTAGAGATTTCAAAATTCTTCTTCACATGAACCGCTTGGCCCATGGTAGCCAAACTGAAAAGTTATGGTCCATGTGTGAAGCCTTTTCAGATTTGTTTTTTAAAATGGAGGTCATCGCTAATCCAAGATGGCCGCCGTCTAAAAATAGCATAAATACTTAAAAAATCTTCTTCTCATGAAAACCGCTACCGGATTTCGACGAAACTTGGTAGGAATGATCGATGTACAATGCTCTTTCAAAGTTGTTAAAATGGTGACCCCGGGGTCAAAAATGGGCGTGGCCCGTGGGGTCAAATTTTATTTTTGACCAAATATGGTCATGTTATATATCAAATCGAAGGTATCAATGAGGCGATCACTCTGGTACATTTTTTGTCCAAATCGGATTGTTATGTCATCCAAGATGGCCGCCGAGATGTCAAAAGGTCGTTCTTTTATTAGAGATTTCAAAATTCTTCTTCACATGAACCGCTTGGCCCATGGTAGCCAAACTTAAAAGTTATGGTCCATGGGTGAAGCCTTTTCAGATTTGTTAAAATAGAGGTCATCGCTAATCCAAGATGGCCGCCGTCTAAAAATAGCATAAATTCTTAAAAAATCTTCTTCTCATGAACCGCTAGCCGGATTTCGACGAAACTTGGTAAGAATGATCGATGTACATTGCTCTTTGAAAGTTGTTAAAATGGTGACCCCGGGGTCATAAATGGGCGTGGCCCGTGGGGTCAAATTGGGGTCAAATTTTATTTTTGACTGAATATGGTCATGTCATATATCAAATTGAAGGTATCAATGAGGCGATCACTCTGGTGCAATATTTGTCGGAATCGCCAAAATTTGCCAAAAGGTCCATTTATTCAAGATTTTTAACGTCTTTTTCTCAGGAACCACATGGCCGATGCTGGGTGAAGCATTTTCAGATTTTGTAAAATGAGAGTCATCGCTTAATCCAAGATGACCGCCATCTAAAAATAGCACAATTTTTTTAAAAACACATGAACTCGATGTCACATTCTCCTCTGGTGTTCATGGAGTCAGGTGAGCGAATTAGGGCCATCATGGCCCTCTTGTTTATTAAACTTCACACATGCATAGAAGACGACCCAAAGGTGTGTCGCATGCAAGAATAATAATTCTTGCGTTGTTAATTTCTTAGTTATCTCCCTTTGTTGTTTCGTGCACTGATTTTGTGTCTGGAGCATAACTCGAACACCCTTTGGAATATTTTCATGAAACTTCACACATGCATAGACCAAGACCCTAAAGGTGTGTCATGCAGGAGTGACCAACATGTGTGTTTATGACCAGAGAAATGGGGCTTATGTGGTTTGTGGCATGTGTGGAAGATCCTGATCAAATAACACACTCCTGTAGCCAGATAACAATCTATATTGCTTAATTGTACGAAGCATGGCCGGTGTTTCATTGATGGTATGGCGACCAGTGCCGATCCTGATCAGACTGTGCGGATGCACAGGCTGATCTGGATCTACACTGGTCGTAAAACACATAAGCCCATTTCTCCAGTCACAGCCACATAACAGCATGGCATTACAATGGATATGCAGAATGCCCTTGTGGATTATTAAATCTCATTGTTCACTCTGTCTGCTAACCAGTTTATTTTGCCATAAAGACATCATTCTGGTCCCGCAGTGACCAATTCACGGCCACATATTGGACTAAATTCAGCCAACGCCTGATCCATTACCAACATGACCTACATAGAAAATTAAATTTCAAAAGACACCCGAATGTTGTTAGCACTGATATTGTGAAGTCACTCTCTACTATATGTGTTCTTAATGCGGCTGTGACTTGATGGGGCTTGTGGGTTTTGCGACCAGTGTAGATCCAGATCAGCCTGTGCATCCGCACAGTCTGATCAGGATCTGCACTGTTCGCCATTTGATCAATGAAGCAACCCAGGCACGGATACAGAAATAATTGCAGGGAGAGGTTTGTAATTACAAGTCTGTGTAGCCGACCTCCGCGAAATGTTGGGGGGTCATCCCCAGGAAAATTTTAAATGCCAGATCGCCACAGATATGATTTCCTGACACCTATGCCACGAATTCACACTTTAAAATGAAGATTTTTATTGTAGATTTTCTTCTCTTTTTGTTTTGGCCGGGAGCAGGGGGGGGCGCGGTCCGCCGGACCCCATGGACCCCCCCCCTGGATCCGCGCCTGCAACCATAAGGCTTCTAACAAGGAATATAGATCGTTATCAGGCTACACTATTAGTGTGCTATTTCATCAGGAGAGGTCTGTCCATCTGTGGTCTTTTATGTCAAACTGTTTGTAAGTTTCTCGAGCATGCCATAACTTAATATCAATATTACTATATGGATTACTTTGACAGTCTTACATAAACTTCATACATGCTGCCATATGTGACACACTCGCATGACCATTAATATGACCATGACCGTTTTGAAGTTCAGAATGTTGCTGAAGCACGTAGCCATTTTTAAGTGACATAATGTCTAGTTTTTCAAGTGACTGACGGTACAATTGTGTACAAAAATACATTTACAACTAACTTATTTTATACGTTTCACAACTGTGCAAAATAGCGTTTTTAATATTTGTATCTAGAGGTTCCATTGCAATTCAGCTTAATGGGGGTATTCAAGTGCACTTTGTAATCATGAACATACAGTAGTTAATAGAGAAACTCATCAGAATTAAACACATTAAAGTTTACATGGTGTCCAGTTCAGAGAAATTGTATAGCACTACTTAAAGGTACATGCCCACTCTGACAGTAGCTAGGCACACAACTTGCATTACATCAAAAACATCATGACTTAGATATCAGCGGCGATAACCGTGTTTCCTTAAAATGTTAATGGACATTACCATTTATTCTCTGTATTTATTTTTTGATGTACAATGATCATACTTTGTAACCTGTCGAAAATATTATTTTTTCAGGTGACGCATTTAATTAGTATAATTAATTAAAACATAGCGTGTCTCATTTGCATATGAAAATAGCCTGATAACGATAATAGCGGGCATTCGTAATTTTTAGAACTGGTGGAATAGTGACACAATTATACACTTATTTAATTTCTATAAAGAACATTCTGTGCCTACTGAGTGGGCATGTACCTTTAATACTAGTATATCTTTAATACTAGTATATCTTTAATACTAGTATATCTTTAATACTAGTATACCTTTAATACTACTTTAATACTAGTATATCTTTAATACTAGTATATCTTTAATACTAGTATACCTTTAATACTAGTATATCTTTAATACTAGTATACCTTTAATACTAGTATATCTTTAATACTAGTATATCTTTAATACTAGTATATCTTTAATACTAGTATACCTTTAATACTAGTATACCTTTAATACTAGTATATCTTTAATACTAGTATATCTTTAATACTAGTATATCTTTAATACTAGTATACCTTATACCTTTAATACTAGTATATCTTTAATTACTAGTATATCTTTAATACTAGTATATATCTTTAATACTAGTATATCTTTAATACTAGTATACCTTTAATACTACTTTAATACTAGTATATCTTTAATACTAGTATATCTTTAATACTAGTATATTAGTATATCTTTAATACTAGTATACCTTTAATACTAGTATATCTTTAATACTAGTATACCTTTAATACTAGTATATCTTTAATTACTAGTATATCTTTAATACTAGTATATCTTTAATACTAGTATATCTTTAATACTAGTATATATCTTTAATACTAGTATATCTTTAATACTAGTATACCTTTAATACTACTTTAATACTAGTATATATCTTTTAATACTAGTATATCTTTAATACTAGTATATCTTTAATACTAGTATACCTTTAATACTAGTATACCTTTAATACTAGTATATCTTTAATACTAGTATATCTTTAATTACTACCTTTAATACTAGTATATCTTTAATACTAGTATATCTTTAATACTAGTATATCTTTAATACTAGTATACCTTTAATACTAGTAAACTTTAATACTAGTATATCTTGAATACTAGTATATCTTTAATACTAGTATATCTTTAATACTAGTATATCTTTAATACTAGTAAACTATATCTTTAATACTAGTATATCTTTAATACTAGTATATCTTTAATACTAGTAAAACTTTAATACTAGTATACCTTTAATAACTAGTAAAACTTTAATACTAGTATATCTTTAATACTAGTATACCTTTAATACTAGTATATCTTTAATACTAGTATACCTTTAATACTAGTATATCTTTAATACTAGTATATCTTTAATACTAGTATACCTTTAATACTAGTATATCTTTAATACTAGTAAACTTTAATACTAGTATATCTTTAATACTAGTATATCTTTAATACTAAGTATATCTTTAATACTAGTATATCTTTAATACTAGTATATCTTTAATACTAGTATACCTTTAATACTAGTATATCTTTAATACTAGTATATCTTTAATACTATATATCTTTTAATACTAGTATACCTTTAATACTAGTATACCTTTAATACTAGTATATCTCTTTAATTGCATGCTACCAGGTATTATAGATGTGTTGACAATTTTATGGAGTTCAATAAAAAGTTCAAAGGCTTTGGCATTCAGCAGTAAATGGTCCGCCAACTGAGAAAAGGTACCGTGTGAAATTTAAGTCTAAAGCCTATTGAAATGGGATTATGGTCTTGTGGTATACAGCATTGGACTTTAGATCTGGAGGCTGTGGGTTCAATCCCATCCGCATGAATAAGTATTTTTCAGACAGTGTAATCTCTAAACCGAACTCGGAGATAATGTATGTGATCTAGTTTTGAGAGGTTTCTTGGTAACGCATCTCGGTTAATAATGCATGATCATGATTGCAAAGGATATATGCATGTCCGGGAATGGTTATTTACCTGATATACAGTGGAACATCTGTAAACCAGACACCTTGGGGACCACCCAGGGTGTCCGGTTTAGAGAAGTTTCACTGTAGTATTTCCAATTCACTGGTTATTCAGATGAGAATTGAAACTCTCTTTTTCCCCTTAGCTGTTGCTGGGACGTTAAACACTCCCACATTTGTTCACATAAAGTCCCGTTTGTCTGACCAGGTGAAGAATCGTACATTTATGTTTATTATAACAACTGCAATCTCATCCATCCCACCAGGGTAGTTCATTAAATGTTTGAGCCATTGTGAGTTTGCACTCCAGGCATGCATGTGTAGTAAGTGTTAACCCTTTCAACACCACAGACCTGTATAGTGGTATTGGCAAATAGTGTAGATCCAGATGAGACGGCTCGTGACGAGCCGTCTCATCAGGATCTGCACTTTTTGCAAGTAATTTTCTCTTCTTTATTTTAGAACAAAAACACCCCCTTTTCATAAATGGACTAGTCTGAAAATCATTTTGTGACCATTGGATTGGCTGCAAAATTAACATATCAAAATCCATTACAGTTACTTGGGGGTGAAAGGGTTAAACCATGTAAACGGCTATGTCCTAACTCTGTAGACCATTGTTACACTGCGCTCTTACGCTGGTTTGGGTCTACACTGGTCGCATTGTCCATACACGGTCACAATTGTGTATGTAAATGTTGACGCCTTGATTTAACGACGGCACTGGCTCGATGACCTTGCATGTCGGGACTGACTATTTTAAGTCCCCATAGAACTAGGCTAGCACGAAGTTGTCGAATCGGCCATTCGCAGCGGGTCGAGGTGGGAATCGAACCCGGGGTTTCCCGATCCGCAGTCCAGCGCTCTACTTACTGATCTAATCCAGCCACCCTAATGTGTATGTAGGGTCGGTACTTTATATACCAGTGTGTGGACCTATGGCTTTTTGTATCAAAAACCAAAAATGCAAATTTATTCAGCGGTTTGCATTCACCTTGGGACATACACAGCGACTTAGTCAAACATGGATCCATGAAATTGTATGAAATAATTTATACCTACTGTGTCTCGGCCAGTTTTGTGAATTCTTAAACGATTATGCTCCTAAAGGTGCGAAGTTCAAGTTGTTTTCTTTTATGAAAACATAGTGTGGTTTTGTAGCCACTTGAATCGTATTGTAGCCTATTTGAGCTGATATGCGGAAGTGGCTGGAGAAATGTGGCTTATGGGTTTTGCGGCCAGTGTAAATCTAAATCAGCCTGTGCATCTGCACAGTCGGATCAGGATCTGCACTGTTCACCATTCCATCATGCTTCTAACAAGCAATGCAGGTCGTTATCAGGAGTGAGCTATGTGATCAGTAGCCTAATATGTTGCTCCTGTCCTGTAGCCTATTTCATCAATATTGCAAAGTATACTTTAGTAGCAAAGTATACTTTGAGGGAGCAATCATTTATTTTTCCTGAAATGCATTATTTCATATAGAACTAACAAATGCATATATTTCATGATTAAAAGTATGCAGAATTATTATACTGAATGTGTTACATTATCACAGCCAAATTGGCTGTGATAATGTAATAAATTCAGTATAATAAAAATTTATCATAAAATAAAATCATAAAATCATAAAATTTCTCCCTCAAAGTATACTTTGCTACTAAAGTATACTTGGCAATGTTGATGAAATAGGCTACAGGTGCTATACTTGTCACAAATCCCATAAGCCCCATTTCTCCAGTCACGGCCACATATGTGGATGCGGCTTAAATGGTGATTGAAGTTGGAAGATTATTTTACATGTACAGGTAATTCTCGTTATCTCGAAGTTGACCGGACTGAGCAAAATATATCGACATATCCAAACTTCGAGATAAAAATTTGCCAAATTTTGCGACCATTCTCGAAAAAATCCGAACAGAATCGCTTCATAAATACCGACTTTACTTTATTTCCGGATTTTCATAAATTGTGCACTTTCTTTTCACGAAATGCGCATGCATTGTTACTAAATATATCATATATGCATGACACAATTTCCGGTACACAACATTTGTTTTGGAAATCATACCCAATACACACCAATGAATAAGCGTTACATCTAAATGTCAATGATTGCCGTCTTTTCTGACGATGTTATTATTCAAGATTGCCACGCCGTTTATTTCATCTTCATGTTCAAGTGATCGGAAAACTCATTGATTAATTGGTTAATTATGGTTTAAGTGGATTCATTTAACAGGTTTGTGCAACGTTTAGCACATTTTAGCGGCAGCGGTTTTTATTTCTATAAACGTGTTAAAACTTACCTGAGATAATCGCTCTTAATCAGACTTCGCGGCACCAGGCACTTATTTTTCACATCGAGTTTTCAGAATACAAATATGAAGGAAACATGCTATCGGGACTCGATTTCCACCTCAACATAACCGAAATATCGACATTTCCGATATCGATTTATCAGGAGCAAAATACATGATCTATATAGGGAATTCGGCCGGGACCTCTGTATCGAGATAAGTAGGTATATCGAGATAAGTGATACCGAGATAAAGAGAATCGGCTGTATATCTAATTTGGTACCGAGATTCACAGCTCGTGAATTTATTCTTTCCAAGTTGACATATAGGATTTTGGGAGCGGATTTTAACCCTTTCAACACCACATATATGCCTTAACAAGTTTATTTCTTTATTGGTTAAATGTCACGTGGACGCATATCAGCATATCACATAAGCAGTAGGTGACAAAATATTTGATTTAGTCCTACATTTGTAAATTTATTCAGGTGAAATGTTTTTTTTTTCACATTCAGTACTATTTGTATATTGCATATATACCATTAACTTTAGTTGCTGAAGATGTAGAGATAGTCAAGGTCTGTAATTTGATATTAATCTAATATTACATAATTGAGATTATTTGTCACTCGAGAAATGGGGCTTAATGCGACCTTTAGTTGCCACCTGTTCACTATTCCGCCTGGAAAAACACCTTAGAGTGTACCATGTACCTGTGCTTATGGTATACATGCTTTTGAGCATGTTATGCAATAATTTCCTAATGGAAATCAGACAGTTTGATTGGTCGAGACTGAGCACAGCTCATGGTCTGCACTTCACCATTCAGCCTGAAAAACTCCTTAGAGTGTACCCTGGATCTGTACTTATGGTATAAGTGTTTCTGAGCACGTTCTGCAATAATTTCCAACTGGAAATCAGACAGTTTGATTGGCCGAGACTGAGCACAGCTCAGCCTCGGCCAATCAAACTTCCTGCTTTCAAGTAGGAAATGAAGACTTTGGTCTCAGAACGTTTTGTAAGCACACATGTTCTGGTCTCCCGATCCCCATCCCCTGGTAGGTTAGTTATCCAGGTTTGCATTATTTTTATTCACCCCGTCTCAGTTGAGCCGGTAGGCATAGACATGTAGTGTTTGGACTGGTCTGTCTGTCCGTGTGTCCGGTTAAGAAATTCTCCTCTCTGCCACCAGGGACATTTGTGTGCCGACAGGCCACATTTTCTAATTTGGTTATTACGATAATGCCATTCTGAAAGTTACAATAATATGTATATCAAAATTTTTCAAATACATGTACAGTGAAACCTCTCTAAACCGAACACCCTGGCAGGTCTCCAGAGTGTCCGGCTTATATTAGAGAGGTTTCACTATAATTCCAGCACAAAAATATTTACACAATTCCCTAACATTTGATTGGCTCGTAGCAAGTCTCTGTCCAAAATTTATATCCCAGTAAACTCCCACGCCGAACTACTTTCCGTAACCGTGAGGCGCAGTTAAAATAATTCTTCAGAAAGCGGAAAATAAACACATTTTCTTGATGAATTTATTTAAAATGCTGGAATTGTAGGGAATGAATGGCCTTTTTGTGGAATTTATCGGGGATATAAACTTTGAAAAGTCACGGGAATACTGGACGAGGCCTTCCAAAAAATTACAATTTTCAAAAAAAAATAAAAAAAAATCTTTCTTTTTTTTCTTTTTTTTAGAAAATTGTAATTTTTTATCGCTTTGTCCAGTATTCCCGCGACTTTTCCAAGTTTATACCCCGATAAATTCCACAAAAAGGCCATTCATTCCTATAGTAAATCATTCGGAGCCATAGTTGTGTGCTATGCGATCACGAACAGACATTAGCACCTGAGATAAATGACCAAGAAACTCATCAAAAATAAGATCACAGTTGCTTTATTGGTGTCCGGTTTAGAGAGGTTCCACTGCACCTGTATTCCATAATCCTGTATGTCCATGTGATCTTTAGTAATTATGCCACCGGGTTTCGAAGAAACGGGTGGCATATAGTGTTTGGACCGTCCGTCCGTCCGTCCGTCTGTCCGTCTGTCCGTCCGTCCGTCCGTCACACTTTTCGGTTAACCACTTTGTCACAGTTTCTCAAATATGCTGCAGGTGGCAACCGTGTTCGACAGACGCATTTCTTGTTCAAATTAATATGAAAGTCAGTGGGTGGCACGTGCAGTTTGCACATTCCCAAATAGTGTCACAGTTGCTGCTTCCGATTACATCTGTTGACAAAATTACCTTACAAAATTAACGTCTGCGTATGCATAGATCCTGCATCGTTCTGTAATAGTCCCATAATTTATGTGCACCATGTTTTGTAGTTCACAGCAGGCCCCAGTTTAGGCATGCCTTCTCACATTGCACTACTGTAGCCGATTTCACCAAAATTATAAAGTATATCTTGCTAAGTACCGCTACACCTTGAGGGAGAAATTTTCAATTAAATTTGTATTATACTGAATTTATTACATATCACAGCCACAATGGCTGTGATAATGTAATAAATTGAGTGTATAATTCTGCATACTTTTAATCATCAAATAGATGCAGTTGTTAGTTCTATATGAAATAATGCATTTCCGGAAAAATAAATGATTACTCCATCAAAGTACACATTGCTAGATAAGTATGCTTTGCAGTTTTGGTGAAATATGCGACAGCGACAGTGTTCATTCAATTTGCTACAGTGGAACCTCTTGGGTCTCCGATATGCCTCATTTTCCCATGGCCGCATTTTTGAACACACATTAATGGTACATGCCCACTCAGTATGCAAAATGTTCTTTATATGAATTAAATAAGTGTAGTTATGACACTATTCCACCAGTTCTAACAATTACAAGTGCCAGCTATGCAGATATAATCATTTAGTAATAATTATTTTGCTGATAGTGACGCACAGTGGTATCAGGCTATTTTCATATGCAAATGAGGCATGATATGTTTTCATTATTTACACTAATTAAATGTGTCGTCTGAAAATATAATATTTTTAACAGATTATAAAGTATGATCATTGCACATAAAAAATAAATACAGAAAATAAATAGTAATGTCCGCTACATTTTAATGAAATACAGTTATCGCCCCTGATATCTGTGTGGAAACTGTGTGATATAAAATGTATAATAATGCCAGTCACTACGTGGGGTAATGGTGAATGAATGTTTATTTTGCCAGAAAATGTCTCCGATGATGTCTCGGATATAAAGAACATTTTGTGCCTACCCAATACAATCAATCAAGAAGCTTCCATGAATTCATCCGTAAGGATTCGTATCTTAGTGTTCAATCTTACTGGGATTCACACCCCGGATTCACACGTGGGGCCCAGTAGCCTATTTCATCAACATTGCAAAGTATACTTTACTACCAAAGTATACTTTGAGGGAGTAATCATTTATTTTTCCTGAAATAAATAATTTCACATAGAACTAACAAATGCATATATTTCATGATTAAAAGTATGCAGAATTATTATACTGAATTTATTACATTATCACAACCATTAAATGGCTGTGATAATGTAATAAATTCAGTATAATAAAAATTAATAAATTTAAAAAAAAAATGAAAATTTCTCCCTCAAAGTATACTTTGCTAGAATTCATCCGTAAGGATTCGTATCTTAGTGTTCAATATTACTGGGATTCACACCCCGGATTCACACGTGGGGCCCAGAGCTCCAGATCAGTTTTTTATCTAAAGAGTAGTATACTTCCATATTTCCAATTCAATGCATATTGTACTTTTACAAATGTATTATGGATTTCCTTCCTTATTATACCCCCCGCAACGAGTTGTGGGGGGGTATACTGGAGTCAGGTTGTCCGTCCGTCCATCTGTCCGTCCGTCCGTCCGGGCACACATTAGGGTACTTATGTGGCTAGCCCCACAGGGTTATGGACTTGGTAAAGGATAGGGTTGGTTACAATTAGCCACTTAAAAAATCCTTTTATATGGCTAAAAATCGTTTTATGTGGCTAATATTTAACATGTGATAAGCCACATAAGTATAGTACTGTAAGAACGTCCGTCCGTCCGTCCATGTGTGTGTCCGTCTGTGCGTCCGTAAACTTAACATCAGAGAAATATTGTTACAACTTCTATTTCCTTCATCTAAAATGCTTAATAGTTCCTGTATGGCTCTACTACCATGCTGTGCCAAATCCACGACCGTCCAACCCCCGCTGATCCCAAGGTCAAGGTCAAATACTTAGTCTCTTTACAAAACTTAACATCAGAGAAATATTGTTATAGCTTCTATTTCTTTCATCTAAAGTGCTTAATATTTCTCACTTGCATTCCTGTAAGGCTCTACTACCATGCTGTGCCAAATCCACGACCGTCCAACCCCCGCTGATCCCATGGTCAAGGTCAAATACTTAGTCTCTTTACAAAACTTAACATCAGATATTGTTATAACTTCTATTTCCTTCATCTAAAATGCTTAATATTTCACACATGCATTCCTGTAAGGCTCTACTACCATGCTTTTCTAAACCCACGACCGTCCAAACCCCGCTGATCCCATGGACAAGGTCAAATACTTGGTCTCTTTACAAAACTTAACTTCAGAGAAATATGTTATAACGTCATCTAAAATTCTTAATATTTCATGCATGCATTCCTCTAAGGCTCTGCTATCATGCTGTGACATATCCCCGCTGATCCCAAGGTCAAGATCACATACTTAGTCTCTTTACAAAACTTAACATCAGAGAAATCAGTTATAACTTCTATTTCCTTGCTTGGATCTGCTTCACATTCACGTTCGTGCCGCCCCCGCTAAGCCCAGAGTCAAGGTCACAAGCCCACACTTGGAAAATATTACATATTTAGGGGTACCTGGGCCCACGCGGGGGTATTCTGTAACCCTCGCTTACTGACCAATCTAGTTAAATAGGGAACAAATGATACAAATTATTTTTTTAAAAAATCACTTATTTGAGCTACGAAAAGCTTTTGCTTTTTGAAGCTCAACTTAGTAAATTTTTAACTTTATTACAGTCTTTTTACTACGCAATTGAAAATCAATGCATATTTTCACATTACTGTGCATATTTTGTACTCCCACTTTTGATAATCAGTGTTTATTCAGTTAAAATAAGTGTGTAAAATATGCCAATACGCACCTTCTCTGGAGCACTGCTGGGGCCTAGTACTTCAGTGTATTAATGTGGTGTCTGGCACCGGATCAGGACACTGTCTTTGTGTACTGAACATTTTTATACCCACTTTTTGAGAGAGAAAAAATGGTTACCGGTATATTGTTTTCGTAACGGGTGTCTGTCCATCTGTACGTACGCCCGCCTGCCCGCCCACCACATTTCTTGTAAGAAGTAAAACTTTTTAACCTTAATAGGTAGGGACTTAAAACTTGGTGTATACCTTCCTTATTGTGTGTAGATGCACAAAGTTAATTTCGATTTTTGATTCGACCCCCGTGTCATGGATTATCTCCCCCTTTGGCTTAGAATTTCCCAATTTTGGCTTGTAAGAAGTAAAACCTTTTAGCCGTAATAGGTAGGGACTTGAAACTTGGTGTGTGCATTCCTTATGGTGTGTAGATGTGTAAAGTAAATTTGATTTTTGATTCGACCCTCGGTCATGGATTATCTCCCCCTTTTTGACATAGAATCTCCCAATTTTGGCTTGTAAGAAGTAAAACTTTTTAACCGTAATAGGTAGGGACTTGAAACTTGGTGTATGCCTTCCTTATATGGTGTGTAGATGCACAAAGTGAATTTCGATTTTTGATTCCACCCCCGTTCATGGATTATCTCCACCTTTTCGACTGAGCATTTGGGAAAAGTGGGTATATTGCGATGGCGAGCCATCGACTGTGCCCTAGTTATTGCAGTTTTAATGCTAAATGTTCAGTACTGCCCAGATACAGGTACATACCCATCTGCATGTGACCTTACTGATGAACGGGTGTAAAACCCAATCGGTCACATCAAACCTGAATGTTGTGACTATTCATCGTTGTTTCATGCTCAAAACGACAGGTCAACTGACTTTCACTATGTACTTTATGCATATTGGATGAAACTATGTCAACCATGACCTCATAAAATTGATAATTACAGTTGACACTGTATGAAATTTGTGTTCAAATTAAGATGTGTGTTGATGATATCAGATATTAATTCCACTACATTTTCACACAGCTTTCAAGGTCATAAAATCTGGAATTTGTTACGCCATAAAATGAACTATTTGTTGCCGAAATGTGTATCCATGTATGTTTTCCCCACACAAATACCATACATAAATTTGTAATGTTCTCACACACACTTGCACATCAATTCTGTTTTTTATCAAATAACATTATTATTAATTCATATTAAAGATACATGCCTACGCAGTAGATACTAAATGTTATTTATATCAGAGACATCATCTGAGACATTTTCTGGAGAAATAAACGTTCATTCACCATTACCCCACATATTGATTGGCATTATTATACATTTTATATCAGACGTAAATTTCCACACTGATATCAGGGGCGATAACCGTGTTCCCTTAAAATGTTAAGACATTACTATTTATTTTCCGTATTTATTTTTTGACTTTATCATACTTTATAATGTGTCGTAAATATTACTTTTTCAGGTGACACATTTAATTAGTATAAATAATTAATATGGAAATAGCCTGATACCACCGCTAGTCACTATCAGTAAAATAAATACTACTAAATGATTGTATCTGTATAGCGGGCAATCATAATTTTTAGAACTGGTGGAATAGTGACACAATTATACACTTATTTAGTTCATATAAAGAATATTTTGTGACTACTCAGTGGGCATGTACCTATAATTCCAGCACAAAAATATTTACACAATTCCCTAACATTTGATTGGCCCGTAGCAAGTCTCTGTCCAAAATTTATATCCCAGTAAACTCCCACGCCAAACTACTTTCCGTAACCGTGAGGCGCAGTTAAATACACACATTTTCTTGATGAATTTATTTCAAATGCTGGAATTACAAGTTTATGTCCCCGATAAATTCCACAAAAAGGCCATACCGGCCTTCGTCCAGTATTCCCGCGACTTTTCCAAGTTTATACCCCGATAACTTCCACAAAAAGGCCATTCATTCCTATAATAAAGGCACAAGGTCTCCGTAGAAAGTGATGAAACAGTTTAGTGAAAAATAATTCAGTTTTAGATTTGTATTGTACCTTTGAACCCAATTGTATGATAAAATTGCCTGCAAAAATCTGAATTGGCAAATAAAAATGATTTTAGTAATAAAACGAGTAACGTAACTAGCCGTCTCATCAGGATCTTCACCATTTGCAGATATTTTCTGATTTTTAAAAACGATACTCTTTTCTGATAAATAGAATCATTGAAGTTAGTTAGTGGTGAAAGGGGCAATGCTTCATTCACCTCAGGTCATTCAGGTCACTTACAGTAAGCAGTTGAGGGTGATTGTCATATTATGTAAATAAATGTACATCTAATTGTCACATATCTGCTCCCCATTAGAAATACGGCTGGGACGGGTGAACTGTACTAGTTTAACCCTTTCAACAGGACAGGCCTGTACAGTGGTATTGGCATAAAGTGTAGATCTAGATGAGCTGTGCAAGTAATTTTCATAAATGAACTAGTCTGAAAATCATTTTGTCACAGTTAGATTGGTTGCAAAATTAACATACAAATTACATGTATCAAAATCCATTCCAATTACTTAGGGGTGAAGGGTGGTGAAAGGGTTAATGTATGACACTTATGACCAGTGTAGATCCAAATCAGCCTGTACATCTACACAATCTGATCAGGGTCTAAGCTATGTGAATATCCTAAAGATAAATCCACCTTCCATACACTGAACTGAACCTAACTTGTATCAGGGGAGATAATCTTACTCGCTCAGTCGCTCTCTCACTCAGTCAGTCGGTCTGTTGGAAATATTGTTTCTGCTCTATATATCTTCTAAACTGATGAATGGATTTTCACATACCGGTAATTTTCCAGAAATGTTTGCGATGATGAGACGATGTGTCAACGTTCAGCACCCACGTGCAGGCCCGAGGTCCACTTTTTTAGCCTCAAGGTCCACTTTTTTAAACCCCCCTAGATACCTCAGGCCCTTTGGGCCTTCAAATCGAACCCCCCCCCCCCCCCCCTTCAAACAGGTCTGGCTACGGGTTGAGGTCACACTTGGAGGTCAAAGGTAAAGAATTGGCATGAAATTTCGATTCCGAGCTATGGAACTTTCTGATATTGAACCTGTTCATGTGTCAAAGCGATGTTTGTGGGATATTAACCCTTTCAACACCACAGGCCTGTACAGTGCTAATGGCAAACAGTGTATATCCAGATGAGCCGGCTCACAACGAGCCGTCTCATCAGGATCGGCACTTTTTGCAAGTAATTTTCATAATTTTGAGAACAAAAACCCCCCCTTTTCATAAATGGACTAGACCGAAAATCAATTTGTGACGATTGGATTGGTTGCAACATTAACGTATCAAAATCAATTCCAGTTACTTATGGGTGAAAGGGTAAAGATCACTCCTGTGGTAGCTAGGTCATGTTTATTTTAGAGGCAGGTGAGGATATGAATCTGCAAATTATCATATCTGATCTAAGCAATAATCAATCCATTATAAAATAATTTACCATTATCATAGACACATACCTGTCATAATGTCATTACTGCAGTCATTGTTTTGCTGGAGGCGTGGAATACTAATCAGCGATATGATACCATCAATTATTAACGATCCAGTTTCTCTAATGTAGTATTGTTGACCTGTGTGTGTTTCTTCATACCTGTTTGTTCGTTGATCTAAGGTGGAATGTGTTAATATTCAATGTCATGTTGGAGCAAATCATAAAGAAGACATTTTGGAATATTGACAAATTATAGGTACACCAAGGTACTGGAACATTTTTCCAATGGTTCTCTGCTCATTTTATTGTCGCGCCCGCTTGTGGAAAACGCGATATAGTCGGCACTTTCGTACGGTACGGTACGTACGGTACATACGGTACGTACGTACGTACGTACGTACGTGTCCAGTTAAAGTTTTTGGTTAAGTTTTTTGGTTAAGTTTTTTGGTTAAAGTTTTGGTTAAGTTTTTTGGTTAATGTTTTTGGTTAAGTTTTTTGTTATACTATATCTCATTTTCATTCTACCCCCCTCCCGTGCAGCCCCTGTGCCCAATGTCAAGGTCCAATTACTTTGAACTTTTTGGTTAAACTTTTTGCTTAAACTTTTTGCTTAAACTTTTTGCTTAAACTTTTTTGCTTAAACTTTTTTGTGAGTCCGGTGAAAGTTTTTTGTTAAGTTTTTTTTTGGTTAAGTTTTTGTCGCGCCCGCTTGCGGAAAGCGTGATATAGTCGGCACTTTGAAAGCGTGATATAGTCGGCACTTTGGCGTACGTACGTGTGTCGTGTGTCCGGTTAAATTTTTTGGTTAAGTTTTTTGGTTAAGTTTTTTGGTTAAAGTTTTTTGGTTAAGTTTTTTGGTTAAGTTTTTTGGTTAAAGTTTTTGGTTAAGTTTTTTGGTTAAAGTTTTTTGTTATACTATATCTCTGCAACTGCTTTGCCCATTACCTTGAAACTTCACATGGGTGTTATCATCATCTATATTTTCATTCTACCCCCCTCCCGTGCAGCCCCTGTGCCCAAGATTTAATTACTTTGAAATTTTTGGTTAAAGTTTTTGTCGCGCCTGCTTGCGGAAAGCGCGATATAGTCAGCACTTTGGTGTACGTCCGTCCGTACGTGCGTGTGTCTGGTTAAAGTTTTTTGGTTAAACTTTTTCCATCTACTATATCTCTTTTTTTTTTAGTGTCCATGCCTCGCCCCAAGGCGCGACATGCAGGCCGCGGCCATCTAGTCTTGTCATATGGTTTAATCTGGCTGTAAAACGTGTTTCTCTACAATTTTTATGTGCCTCAAATTTTTTGTTTAACCCTTAGACCACTATCTTATATTATTTGTCGTCTGCTGTTTATTTATTATTTTCCATTTGTATCATCAAAAACATGCTTTGACAGCACTTTAGAATAATTTACAACATGCTTTGACAGCACTTCAGAATCATTTCCATTGGAAATGAATGGAAATGATTCTGAAGTGCTGTCAAACCATGTTTTTATTGAGAAATAAGGCAAGATATAAAAGCAACAGCAGACGACAATTGTTGTGAGTTGCGGTCTAAGGGTTAATATATTGCCACACTGTTTGTCTGTCTGTGTCTGTGCTCATCCATCTTTCTGTCTGTCCGAGATTTACATTGAAGTTTTTGACTACCTATATATAGTACCTGCTACCATCAATCAGATTGGCTTGAAACTTCATATGCTTATTTGTCTTCATCAATATATTCATTCTATAGCCCGCACCGTGGCTGCTGTTGTCAAATTACTTTTTTGAGGGGTGCATCCATCGGTGTTACTGATTTCTTGTTTTCATTTGCAGCGTCTTGGCTTGGCCTTGTATCAGACCGTTATACCGTAATAACCCTGACTATTGGATACCAATTATTCTGGCAAATACATATAAATGATGGTGTGTCCATGAGGTAGCCGGATTAGCTCTGTAGGTAGAGCGTAGGACAAGCATTTACATTTACAAAGTGTGTCCCAATATTTATGGTTTATAGTATGGTTGTATTATAGGAATGAATGGCCTTTTTGTTGAATTTATCGGGGTATAAACTTGGAAAAGTCGCAGGAATACTGGACGAAGGCCGGAAGGCCTCGTCCAGTATTCCCGTGACTTTTCCAAGTTTATATCCCCGATAAATTCCACAAAAAGGCCATTCATTCCTTATAATTCCAGCATTTGAAATAAATTCATCAAGAAAATGTGTTTATTTTCCGTTTTCTTAAGAATTATTTGAACTGCGCCTGACGGTTACGGAAAGTAGTTCGGCATGGAGTTTACTGGGATATAAATTTTGGACAGAGACTTGCAACGGACCAATCAAATGTTAGGGAATTGTGTAAATATTTTTGTGCTGGAATTATTGGTTTATCACAATAACAGCATATTCGGATACAATTTGTTTTGGAAAACCCCTGTTTATATGGTGTCATTACGGTAAGTGTTACTTCTACTACTTTTGGTTGTTTGGTTTCATGTCTTTCATAAGTCTGAAATAGGCATGGGGTGACACTCGGGCATCTTAGGTTAATTTCTATTGTGCTGAATGACCTCTAAATTTCCATGGTTTTATCATGTGGTTGCTCTCACACGATATATTAATATTTTGAAAACAGCTACAGCTACCATTTACTATGATTTTATTATGTATAACCATCCTTTGACGACATAACATAAAAGTGTCGGCAACACGTCTTATCATACGCCAAGTTAACAAAGGAATGAGGCCGCTTCCAGACATTTCCCGCGGTTCAGACAGCCTCTGCCGGGGCTGGTGTGAAATGTGCTGTGATTGGACAGATATTAAGGCGCCCTCAGGGACCGCTGCTATGATTGGCTAGGAAAGATAATCTCTAACCCTGTGAAGTCCAAACGATAGACCAGTGGGTTAGAGATTATCCCAAATCCCCGGGAGACATAAGCTCGCGTCACTAGGTTACCGATGCGTTGCAACCAACCATGACGGACGGAGCAGACGCTTGAAACTGCACATGTTGCACATATGATCGTGAACCAGGACCTAATCCCGAGTGACTCGCTATGTATCCATGCATGTACATAAATTGCTTGTTGCCGGGTGCCCAATTTAAAACCAGATTACAACCTAATCTGACTCATAACCATCCTTTGACGACATAACTTACCGGTTTTTATTTTACGAACAATATAATGTGACAAGTAAACGCATATCCATTCATATTCAAAGGTATGTGCCCACTCAGTAGGCATAACAGATTATAAAGTATGATCTTTGCGCATCGAAAAATAAATACAGAGAATAAATAGTGATGTTCGTTAACATTTTAAGGAAACACGGTTATCGCCTCCCTGATATCAGTGTGGACAGTTACGTCTGCTATAAAATGTATAATAATGCCAATCAATACGTGAGGTAATCGAGAATGAATGTTTACTTTGCCAGAAAATGTCATATCTACAGAATATACAAACCTAAATGTCTCCCTATATTATAACCTACTGAGTGGGCATGTACCTTTAAACAGTACTTGATTGATTATGTTTTGTCATTGTGTACATCGGTATCTGGATGTGTAATTCAGGGTGTCGCTAATTATTCTGTAAACATTAACGTTGTTTAACCCTTTCCCTGTTTTGAGATATTTCGACTCTTCCAAATCGAAAACATCTGAATAAAAGAATCAAATGCTGGGTCAAATGATGGTTAAATTATCTTGATAGAGAAAACATTGTGGGAAAAGGAGAAATTGCAAGCAATTTCTCCTTTTCCCACAATGTTTTCTAAAGACATCTTCTGAAGAGGCGTGAAAAGTCGTTTCTATCAGGGAAAGGGTTAAGGTGACTAACATTTGTTCAGTAAAGGGACATTCATGTATATGTATGTGTACAATAAATGACTATGTATGTTAGATACAGAGGAAAGCCTACTGATATCAACTAGATGATCTTCAAATCACCTTGCTCAGCCATCTAGTCTGCTCATAACTTTTACAGCGTCTACAGTTACGATTATAAACACATTATTAACAAACTATGTACCTTGCACACATCTGTGCAGTCTGAACATGGTCTATGCTGCTTGCAATGGATCTGAAACTTTGCACACATCTTCTGCACATATTGAACATGTGCACCATCATGTTTTTATGACGAAAAACTATTTTTTCACAAAAATACGGCCTTTCCAACTGAGCAGGGTCTATGCTGTTTGTAATGGGTGTGCTGCGTGCATATTGTCATGTACATATTCAGATGTCCTTCCGGCTGATTGGTGTGAGCCGACCTATAGGCAGTGGTGTCATTTGTAACACTGACAGATCTCATTAGTGGTTGTGTGATTAAACTTACTGTCTTTCTTACCTACAGCGAACTTCTCTTGGGCTTGGAATTTTAACTGCAATTGGGTTGTTGGGGGGATGGGGGTGAGAGGATTTGTAAGGTGAATTTTACTTTTAATTGGTGGGCAGTTGGTTGGGTTGGGAACATGCGAACGGTAATTTAACCATGGCGCTCATCGTTACAAGAACCTAATATCCCTGGTTTGGCACTTGGGTATGTTGCAAAGTATGCTTATCTTGCTAAGTACACTTTCAGGGAGAAATTTTCAATTTTTCTGACCAAATTATTATACTGAATTTATTACATTATCTGTAATAAATTCAGTATAATAATTCTGCTTACTTTTAATCATCAGTGGGAGACAAATTCATATAAGCTTCACGCTTGTTTTCATATCCCTGTCATTGTATACCTTGTATTGTACCATATACTGTCGAATAAATATTGTTTAAACTAATCATCAAATATAGGCAGTCATTAGTTTTTATGAAATAATGCATTTCGGGGAAAAAATAAATGATTACTCCCTCAAAGTATACTTAGCTTAGATAAGTATGCTTAGCAATTTTGGTGAAATTGGCTACTGACCTGCACGTCACTCTCTGAAATTCCACACTCACATGAAATTGGTTGTATACAAGTGTTTGTGGTGGATGTTTCACCTTTGTGTTTTGCAACCACTTTGTGATGGGTTTCTGTGTGGATGTTGGATGTGTTGTGTGGATGGATGAATAGATGCTGTTTGCCAAGCCAGGTTTGTGATGTTGTTAGCTATTCATGTAATACATTTTATATGGAAGATCTGTAACTTTGTGAAATAAAATATAACAAATTTACATGCTTACTATGTTATGTAAATGAAAATAGGGTGTTTAACCCTTTCACCCCTAATTAACTGGAATGGATTTTGATATGTTAATTTTGCAACCAATACAATTGTCACAAAATGATTTTGAGACTGAGTCCATTTATGCTTTAGAGTGTTTTTGCTCTAAAAAATATTAAACTTACTTGCATAAAGTGCAGATCCTGATGAGATGGCTAATGACGAGCCAGCTCATCTGGATCTACACTTTATGCCAATACCACTACAAGGGCGTCTGTACTGTTGTCCAATTCACTATACAGGCCTGTGGTGTTGAAAGGGTTAAACTATGTATTGAGAACGACTTGGCTATTCAGCACAAAATGATAGACCAGACCGGCATGCCGCTCTTCAAAGTTCCACACTCACATGAAATTGGTTGTATACAAGTGTTTGGTGTAGATGTTTCATCTTTGTGTTTTGCAACCACTCTGTGGTGGGTTTCTGTGTGGATGTTGGATGTGTTGTGTGGATGGATGAATAGATGCTGTTTGCCAAACCAGGTTTGTGATATTGTTAGCATGTAATTCATTTTATTTGAAGGATCTGTAACTTTGTCCCGGCCTTAACCCTTTGAACCCTAAAGCCCGCTTTAGCGGTTTATGCACACGGTGCAGATCCAGATCCAGATGAGTCGGCTCGTAACGAGCCGCCAGTCTCATCAGGACGTACGGTAAAAAACGGTACGTAATATGTTTTAACAGCTCATCAGCTGTAACAGCTGTACTATATAGGGTACAGAGTTTGTGTACACAACTCCTCCGAAACCGTTCAGTCGATCAATCCTTTTTAACTTAGCCATTTTTTCTACATTTTTGTATACAATTCTATATAGGGTACAGAGTGTACACAACTCCTCTGAAAGCGTTCAGTCGATCAATCTGAAACTATACACACGTCTTCTACACATATTGAAAATGTGCATTTTGGTGTTTTTATGCCGAACAAATATTTTTTAACAAAAATAACACCTTTTTAACTTAGCTATTTTTTCTACATTTTTGTATACAAGTCTATATACGGTACAGAGTTTGTGTACACAACTCCTCTGAAAGCGTTCAGTCGATCGATCTGAAACTATACACACGTCTTCTACACATATTGAAGATGTGCACCTTGGTGTTTTTATGCCGAACAAATATTTTTTAACAAAAATATCACCTTTTTAACTTAGCCATTTTTTCTACATTTTTGTATACAATTCTATATAGGGTACATAGTTTGTGTACACAACTCCTCTGAAACCGTTCAGTCGATCGATCTGAAACAATACACACATTTTCTACACATATTGAAGATGTGCACCTTGGTGTTTTTATGCCGAAAACATATTTTGTAACAAAAATATCACCTTTTAAACTTGGCCATTTTTTTCACATTTTTGTATCCAATTCTATATAATTTCTACTTTACACATCTCTACCTAAATTAGTATACCTGTTTATTACAAGAGGAAGAAATAATGCTATAGATTTTCAAATTCTCATTAATGTTTCTTGCCTTGGTGACAGCTTCACATTTCTGCATCTTCGCTGTCTGGCCCATCTTCGACGGGCGTATTTTGTGACTTGCGGCACTCTTGTTGAAAGTAATTTGAGAACAAAATAATCCCCCTTTTCATAAATGGACTAATCTGCAAAATTAACCTATCAAAATCCAATCTAGTTACTTAGGGGTGAAAGGGTTAAAATCCCAACATGTTATTGGCGGAATTATTGTAGGTACATAATCACATGGTGTGTCTTATATAGGCCATCACATACTGACCCATATACCGGTGGAGCTACTTGTTTATTGGATTATATATGGTAGTTGGTGCAGTGGAATGGAATGGAATTCTGGATCAAGCCGTCTGAACAAACAATCAAGTGGGGAAAATTATACTGCATAGCTGCACACAATCCTGCAAGGGTGTCTAGAATAAGAATAAATAGGTTAATTACGTCTCATCAACTGTGCATCACAAAATATACAGAACAGTAATACAATCAGAGCTCCAGATAAGGAATTAGTAATTGAGTATTTTCACTCCATCATTTCTGAAGCATTTTAAAATGTTACATGTAATTGGGTGAAATAAAATCACACTACTGTTTACACATCAACAGACAGATAGTTTGCTTCGAAGTGAAAACATGTCTTGGCATTTCATTAGAATTGTCTCCTTGGAGACAATTCTAATGAACTTGAATACCAAGATGTGTTTTCATGGAAAATAAGAAAAATATGCTATATTTGTGGTCTGCAGTTTATCGTTTGCTGCAGCATGATAAAGGTACCACAAAATTGTTATTGCTTTTTGATACTCGCTACTTCTGATTTCAATTCAGTTTTTGGCAATTTTAATTGGGTATTTAAGCAAATACGCCGCTTATCTGGAGTAAGAATACAATTGAAGTGCATGTACACTTGCCAGAATGGGCAATAGCCTAGGGATATGACATTGCACTTCAAAACTGGAGGGTGTGAGATCAATCCTCTCCGTAGGCGTGAAAAATACTTGCATATTATTTCCATCCCACTTGTCTGTCGGATGGGACTCAGGTCCGGTCTATATGACCTAAGCTGTTGCTGGCATGTATCCTTGCTGTGAGAAACCATAAATTGATGTGTGTTCCTCAGACATAGCCCCCTTCTTCCATTGATCCAGGGATGGGTTGTGGCCTAGTGGTTAGAACACCTGACTTCCAATCCAGAGGTTGTGGGTTCAAACCTCGACTAGGGCATCAAATAATACTTTCATAGTATTTCCATCCCGCTGGTCTGTCGGAGACTTTAAAGGTACATGCCCACTCAGTAGGCACAACATGTTCTTTATATCAGAGACATCATCTGAGACATTTTCCGGCAAAATAAACATTCATTCACCATTACCCCACGTATTGATTGGCATTGTTATACATTTTATATCAGATGTAAATGTCCATACTGATAGAAGGGGCAACAACCGTGTTTCCTTAAAATCTTAAGACATTACTATTTATTCTCTGTATGTACTACTTTGTAATCTGTCGAAAATATTATTTTTTTCAGGTAACGCATTTAATTAGTATAAATAATTAAAAAATAGCATGCCTCATTTGCATATGAAAATAGCCTGATACCTCCGCACGTCACTATCAGTAAAATAAATATTACTAAATGATTATATCTGTATAGCGGGCACTCGTAAGTTTTAGAACTGGTGGAATAGTGATACAATTATACACTTATTTAATAACCCATAAAGAACATTTTGTGCCTACTGAGTGGGCATGTACCTTTAAACTGTGGTCCCATCTCTATATGACCTTAGCTGTTGGTGGGACGTTAAACTTTTGTTTTCTACCACTGATCCCTTTGATTGATGCATACAAAAGAACTTAATGCAGTGTCAACGTTACCGGCTGGAGAAGATTACACACAATATACTGGGAAATGAGGTGTCTACTTTATTATGCAAATACTGATGCAGGCTGACAATTACCACATTTCCTCATATTTGCCTATGATGAGCTGGAAAGTCAACATACAGGGGTCTATTATTACAGTCGCCTCTGGGCTTAAGTTCAGTGTGAACATAAGGTGCAGTTGTCAAGATGGTGTGGAAATTATATAGCATGTATTAGTTTATTAGCCCCTAAAATATTTCTGGCTGTGACTGGAGAAATGGGGGTTATGGGTTTTATCGACCAGTGTAGATCCAGATCAGCCTGTGCATCCGCACAGTCTGATCAAAATCTACACAGTCTGCCATTCCATCAATGAAAGACCAGTCATGCTTCTAACAAGCAATATACCGGTAGCTCGTTATCTTGCTACATGAGTGTGCCATTTGATCAGGAGCTACACTGGTCATAAATCCCATCAGCCCCATTTCTCCGGTCACAGCTACATTTGTCCAGGAGGGTAATTATCAGGTGTGGAATTTGCTCAAAATTATTTTCAGCAGTGCTGTTGGCACTGGTTAAGTGTTATAGAATGTGGAGTCTATTATTAATATGCAGTTACCAGTACTGTAATTGTTGTGTCAGTAGGCAGGGTATTTTATCTTTGCATGTCAACAAACGGTTGGGTCAGTCAGTAGGTAGAACATTTTGTATTTTATTATCAAAAAGCCTTAGTCCATGTATGTACGTACATTAGTGACACCTTTCATTTTTCAATAACTTGTGAACCGCTTCACCAATTTTGATAATATTTGGCCCCTATGTCTGTCTAGTGATAGTGCTTTGTTTTGCATACGACCGCGTCCGACCGTCCAAGGTCACTGAGGAATTATGTTTACCTTATTTGTAAGGCAAACTTGCAAGGCAAAAATGTTAAAAAAAAATAGTTTTTTTTGTCGCGCCTGCTTTAGCAGAAGCGCAACTATAGTCAGCGCTTTTTCCGTCGTCGTCCGCGTCGTCGTCGGCGTCGTCGTCGTCCGTGTCGTCGTCTGGTTTTTTGTAAGGCAAATGCGTTAAAGTTATTGTTTTTTCACAATATCTCTTTAACCCCTTGCCAGACTTTGATAATATTTCACACCAATGTTTGTCTACGGATGATGCTTCATTACACACACCCCCACATCCAAATTCTTAAGGTCAAGCTCATTTATTTACTTGTAATGTTCACCGGTTTTGTAACAGAAATGTGTTAAAGTTATTGTTTTTTCACAATATCTCTTTAACCCTTGCCAGATATTCATAATATTTCACATCAATGTTTGTCTAGGGATGATGCTTCATTACGCACACCCCCACATCCAAATTCTCAAGGTCAAGGTCATTTATTTACTTTTAATGTTCACCGGTTTTGTAACAGAAATGTGTTAAAGTTATTGTTTTTTCACAATATCTCTTTAACCCCTTGCCAGACTTTGATAATATTTCACACCAATGTTTGTCTACGGATGATGCTTCATTACGCACACCCCCACATCCAAATTCTCAAGGTCAAGGTCATTTATTTACTTGTAATGTTCACCGGTTTTGTAACAGAAATGCGTTAAAAGTTATTGTTTTTTCACAATATCTCTATATATTAATTAACCCCTTGCCAGACTTTGATAATATTTCACATCAATGTTTGTCTACGTATGATGCTTCATTATGCACACCCCCACATCCAAATTCTGAAGGTCAAGGTCATTTATTTACTTGTAATGTTCACCGGTTTTGTAACAGAAATGTGTTAAAGTTATTGTTTTTTCACAATATCTCTTTAACCCTTGCCAGATGTTCATAATATTTCACATCAATGTTTGTCTACGGATGATGCTTCATTACGCACACCCCCACATCCAAGTTCTCAAGGTCAAGGTCATTTATTTACTTTTAATGTTCACCGGTTTTGTAACAGAAATGCTTTAAAGTTATTGTTTTTTCACAATATCTCTTTAACCCCTTGCCAGACTTTGATAATATTTCACACCAATGTTTGTCTACGGATGATGCTTCATTACGCACACCCCCACATCCAAATTCTCAAGGTCAAGGTCATTTATTTACTTGTAATATTCACCGGTTTTGTAACAGAAATGCGTTAAAGTTATTGTTTTTAGCCAGGTTTTTTGAAAAAAAATCCAGGCTATTGGATTGGCGAAAGCCGGGCGGGCGGCGGGCGGTGGCGGCGGGCGGGCGGGCGGTTGGGGCGGGGCGGCGGCGGGCGGGCGGTGGGCGGCGGGCGGCGTCCACAATCAATGTTAAGTTTTCATGTTTGAGTCCATTTCTTTGTTACTGTACCACCTAGGACCACCAAACTTTCACAGCTTCATAATCAAGGGGTGCCCACCACATATCACTATCCAACATGTTACTTTTTTTTTAACTTCACCCATTTTTTCCGCGTAGTCGACTTAGCCATTTTCAATGTTAAGTTTTCGCGTTTACAATGTTAAGTTTTCGTGTTTAAGTCCATTTCTTTGGTACTGTACCACCTAGGACCACAAAACTTTCACAGCTTCATAATCAAGGGGTACCCACCACATATCACTATCCAACATGTTACTTTTTTTTTTAACTTCACCCATTTTTTCCGCGCAGTCGACTTAGCCATTTTCAATGTTAAGTTTTCGCGTTTACAATGTTAAGTTTTCGTGTTTAAGTGCATTTCTTTGGTACTGTACCACCTAGGACCACCAAACTTTCACAGCTTCATAACCAAGGGGTGCCTACCACATACAACTATCCAAGATGTGACCATTTTTTTACCTTCACCTATTATTTCTACGTAATTGACTTAGCCATTTTCAACGTTAACTTTTTAACGTACGTCTAGTTAATTTTTTTTGGTTTTAAAACTTTTTCGTTATACTATATCTCTGCAACTGCTTCGCCCATTACCTTGAAACTTCACATGGGTGTTTATCATCATCCATATTTTCATTCTAACCCCCAACCGTGCGGCCCCTGTGCCCAATGTCAAGGTCAAATTACTTTGAATTTTTTTGTTAAAGTTTTTTTCGTGTACTATATCTCTGCAACTGCTTCACCCAATACCTTGATACTTCACATGGGTGTTTATCATCATTGTCGCACCTGCTTGCGGAAAGCGCGATCCTGTGCCCAATGTCAAGGTCAAATTACTTTGAATTTTTTTGTTAAAGTTTTTTTGTGTACTATATCTCTGCAACTGCTTCACCCAATACCTTGATACTTCACATGGGTGTTTGTCATCATTGTCGCACCTGCTTGCGGAAAGCGCGATCCTGTGCCCTATGTCAAGTTCAAATTACTTTGAATTTTTTTGTTAAAGTTTTTTCGTGTACTATATCTCTGCAACTGCTTCGCCCATTACCTTGAAACTTCACATGGGTGTTTATCATCATCAATATTTTCATTCTAATCCCCAACCGTGCGGCCCCTGTGCCCAATGTCAAGGTCAAATTACTTTGAATTTTTTTGTTAAAGTTTTTTCGTGTACTATATCTCTGCAACTGCTTCACCCAATACCTTGATACTTCACATGGGTGTTTATCATCATTGTCACACCTGCTTGCGGAAAGCGTGATATCGTCGGCATTTTGGCATACGTCCGTCCGTTCGTCCGTGTGTCCGGTTAAAGTTTTTTGGTTAAAGTTTTTCCATCTACTATATCTATTTTTTTAGTGTCCATGCCTCGCTCCAAGGCGCGACATGCAGGCCACGGCCATCTAGTCTACAAAATGTGGGTATAATTATGTTATCCAAGTGTCTATGCTTGGAAAAAACCTGGCCTTCGTGGCTTTGCCTCGTTTCTTGTTTCATTATTATTATGATTATCAAGGCTGCAAAGCAAGGGCATTAGCTTTGTTTTCTTGTTTTGATTACTAGCCATTCTTTCGACATGTTAACCCTTAAAATGCGGGGGGGGGGGGGGGAGGGGGAGGGGGGGGGAAGGAAAATGAAAACAGTTGTCTGCTGTTGTGTTATATTTGATCTTCTTTCTCAATAAAAGCATGATTTGACAGCACTTTAGAATCATTTCCATTGAAAATTTAATAAAAAGAGTGTATTTTTTTATAATTCCCTAAATATGTTTGTTTTAAAATTCGTAAAAAGATTGGGTGCATAAATATTGGGTTGATGGAGACAACAGAAGCGAACAATTTATTTCTAGCCTTGCTAGTATAAATGAACAATCCAATATAAGTAATAATGTTACCGTGATTTATGGAATATTCTCCAAGGAATTTTATCCTTAGAAGACCAATCTATATTAGCAAGGCAAGATTGTAAGGAAAGAAACGGTGGAGGTTCTTCACCGACCGCGACTGACAAAATTGATATGTGCATGGCTGTGACTGGAGAAATGGCGCTTACAGGTTTTGCAAACAGTGTAGATCCATATCAGCCTGTGGATCCGCACAGTCTGATCAGGATCTGCACTGTTCGCCATTCCATCAATGAAGCATGTCATGCTTCTAACGAGGAATATTGATTGTTATCAGCCTACAGGAGTGTGACTGTGACTGGAGAAATGGGGCTTACAGGTTTTACGATCAGTGCAGATCCAGATCAGCCTGTGCATCCGCACAGTTTGATCAGGATCTGCACTGTTCGCCATTCCATCAATGAAGCATGTCATACTTCTAACGAGGAATATTGATTGCTATTTGATCAGGATCGGCACTGGTCACAAATACCATTTGCCGCATTTCTCCAGTCACAGCCACATATTATGATTGCGGCTTTTGTAGACACAGTTCTACATCCATCCACACTGAACGGGGTCTATACAGTTCGACAGGAGAATGGGGCGGTACGCTTAATGATGAATCGATTGTTAAGGAATTAATTTCTTAATGTTGATATTTACTGGAATTCGCACCTATAGCTGTAGCTACCATAATTTGCCTCCGATATGTTATCTACGGCTACAATTTGACCCATTCAAAAAATGTGAGCAATCGAAGTGCATACCCGAACCTGTTGCATGTTACTGTAGGTCAAAATGTAATGAACTCTATATTTTATACCTTTAAACAAACAATCTTTGATGTAGAACGAGTAAATTACCATGGAAGCCAAATTTTCTCTTGTCGTTGTTCAACAGTCAATATAACGAAATGAAGCTTTCAAATAAATGTACAAGATATACATGTAAATGTCAGATAAACACCTTGACACGGTAAAATAACCAATTTCTGCATGTGTATGTTCTTTATTAATAATTTATTGATACAGCTTTGACAGTTTTATATCACTAACATATCAAACACGCTGGATAACCGATTGCAAAAATTACTCTTCCATGTGAGATGGGGTTAAATTGCTACCCTCGCGAGAGGTATGGAGCTGGTAGCAATTTTGTTGCTACTATAGCTAGGTTTCAAGTAATCTGGTGTAGTACATCAGGGGCCCGTTTCACTAAACTTCGTATGACTAGAATGTTCGTAAGTTCAAATTTAAGATCGTCTGTAAATGTCAATTTATGGATTTACATTTATTGAGCATAGGCTGCATATGCAGCCTATGCTCAATAAATGTAAATCCAATAATTATTTACAAGAAAACAATGTTAATGTGAAATTTACAGACTATCAGAATTTTGCACTTACGAACATTTTAGTCGTAAGTAGTTTAATGAAACGGGCCCCTGAACTGCAGTACGCCATATGACCTTCATTTCACCTTGACTTATTTTTTCTGGATTTTGTTCTGTTATCGACCTTGCTGTTGAACAAACTTAAAACCAAAGTTAACCAGTCCACCAATACCAAGCTTCTACTGATTATTGTGACCGAAATCCACAACACTGTGTTTGTAACCTTGTGGAGAAATTACGTTGCAGAATATTTCCCTTTCTTCTGACGGCTTTTGTATCTGTATTTTCAGGTCCTGCACCACTGACACATAGTTATATATAGTGTTGTATTCAGGATTTAGCAGCCAATCAATTTGAGGTAAGCCCTAATCACATCACACCTCAGCCAGTGAATTTAAATAATACTTACTGACCATTTCCTAATTAGTTAACCCTCTTGATGCTGAAAAGACAAACATTTTCTGACTTAAAATTTAGTTTTCGGCACAGAAGAATATGTTGTTACCTCTCATTTGAACTGTCTCACCGAGACAGTTCAAATGAGTGGTAATAACATATACTTTTACTGAGAAATAAAGAAAATAGAAAAAAGCACATTTATGTCATTCACCCATTCCAACTGCAACATATTAACCCTTTCACCCCTAAATAACTGGAATAGATTTTGATACCAATCTAATCGTCACAAAATGATTTGCAGACTACCGGTAGTCCACTTATGAATAGGGGTGTTTTTGTTCTCAAAAATATGAAAAATTACTTGTGAAAAATGCTCATCTGGATCTGCACTGTTTGCCATTACCACTATACAGGCCTGTGGTGTTGAATGGGTTAAGTGTGCGAACTGAGTACTTGCTCACATAGACTAACATGTTATGTCTCTATCACAGGTTGAAGTAACGGACCGAGCTCTATAAATACATTAAATATGCCTAAAAGCATCAATAAATGAAAAAAAAATAAGGTAACATTTTTGTGTTTACTCGCTCTATATACACATATCTATGTGTATATAGAGGGAGTAAAAAAAAAATTGAGCTTATTTTGTTCTTCATTTATTGATGCTTTTAGGCATATTTAATTTATTTATAGACCTCGGTTCGTTACTTCAACCTGTGGTCTCTATATCTTGTTTAGCTTCTATTTTTCATTATCTGACTTTTAATATCATTTATTATTTACTTTGCTATAGATATCGGTAGTAAAGCCATAGTGCTATGTCTATATGTGACCTTGCTCTTCGAACGGGCGTAAATTCCCAGTCAATCAATCAGTCAATCAATCAATTGATTTCTCTCACACAGGTACATATTGATTTTACACAGTCCCCATCTGTGTATGGACATTACACCACATTCAATCAATCAATCAGAGAGGCAGGTGGGAGCATGTGATGGGTAATAATTTAACGATCGGGGTTCATCCTTACCGATATCCCGAACGGAGACCTGGTTTGGCCCTCAGGTACATCTTTGGTATTCAGCAGGTTGAATTCGGGGTCGAACCCGTTGGCCCGGTCTTAAATGACCTTAGCTGTTGAGAGACCATTAAACACCAACAAACATCAATCAATAAATCTGTTCAGTCGCCCATCTGAGCATGACCTTGCTGTTAAACCGACGTGAAGCCCCATTCAATCCATCCATTATATGCCAAGCATGTGTATTTGAATGTTCCTTGATTGACAAAAACAATTGAAATTTCCCTTTGTTTACAAACTTGGCGTTTACATGTACCTCAATATATTTGTATGTTCTTTCAATGGCAAAAACAATTGAAATTTCCCTTTGTTTACAAACTTGGCGTTTACATGTACCTCGATATACTTTCCAAAAGACTAATATTTATTGACCAGATAAATGTAGTTCCACATGGCCATGTTCCTGTTTTATATAAAGGTCAAGGGTGCTATTTATCTGCCATTCTCTGTTTACCCAGTGTCAACAGGGTGCCCACTAACTTGGACTCGCCATGACAAAAAGGAGGTATTTGAGTTAGTGAACAGTGCAGGCCGAGATCAGATTGCGCGGATGCGCAATCTGATCTTGGCCTGCACTGTTGGTTATTGGGATGGGGAAATGTTCTCAATATCTTGTTATATATCTCAATACCAGACTGCATGATTGTGCCAGCTGGTGAGGGGCTGATACACTGGTCGAACACCCAGTAAGACCCTTTTTGTTGTGGCTGTAATAAATGAGGCTGGTCATTTCATTGTGGCTCTGGTTCCAATAATTGTGACTTCTGTATTTGTAATTATAACCAGGATTTGTGTTATCGGAATACTAGTAACCAGGATTTGTGTACTGGTGGGGTATGGGTCGTGGCTTTCACCCGGAGGTTGCGGGTTCAAACCTCGACTAGGGCATTCAAAAAATAGTTATATTTTATAATTATATTATATACATGTATTGTATATAATTATATTATATACATGTATTGTATTTCCATCCCACTGGTCTGTCAGATGAGACTTTAAACTTTGGTCCTGTCTCTATATGACCTTAGCTGTTGGTGGGACGTTAAAGCCCATTCACTTTTGTTTGTGTACTGGTATTGGGAATAACCTCAATTTGTGTATACATATGAGACACGCCATGTGATATGGTTTCATTTATTGGATCATTTAACCTATTACTGTTGTTTATCCCCCTTATCACACTTTCATGTGAGCCATGGTCTGATGGTCCGATCAAGCATTGGTGCGCAGAAAGGATGGTCAATCCAGATTCAAAAACTACACTTTTCCATTTCATCATGTTCCAGTGCTCCAGATAAGCTTTGTGTCTAAAGCGTACTTTACCCCCTGATTTCAAAGTCATTGCGTATTTTACTTTCACAAATGGATTTTTTTACGAAGTTGGGAACAAATGATTAAAAAAAATATAACAAATTTAAACATTCACTTAAATGAGCTGCAAAAAGCAAACAGTGTTTGCTTTTTGCAGCTCAACTAAGTGAATTTTCAACTTTATGACAGTATTTTCACTACTCAATTTGAAATTCAATGCATATATTCACATTGCTGTGCGTATTTTGTACTCCCACTTTTGATCATCAATGCTTATTCAGCTAAAATAATTGCGTAAAATACGCCAATACACACCTTATCTGGAGCTCTGATGTTCATGTAATTGAAACAATCAACACATCATCAAATATTAGACACCCCATTTATATGATCTTCCCTGTTATTATGCGACATTATTAAAGACTTTTGATCATTCAATCAATCAACCAACCACGCAATCAATCAGTTAATTATTCAATCAAGCAATCAATCAATCATTTACGTAATCAATCAATCTTAAAGGTACATGCCCACGCAGTAGGTTATAATATAGTGATACAGATACGTTTGTATATTCTGTACGTATGACATTTTCTGGCAAAATAAACATTCATTCACCGTTACCCCACGTATTGATTGGCATTATTATACATTTTATTTTAGACAAAGAATTTCACACTGATATCAGGGGCAATAATCGTGTTTCTTTAAAATGTTAACGGACATTGCTACTTATTCTCTGTATTTACTTTTTGATGTGCAATTTTTTCAGGTGACACATTTCATTAGTATAAATAAGTCAAAAATATCATGCCTCATTTGCATATGAAAATAGCCTGATACCAACGCGCGTCACTATCAGTAAAATAAATATTACTAAATGATTATATCTGTTTTCCGGGCACTTGTAATTTTTAGAACTGGTGGAATAGCAACACAATTATACACTTATTTAATTCCGATAAAGAACATTTTGTGCTTACTGAGTGGGCATATACCTTTAATGTTACATGGATTTCAATCATTTGTCTGTATGTTTCCTTTCATATTCTTTAACACTCCACACCCTACAAAGTGCCGAGATGTGAATTGTATACATATATACAAACCTGTCTGTTGTTTCTAGCACACATCTGTATTTAAATTCTGTCTGCTGTTGAGGAATGCAATCAAGCTGTCACGTATACCAGAGTATGTTCTGCCATTTGACATGTAAATTTCATTAGGAGCTTCAATCCAAGAGAATTCTCTCCATCAAGACGTTTACTCATCCGTATATGTAGGGTACTGTGCAATTAGGCCATATTAATATATTAATTGCTCGATTTTTTTTATATAAACCCTTTCACCCCTAAGTAACTGGAATGGATTTTGATGTTAATTTTCCGATCAATCAATTGTTGCAAAATGATTTTGACACGGTTTGTGTTTTCGTCTAAAAAATAAAAATTACTTGCAAAACGTGCAGATCAGGATGAACCGGCTCGTTAGATGGCTTCTTATGATCCGGCTCATAGTATCTAAACTGTTTGCAAACACCGCTATAGAGGGCTGTAGTGTTTTTAAAGGGTTTAACCTATTACATTCGGAATACACATTTACGGTTATGATTTTTTTTTTTTTTTTCTCAATGAAAATATATGTTGTGACCACTCATTTGAACCATCTCGACAAGAAATGGTGAACCATCTCGACAAGAAATGGTGGTCACAACATACCTCAGCATAAAATGGGTTAAGCCATATTTCCTGTTAAAGATACACTTTTTTCTCGTGGACAGACTGATTATGTTCCTTAATCTCATCAGAAACATATGTTGTTTTCACTCATTTAAACCGTCTCGTCGAGACAGATTCATGAATGGTAATGACATATACATTTTTTGAGAATTAAAGAAAATAGAAAAAAATGTGAATCAATCTTCTGCATACAATGGGTTAGATCCGGGGGTGGTGGTGAAATTGTATTTTTCATGTTATACTTTCATGATAACCGAAATAAGAGAAATAAGATATACCCGGTAAAGCATATATCAGGAGCAGACATGAAATGCATTATGTAAAGTCAACCATTATACAACAGGGGCGTAGCCAGGAGGCAAATGATGTGCAAGCCCGGCAAACAAATGTTGAGCGAGCGTAGCCAGCGAGTCCGCTAGGATGCAATTTCCTGCATTCTGCTGCATTTTAAAGACCAATTTGGACTGTATTGAATGCCAGTTTTCAACAAAGACACAAGATAATACAATGTTCTTTTTGGCTATACATGTACATAAGGAATTATACATTAATATAGGTCTATATAGGCCCAGGACAGGTAGATCTAGGTAGACCTATTAAATATCTCGGTTTTTAGCCATGTTTTTTGAGAAAAAAATCTAGGCTATTGGATTGGCGAAAGCCGGGCGGGGGGCGGGCGGGCGGGCGGGCGGGCGGGCGCGTCCACAATCAATGTTAAGTTTTCGTCCATTTCTTTGTTACTGTACCACCTAGGACCACCAAACTTTCACAGCTTCATAATCAAGGGGTGCCCACCACATATCACTATCCAACATGTTACTTTTTTTTTAACTTGACCCATTTTTTCCGCGCAGTCGACTTAGCCATTTTCAATGTTAAGTTTTTGTGTTTGAGTCCATTTCTTTGTTACTGTACCACTTAGGACCACCAAACTTTCACAGCTTCATAATCAAGGGGTGCCCACCACATATCACTATCCAACATGTTACATTTTTTTTAACTTGACCCATTTTTTCCGCGCAGTCGACTTAGCCATTTTCAATGTTAAGTTTTCGCATTTACAATGTTAAGTTTTCGTGTTTAAGTCCAATTCTTTGGTACTGTACCACCTAGGACCACAAAACTTTCACAGCTTCATAATCAAGGGGTGCCCACCACATATCACTATCCAACATGTTACTTTTTTTTTTAACTTGACCCATTTTTTCCGCGCAGTCGACTTGGCCATTTTCAATGTTAAGTTTTCGCGTTTACAATGTTAAGTTTTCGTGTTTAAGTCCATTTCTTTGGTACTGTACCACCTAGGACCACCAAACTTTCACAGCTTCATAATCAAGGGGTGCCCACCACATATCACTATCCAACATGTTACTTTTTTTAGCCAGGTTTTTTGAAAAAAAATCCAGGCTATTGGATTGGCGAAAGCCGGGCGGGCGGGCGGGCTGGCGGCGGGCGGTGCGGGCGGCGCGGGTGGGGGGGTGTCCACAATCAATGTTAAGTTTTCGTGTTTGAGTCCATTTCTTTGTTACTGTACCACCTAGGACCACCAAACTTTCACAGCTTCATAATCAAGGGGTGCCCACCACATATCACTATCCAACATGTTACTTTTTTTTTATCTTGACCCATTTTTTCCGCGTAGTCGACTTAGCCATTTTCAATGTTAACTTTTCGCGTTTACAATGTTAAGTTTTCGTGTTATAAGTCCATTTCTTTGGTACTGTACCACCTAGGACCACCAAACTTTCACAGCTTCATAACCAAGGGGTGCCTACCACATACAACTATCCAGTTTACCTTCACCTATTATTGCTACGTAATTGACTTAGCCATTTTTAACGTACGTCTGGTTAAAGTTATTTGCTTAAAACTTTTTCGTTATACTATATCTCTGCAACTGCTTCGCCCATTACCTTGAAACTTCACATGGGTGTTTATCATCATCCATATTTTCATTCTACCCCCCAACCGTGCTACCCCTGTGCCCAATGTCAAGGTCAAATTACTTTGAATTCTTTTGTTAAAGTTTTTTTGTGTACTATATCTCTGCAACTGCTTCACCCAATACCTTGATACTTCACATGGGTGTTTATCAGCATTGTCGCACCCGCTTGCGGAAAGCGCGATATCGTCGGCATTTTGGCATACGTCCGTCCGTACGTCCGTGTGTCCGGTTAAAGTTTTTTCGTTAAAGTTTTTCCATCTACTATATCTGTTTTTTTAGTGTCCATGCCTCGCCCCAAGGCGCGACATGCAGGCCACGGCCATCTAGTCTACAAAAAGTGTGTTTAATTATGTTATCCAAGTGTCTATGCTTGGAAAAAACCTGGCCTTCGTGGCTTTGCCTCGTTTCTTGTTTTTTTTTTTGTCTAAATGATGTGCAGGCCCGGGCCTTTTGGCCTAATGGCAGCTACGCGCCTGTACAATGTCCATACTCAATATTTATTCTTAAAAACATGTACATGTATTCATTTTAAGGATTATTTTGCCAATACCACTATACAGGCCTCTGGTGTTGAAAGGGTTAATATCATCCATATTTTCATTCTATATCCCACCCATGCAGTCCAAATGCCCAAGGTCATGGTAAAATGACTTCAATGTCTGCGTTAAAGAGTGTACATACCGTACCATTATATACCTTATATCTCCACAACCTTTACTCAGATTTACTTTAACTCTTTGCATGCTAGCAGTGAAAATATCCGCCAAACGAATTAGGAGTATATGTTTTATTTCTCTCTGTAAATATGTCTTGAAATGTCATTAGAATTGTGTCCTCCGGACACAATTCTAATGAAACTCCATGACATATTCATGACATTTATAAGGAGAAATAAAAGAAAATATAATGAATTGTCATCTGCTATTTTGAACTATTTATAGCCCACAAATTTCCCAGCATGCAAAGAGTTAAGTAGATACTCTCTGAGACCATCAAATGCCTTGGTGGGCTCATCTGTCGTCTGGTTCATTAAAATATTTTTAATAATATTTACAGTATGTTTTTGTTAGTATGTTTTTATTATATCCACAAAATATTTTCAATGTATTTTCGGTCTTTTTGGCAAAATATTTTGTCTTTTCTTCATTAGAAAATCAATTGTAAAATGGTCTATGAGAGATGCTACTAATGAACTCCCAATTTGATGTCAAGCATAGAACTAAGAAGATTTATACAGCTTATCTGAATTTCCAATTTAGATGTCTACGACATCCAATTTAGAAGTCATTTTCACGAACAGTACACACTGAAAATGTCAGTGAGTCACATTTGAATCTGAACTTTGTAAACTGTACCTATTATCCTGGAGGCCGTTTCATTAAACTTCGTAGGACTAAAATGTTCATAAGTGCAAAATTATGATAGTCTGTAAATTCCACATTAACAATGTTTTCTTGTAAACAATTATTGGATTTACATTTATTGAGCATAGGCTGCATATGCACAATAAGTGTAAATCCATCAATTGAAATATCCAGACGATCCTAAATTTGCACTTACGAAAATTTTAGTCGTACGAAGTTTAGTGAAACGTGCCCCTGTATTCCAGGGAGTTGGTTTGTCATAGCTGTGTTCTGCACATATGCCTCAACCAATCAAACTGCTGGAGTTTAGCTATGGTGACTGACTCGGAACGATTATCTACTATTTTACCTACTGTTGTTTTACCCACAGGTAGAAGACTCGGACCTGAGACATAAAAAAATCCACGCTAGTCTAAGGTAACGTAGTGTACAATACGATTTTTCAATAGGGAAAACATAGAGTACAGTACGACACCAGGTGGGTGGGGTAATGTGATTTTTCAATAGAGAAAACATAGCGTACAGTACGACACCAGGTGGGTGGGGTAATGTGATTTTTCAATAGAGAAAACATAGCGTACAGTATGACACCAGGTGGGTTGGGTAATGTGATTTTTATAGAGAAAACATAGCGTACAGTACGACACCAGGTGGGTGGGGTAATGTGATTTTTCAATAGAGAAAACATAGCGTACAGTATGACACCAGGTGGGTGGTGGTAATGTGATTTTTCAATAGAGAAAACATAGCGTACAGTATGACACCAGGTGGGTGGGGTGGGGTAATGTGATTTTTTATAGAGAAAACATAGCGTACAGTACGACACCAGGTGGGTGGGGTAATGTGATTTTTCAATAGAGAAAACATAGCGTACAGTACGACACCAGGTGGGTGGGGTAATGTGATTTTTCAATAGAGAAAACATAGCGTACAGTACGACACCAGGTGGGTGGGGTAATGTGATTTTTTATAGAGAAAACATAGCGTACAGTACGACACCAGGTGGGTGGGGTAATGTGATTTTTTATAGAGAAAACATAGTGTACAGTACGACACCAGGTGGGTGGGGTAATGTGATTTTTCAATAGAGAAAACATAGCGTACAGTACGACACCAGGTGGGTGGGGTAATGTGATTTTTCAATAGAGAAAACATAGTGTACAGTACGACACCAGGTGGGTGGGGTAATGTGATTTTTCAATAGAGAAAACATAGTGTACAGTACGACACCAGGTGGGTGGGGTAATGTGATTTTTCGATAGAGAAAACATAGTGTACAGTACGACACCAGGTGGGTGGGGTAATGTGATTTTTTATATAGAGTGATTTTTCAATAGAGAAAACATAGTGTACAGTACGACACCAGGTGGGTGGGGTAATGTGATTTTTTGATAGAGGAAACATTGTGTACAGTACGACACCAGGTGGGTGGGGTAATGGGATTTGTTCAATGGGAATTTTTTTTATGTCACATATCTTCCACCTGTGGTTTTACCTGAGGAGTGAGGGTGACTGGGTGAGGCAGACATTACATGTAAATAATATCGGTTGCATTCAAGATTAAAAAGTTCAACACGCAAAATATGTGCTGCGATCGACATATGTTAATTTGCATGAAAGCTGTAAGACCTCAAATTTGGATGTTGGTTGTATAATTCTTCACAGGGGATGGAATAAAAAACAACAACGTGCAGAGCTGTCAGGTCTAATGAGACTGGCCAGTGCCCCATTTGTCACATGTGCCCAATTATCATGGTGTGTCGTTATCACCATGTAGGGTGTGGTCTGCCGCTGATGATGGATGGTCAATTGTCACCTATATTTGCACCAAGGTTGACCTGGACAGGTCAGCTGTATAGATGTACAGTAGTTATTCTAATAAACACGCCTGAATGTTACAGTGGGGCCTCTCCAAACCGGAGGTCCCCAGGGTGTCCGGTTTGGAGATGTTCCACTGTAAATCAGACATGTGAGCACTTCATGACGCATTATAGTGTTTTGCAATCATAAAAAGTCATTGTAAATGGAGATATGTAACAGCGAAACACTATTAGAATATATATGTGGTGCTGTCTGTTGGACCCAAACTTTTTCATTAACCCTTTCACCCCTAAGTAACTGGAATGGACTGTGAACCAATTGCAACCAATCCAATCGTCACAAAATGGTTTTCAGACTAGTCCATTTATGAAAAGTTTTTTGTGTTCTCAAAAATATGAAAATTACTTTAAAAAAGTGCAGATCCTGACGAGACGGCTCGTCACGAGCCTTCTCATCTTGATCGGCACTGTTTGCATAAACCGCTATTGCGGGCATTCGGGTTCAAAGGGTTAATTCCCAACAATGTAAGGAAGGGTATTTAGTTAAAAAGTAAAAAGCAATTCTTTTCCTGGACTTTTTAGCTCATAATACCCTTACATCATTGCTATTGCCAATTGTAATGCATTATTGTCAAAGATAAAGTGAAAGCAGTATAAAATGTATGCATTCTTTCTATTATAATATTTTAATAAGTATGGTTTTCCCCAATTTTCAGTCATGTTAACAATACGTTTATAACTATTTTCATGCAGTCATAAAAAAATATTTTTTTTAATTTTCTGTCTTTAACGATACATGTACATTTGTCTCAATTTTCAGTCATTAAGAATACATATTCCCCAATTTTCAGTCATTAACACTACATTTTCAGTCGTTAACAATACATTTTTCTACATTTTCAGTCATTAACAACATCTTTTATTACAATACATTGTCCCAGTTGCTCTTTTTCAAATGGAATGCAGCAGAGCTGTTTTTGCCAGTGACATATGAGACACGCCATGTGATTTTGTACATTCGGACATCTGCATTTAATGTTTACAAAATTTACAATATTTTCCGTAAATGGCATCAAAAGTTGACAAAATTATCAAGTCTTTTGACTTTATTTATGAAAAATATTGTAAATTACGCAGATGTCCGAAGGTACAAAATCACATGGCGTGTCTTGTATATAAAACACATGTAAAGGCCAGGGCCACTGGCTATAAGTGTATAATCTCAGTCATCTATTACTGGTGACATTTGAATGCATGGGAACTTGACATAATTGGGCACAGCCTCTTCATTAGGTTGGGTTCATGACCTGAGTATAAAACAGTGGGACTTCCCTAAACCAGACACCCTCTCAACCCCTGTTTGGGTAATTATCCCCACGCCGATAGGCAAGAAGGGATATAGCGATAGTCCATTTGCCGTATTTATTCTAATAGTTAGCCCCCTTCCCATATTTCCATTCTAAATATGTTATTTTCACATACAAAAGCCATTTAAAACATTGTTTTAATTGGCTTTTTGCATGTGAAAATAACATATGTTGATTCTAATTTCCACGTTTTGATCTCCACGGATTGCATAGCTCTGGGGTGTACGTACATGCATTAGTAACACATTTCATTTCTTAATAACTTCTGAAACACTTCACCCATGTTCATAATATGTGGCCACAATGTCTGTCATGGGATATATATCATTTGCAGTGCACAAAGCGAAAAACTACATGTTGAATATCTTAGAAATCATCTGAGACACTGTGCCTTTAAAATACACTGATATATGTTAAAATGATGAACAGTGTAGACTATGATCAGACTGTTCAGATGCGCAAGCTGATCATGGTATACACTGATTGCATTGTGTGGTGTTTTATTATGCCCAACCACAATAGTGGAGGGGGCATTTAGTGTTACCCTTGTCTTTGTCCGTCCGTCCCATCCGTCCTTTCGTCCGTCACCAACCTTGTAACTTTTAAAACTTTTAAACCTTAATAGCTACCAATCTGAAACTTGGTATGTAGCTTCATTATGATGAGTAGATGTGCAAAGATTATATTCGATTTTTGATTTGACCCCCAGGTCATGGATTATCTGCCCTTTTTCGACTTAAAATTTGACAATTTTGCCTTGTAACTCGTAAAACTTTTAAACTATAATAGCTACAGACCTGACACTGTGTATGTAGCTTCATTATGATGAGTAGATGATGAAAGATTATTTCAATTTTTTATTCGTCCCTTGGGTCATGGATTATCTCCCCCTATTGGACTTGAAATTTTGCCTTGTTTACTATCAAAGCGGTATGTGGGGCATCCGTGTTCTATGAACACATTTTCTATTTCTTTATTTTGTGTATCTATCTTATTTCGTTAACAATGGAAGAAATACAACATTGTATGTTTAAAGTCACTCGGTGTATTTCAATGGTGGGAAAATGAGTTGTTTGAATTATTTCCTCACTTGTCAAATCATTGGCCGATATGAGATAAATTTCTCACAAATTTCTCTTAAAGATGAATTGCTTTAAAAGTGGTTATAATATGGTCATTATGCAAGCTGGTAGATAATGATCTAGGACAACTCGGCTTGCGTCTTATCTCAACTAGGTCACATATTTCAAAATAAAATTGGGCTTCAATAATTGCTTTAATACAGAAACACTTTCATGATTGAAATGACACATGTGGTTGTGTATGTAGCTTCCTTATGATGAGTAGAATGATGAAAGATTATTTAAATTTTTTATTCGTCCCTTGGGTCATGGATTATCTCCCTCTATTGGACTTGGAATTTTGTCTTGTTTACTATCAAAGCGGTATGTGGGGCATCCATGTTCTATGAACACATTTTCTATTTCTTTATTTTGTGTATCTATCTTATTTCTTTAACAATGGAAGTAATACAACAGTGTATGTTTAAAGTCACTCGGTGTATTTCAATGGTGGGAAAATGACTGGTTTGAATTATTTCCACACTTGTCAAATCATTGGCCGATATGAGATAAATTTCTCACAAATTTCTCTTAAAGGTGAATTGCTTTAAAAGTGGTTATAATATGGTCATTATACATGCGCTGCCAAAACATGTTTTTAGCTCGACTATTCGAAGAATAAGTAGAGCTTATGTTGTCACCCCGGCGTCGGCGTCTGCGTCACCGTCACGCCTTGGTTAAGGTTTTTAGTCAAGCTTGTATTTGGAATACTACTGGCCCTACACCCACCATACTTGGACAACTTCATCTCCTAGTGATGTACATCAATAACCCCTGATCTATATTTGACCTTGACCTACATTTCCTCTTGAATTACTTGGTTAATTCCCCGTGGTTAAGGTTTTTAGTCAACCTTGGTTAAGGTTTTTTTTCAAGCTTGTACATTGAATACTATTGTGCATCCAGACACCATACTTCGACAACCTTTTCTCATAGGTATGTACTTCAATAACCCCTGATCTATATTTGACCTTGACCTACATTTCCTCTTCAATTACTTACTTAATTCCTTTTGGTTAAGGTTTTTAGTCAACCTTCTATATGGAATACTACTGGCCCTACATCCACCATACTTGGACAACTTCATCTCCTAGTGATGTACATCAACAACCCCTGATCTATATTTGACCTTGACCTACATTTCCTCTTGAATTACTTACTTAATTCCCCTTGGTTAACGTTTTTAGTCAAGCTTGTAGATGGAATACTCCTGGCCTTACACCAACCATACTTGGACAATTTCATCTCCTAGTGATGTACATCAACAACCCCTGACCTATAGTTGACCTTGACCTACATTTAACCTTGAATTACTTACTTAATTCCCCTTGGTTAAGGTTTTTACTCGACCTTGGTTAAGCTTTTTACTCAAGCTTGTACATGGAATACTATTGTGCATACAGACACCATACTTGGACAACCTTTTCTCATAGTGATGTACATCAATAACCCCTGATCTATATTTTACCTTGACCTACATTTCCTCTTGAATTACTTACTTAATTCTCTTTGGTTAAGGTTTTTAGTCAAGCTTGTAGATGGAATACTCATGGCCCTACACCAACCATACTTGGACAACTTCATCTCCTAGTGATGTACATCAACAACCCTGACCTATATTTGACCTTGACCTACATTTAACCTTAAATTACTTACTTAATTCCCCTTGGTTAAGGTTTTTACTCAACCTTGGTTAAGGTTTTTAGTCAAGCTTGTAGATGGAATACTATTGTGCATACAGACACCATACTTGGATAACTTTTTCTCATAGGGATGTACATCAATAACCCCTGACCTTTATTTTACCTTCACCTACATTTAACCTTGAATTACTTGCTTAATGTTTATAGTCAAGTTCTTGTATATGGAATACTTCTGGGCCTACATCAACCATACTTGGACAACTTCATCTCCTAGTGATGTACATCAATAATCCCGACCTATATTTGACCTTGACCTACTTTTATCCTTGGATTACTTAGTTATCTCCCTTGGTTACGGTTTTTACTCAAGCTTGTATAGGAATACTCCTGGGCCTACAGCAACCATACTTGGAAAAACTTTATCTCCTAATGATGTACATCAATAACCCCTGACCTATATCTGACATTGACCTACATTTAACCTTGAATTACTTACTTAATTTCCCTTGGTTAATGTTTTTAGTCAACCTTGGTTAAGGTTTTTATGCAGGCCGCAGCCACCTTCTTTGTCAAGCTATGTGTACATCGACAACCCTCGTAGTCGAGCTATGCTGTTCTCCTACAGCTCTTGTTTGTTAAGAATTAAGGCAAAAATGAAAAACAGCAGACGACAATTTTCGTCTCTCGCGTAGGTTAAGCCTGAATTAATGTTTGTTGCCTATTGTTTATTTTTATTTTCCTTCTTTTTTTTTTATCAAAAGACGCAGTTTGACAACACTTCTAGAATCAGTTCCAATGCTGTGAAACTGTGTTTTTACTATTGAGAGATTGAGAGAGAAGACAAAATATGAAGCTAAAGCTGACAATTTATGGCTCCCACATTCTAAGGGTTCATATCCCGACCCTCCGAAATGTTTTGACTGACCAAATCCTGCCCCTCTTTGGCAGTCTAATTTCCTGTGTGGGCCTGCCATTGAATTGCTCCATGCATCAAGTGCAAATGCATCTTGCCAGTATTTATGATATTTGGCTTTGTGATAACATCAGCAATGAAGATTTACATACAGGGCTCCAGATAAGCTTTGTGTCTTAGAGCGTACTATACCCCTGATTTCAAAATGATTCTCAACTAAGTGAATTTTCAACTTTATGACAGTATTTTCACTACTCAATGCGTATTTTCACATTTCTGTGCGTATTTTGTACTCCCACTTTTCATAATCAATACGTATTCAGCTAAAATAATTGCGCAAAATATGCCAATACGCACCTTATCTGGAGCTCTGCACATGTTATATTATTTGCCTCAGCAATCAAACATAATGCAACTTCATAACATCATTCATAAATTTGAGGGAATAATTATGCAAAACAGATATTAATCCTTCAACACCACAGGCCTGTATACCGGTAATGGTATTGACAAACAGTGTAGATCCAGATGAGCCGGCTCGTGACGCCGTCTCGTCAGGATCTGCACTTTTTGCAAGTAATGTTCATGTTTTTGAGAACAAAAACACCCCCTTATCAAAATGGACTCGTTTGAAATTCATATAGTGATGAAAAGTTGCAAAATTAACGTATCAAAATCCATTCCATGACAGTTGCTTGTGGGTGAAAGGGTTAAAGGGACTGCAATGGTCTCAGATATGCTCAGAACGTAATGAAACAGATTAGTACTATATATTTATGCCACAACAATTTAATTTGGCAGGCATTATAATTTAACCATCCGTCCCTCTGCAGCACTTTGGACCTCTGTGTGTAATAGTCAGTACCATTATAACACCATTATCAGTTAAGGTGCGTAATTTGGAGGTAAATTTCTTATTTCTCCATCAAAAATGGCAATTTGGGAGTGCTTTAGAATCGTCTCAATGAGACGATTCTAAAGGACTCCCAACTTGCCATTTGTGACGAAGAAATAACAAAATATCACCCCAAGTTGGTCAAATTACGCACCTTAACTGGACCTCTGTGTGTAATAGTCAGTACCATTATAACACCATTATCAGTTAAGGTGCGTAATTTGGAGGTAAATTTCTTATTTCTCCATCAAAAATGGCAAGTTGGGAGTGCTTTAGAATCGTCTCAATGAGACGATTCTAAAGGACTCGCAACTTGCCATTTTTGATGAAGAAATAACAAAATATCACCCCAAGTTGGTCAAATTACGCAGCTTATCTGGAGCTCTGACTATTATAACAATTACAACTACCAAATTTGCACACAATAATCGGCTATTGCAAAAACTGACATATAACGTTCGACCATCATATGACCTTGACCTACGTTGTCCGCTTACGTTACTTTTAATATTATTATACCCACTTTTAGAGAGAAAAAAATTGGTATATTGTTTTCGTCACAGGTGTCCGTCCGTATGTACGTACGTCCATCCGTCACGTTTCTTGTAAGAAGTAAAAATATTTAACCGTAATAAGTAGGTACTTGAATCTTGGTGTGTGCCTTACTTATGGTGTGTGGATGCGCAAAGTGAATTTTGATTTTTTATTTGATCCCCGATCATGGATTATCTCCCTTTGCGATTTAGAATTTCCCAATTTGCCTTGTAAGAAGTAAAACTTGTTAACCGTAATAGCTAGGGACTTGGAACTTGGCGTGTGCCTTCCTTTAGGTGTGTAGATGCGCAAAGTGAATTTTGATTTTGATTTGACCACCGGTCATGGATTATCTCCCCCTTTTCGACTTAGCATTTTGGAAAAGTTGGTATATTGCGATGGCGCGCCGTCGACTGTGCTCTAGGTTAAATTATTAGTGTTACATAAACTGGTCTCTAATGGAAATATCTTTCTAAATTTGGTATTGTATGATTTCATAAAAAAAAAAACCAATGAAAGGGTGCGATTTTCATATAGAAAAAAGTAATTAATGCCATAATAATGTAGAAACAGTTTCATACAATTGCATAGACTAAGGGGGAATTTATTTCCATTTTGAGAATATAGTGCTATAATTCCAGCACACAAATATTTACACAATTCCATAACATTTGATTGGTCCGTAGCAAGTCTCTGTCCAAAGTTTATATCCCAGTAAACTCCCATGCCGAACTACTTTCCGTAACCATCAGGCGCAGTTAAAATAATTCTTAAGAAAACGGAAAATAAACACATTTTCTTGATGAATTTATTTAAAAGGCTGGAATTATAAGGAATGAATGGCATTTTTGTGGAATTTATCGGGGATATAAACTTGGAAAAGTCGCGGGAATACTGGACGAGGCCTTCCGGCCTTCGTCCAGTATTCCCGCGACTTTTCCAAGTTTATACCCCAATAAATTCCACAAAAAGGCCATTCATTCCTATATTGACCATTGAAGATTCTAGCGTATTCTTACCATATAGCGTAAATGTTACATTTAGAAAGCTGTACTTCTCTCTCTATATGAGTGAAGCCGTGTGATTTTGTACCTAAGAAGATCTTGTTAAAATTATTTACAAAATTTATGTAAATGATGTCAAAAGTTGACGAAATGTTCACAGCAAAATGTGGAATAGCATTCCACATTTGCTATGGAAATTTTGTCAATTTTGATGTTGCACATAAATATTTTCTCATTTTCTTCGGCGCAAAATAGCATGCATATGTGCACCGTTATATCAACTTTTAAAGGCACTGGGTCTCAGATATGCAAATAAAGTGATGAAACGAATAATGGTAGGAACAAATAGTTTAAAGGTACATGCCCACTCGGAAGGCACAAAATGTTCTTTATAGCAATTAAATAAGTGTATAATTGTGTCACTATTCCACCAGTTCTAAAAATTATGAGTGCCTGCTATACAGATATAGTATAGTAATATTTATTTTACTGATAGTGACTCGCAGTGTTATCAGGCTATTTTCATATGCAAATGAGGCATGATATCTTTTAATTATTTATACTAATTAAATGTGTCACCTGAAAAAATAATATTTTCAACATATTATAAGTATGATAATTGCACATCAAAAAATAAATACAGAGAATAAATAGTAATGTCCGTTAATATTTTAAGGAAACACGGTTATCGCCACTGATATCAGTGTTGAAATTTACGTCTGATATAAAATGTATAATAATGCCAATCAATACACGTGGTAATGGTGAATGAATGTTTATTTTGCCAGAAATTGTCTCAGATGATGTCTTGGATATAAAGAACATTGTGCGCCTATTGAGTGGGCATGTGCCTTTAATATTGATTTGTAATATTTTTCTGAACCTCATTGTATTTATAAGTGGCATGTAAACATTTGGGATTGTTAAAAAAACATGTTTATTATAGTGAAAAATAATTTGGTATTATAAACATGTTTTTCAATCAATGATTACTAAATTATTTTATTTAAATTAAGGAAACTAGCGTCTATAATTGGAACTTTTCTAAATTTGGTATAGTATTATCATTTCACAACAAAAAAATAAAGAAATTTCACAGTTGTAACTCCTTAACCAGTACATGTATAGCAAAAATGTCAAATTATTTCCCCTGGTTTCTGATAGCATGTACTTGAACATAACGCATGTCTTTGGAAATGTGATCAAATAAAATTGTGTGATTGCTTCATATGTCATTTACTGTGCATGAAGAAAAAAAACACACATTGGATATCTGAAATATTATCTGAGACACAGTCACTTTAAAACCCCGATCACTATGGAACGCAAATTAATTATTTAGAGCTAGCATTAATTATTGGAGTTTATATATATATTTGGCATTCCAGGATCGCCAAATCTACATATTTAGAGCTCAAGCTCCAATTAAATGATTTAAAGAGCTCTTCAAATGATTTGGAGCTAGCTCTAAATATTTAATGCTGGCTCTAATTATTTAGAGCTAGCATTAATTATTTGAGTTTATGTATATTTGGTGTTCCATAGATCACTGCAGTTGTAGGCACATGAAATTTTGTTGGCCTTATCTCAAATTCGCTTCAATAATACTTTCCTCGCCACATTGTGAATCCTATTCACTAAAAGCTATTAGTGAACACCTAAACGTATTCACAATACAATACCCTTTCAATCTTAACGGGCAAAACAATCTATGAATTGAACCACACGCGCCATTTTCATGTCAATTCTATGTAAAATGATCGCTATAAATCACTCGGCAATCTTCAGTGTCGTATTTTCGTGCTGCCATTTGACTATACTTATTTATGAATGACTGAAATTTAACCCAGTGACTTGCGTATATTTTTTTTACTCTGGTCGGTGGTTATTTTCAACCCAACGTGTGCAATGTTATAGACAAATTATAATTATGTGCCCCGATCAATTATCAGAAAGCAGTTAACCGAATTATGAAGCGACCTAATTTCAAGGAATGCATTCCCATATTAGCAGTCAAGCAAATAAATTGGGATTGTTTACAAAAGTAGATTCAACCCTTTCAACACTATATGCCTGTATAGTGGTATTGGCAAATAGTGTAGATACAGATGAGCCGGCTCATTTTCACATTTTTTAGAACAAAATCATCCCGTTTTCATAAATGGACGATTCGGAGAATTATTTTGTGACAATTTGATTGGTCCGGAAATTAACACATACAAATCCATTCCAGTTCTTTAGGGGTGACTTATAAAAGTAATAAGATTAGTGCTAATCCTATTACTTGTAGTAAGTGGGGCTAAGTGACTCTGGTGAAGTTAGGACCTTGCACCAGCTCAGTGTATTCTAATTTCAGGACTGAAGATATATAATCTTTGTATATTCAATTCTGATTTTGGGATCCCCGCCCCCCCCATGCACATACGTTATTATACCCCGGCATACAAAGTATGTCAAGGAGTATATAGTGTTTGTAATTCCGTCCGTCCTTCCATCCGTTTGTCCGTCCGTCCATCCTCGTTAAAGTTTTTGGGTACCCATTATCTCTATAACGGTAAATCTGATGGACCTCAAAATTCATATACTTCCTTATCATCATCCATATTTTCATTCCATACCACACCCATGCGGCCTTCATGTCCAATGTCAAGCTCAAATTACTTGCATTAAATTTTTATTTGTCGGTCCAGGCGGCGGCCGTGGGTATACGTGAGCCCCTGCTCACTTTCTCTAGTTTTGGCCAGCTTCTATGGATATCTATACTTTTAACAAACAAAACTTATACTCATCTCAGTAACCACAGCAATTTAGATGCGGTAAAGTTTAGATACCCAGGGAGATTTCAAAGTACAAATGTATAACCCGATGATGATGCTGTCTTCATAACTGTATCAATTTCGGAGTTATTTCGAGAAAAACTGACATTTTCTCGAAATAATTCCGAAATTGATACAGTTATGAGGATGACGTCATTGACTGGTAATGTTGTGTAATTAATAATTGCCTGTGATATCTGTGCTTTACTGCCTCAACATTTCACCAGAAATTATTGAGATTTTGGGGATTTTCCCTCATTACAACAGGTGAAATATTGGATTTGATGTTGACCCGGCCTAAAATGACCTCAGCTGTTGACAGGCCATTACACACCATTAATTTTTTCAATACTACATACATATAGCGGTGTTTGCAAACAGTGTAGATCCAGATGAGCCGGCCATAATGAGCCGTCTCATGAGGATCTGCACTTTTGCAGTAATTTTCAATTTTATTTTTAGAAACAACATCCCCTTTTCATAAATAGACTAGTCTGAAAATCATTTTGTGATGACTGGATTGGTCGAAAAATTGACATATCAAATATTCATTGCAGTTATTTAGGGATGAAAGGGTTAAACAAATAAATATTGACAACAATGTTTGTAGAATGGGCCAAAACAGCAGGTGGTGTGATATACTATGCCCACTGCCGGCTGTATGGCTCTGATTTCTGACTTCGGTATTGGTTTTATTCTGATATTCTGAAACCGTATTATGTGTCTTTCATCCGGCAATTCGTGATTAAAACCAATTTGTTTGTGTAATTTTGGATATATGTCCAGCGGAAGTGAAATTCAAGCCTTTAACCCTTACAATGCTGAATTAATTTGTGTCGTCTGCTGAATATTTTTTATTTTCCATTTCTCTCATCAAAAACTTGGTTTGGCAGCACTTTAGAATCATTTCCAATGGAAATGATTCTAAAATGCTGCCAAACCATGTTTTCACTGAGAGAAAAGACAAAATATGAATTAACAGCAGACGACTATTTTCGGTTCCCGCATTCTAAGGGTTAACCCTTTCAACACTGCAGGCCTGTATATAGGGGTATTGGCAAAAAAGTGTAGATCCAGATGAGCTGGCTATCCTGGATCTAGGCTGTTTGCAAACACCGCTTTATAGGGCTGTAGTGCTGATATGGTTAACCCTTAAAAGGCGGGAAACGAACATGTCGTCTGCTGTTGGCTCATACTTTGTATTGTTTCTCAGTAAAAACATGGTTTGACAGGACTTTAGAATCATTTCCAGTGGAAATGATTCTAAAATACTGTCAAACCATGTTTGTCACGAATATAATGGCAAATAAAACATAAACAGCAGACAACAAAATCTAATTCCGCATTGTAAGGGTTAACCAATTGCTGATTTTCTTCCAGTCGAGAGTTACACGTACATGTAGGTACAATTGGGTTCAAAAATCCAATACAAGTCTACAATTACACTAGTTTTTCCTAATCCGTCATCAATTTCTGTGCAAATCCGAGACACAGGGCCTTTAACCCTTACTACACTGAATTAAATTTTGTCTTCTGCTGGAAATGTTTTATTTTCAATATTTCTCGATATAAACCTGTTTTGACAGCGCATGAGAATCGTCTCATTCTCATGTGCTGCCAAAACAGGTTTTTTGTTAAGAATTAAGGCAAAAATGAAAAACAGCAGACAACATTTTTCGTCTCCCGTGTATTGAGGGTTAATCTACAGTTTAATTCTGAAATTGGTTGTGTATAAACAGATTTTATTTCATCCGTAACGGCTGTTACATGTATAACGTCCATTACATTCAATAAACCTGTTAAATGTTTATGGTCACTTAATGGGCAAAACTTGGCAATTGAATGAGTTTGGGAACATATTAGTTTGTGATTATAGTATAGCATATCTGCAATATATGTTGGCCAGGATCTGGAAAAACTGGGCTTATTCCAGGCTTTGTGAACAATGACGACCCAGATCAAACTGCGCATCCGCTCTGGGTCCTCACTGTTCACCATTCAATCAGCGAATTTTAAATTATGCATCCAATGAACAATACAGGCTACCATCATATTGCAATAATTATGGTTTTCAGTGATCGGGATCTACCAGGGCTCCAGATAAGCTGTATATTTGCTTAAATACCCAATTAAAATTGAAAAAAAAAAATATTGAAATCAGAAGTAGCGAGTATCAAAAAGCAATACAAAATTTGTGGTCACAGGCCTTTATCATGCTGCAAAAAACAATAGGAGACGATTCTAATGAAATACCGAGACAAGTTTTCATTTCGAAGCAATCTATACAATAATTGTGGTCTGTTGATGTGTAAACAGTAGTCTGATTTTATTTTTCTCAATTAAAATTTTGTAATACCCATTTGTTTTAGAAATGATGGAGTGACAATTTTCAATTACTAATTCCTTATCTGGAGCCCTGATCTACACTGGATAATAAGCCCAGTTTTAACATGTCACGGCCTATATTTATATAGGACAACAATTATGTGGGATACTTTATATCAATATAGGACTTATCATGGCTGTGTACGTGTGCTCGAAATCACGTCCGTAAATAGCAGTATTTTGTAACCCAATGAAAACACATAAAATTTTGAAAATATTACGGAACAAATGTGGAAATTAGTCGTGCTGAAAAATCTTTGCAAATATTACGAACAAATGTGGAAATTAGTCATGCCAGCATTGCAAATATTACGAACAAATGTGGAAATTAGTCATGCCAGCATGACTAATTTCCACATTTGTTCCGTAATATTTGCAAAGATTTTATGTGTCTTTTTGCAAACCTGTAGTAAAATGAAAACAAAATTAAGTTGTCAGGAATTTTTAACAAATCCGATTTTCTCGGACGTTTTTCGTGAAATGTAAACAGCATTTGTACGTGAATGGTTAACTGATAGTGTGCCAACACAACACTTGTATACAGGTTTATATCGGGGTAGAAACTGTGTAATACATCAGTGATATCCGGGCTCAATTTAAACAGGATTAGCCCAAAGTGGATTACATAATCGCAAGATTAGACATATTGGGATCAAGTTGTATTTATCACAGTTAGGCATGTGTGACAATATTTGGTAAATCGTTACAATGTGTGTGGTATATGGTGTTGAAAGCTGCTGTTATATTCGTATTTTGTGGGTTGGATAGTGTGACATAATTATACTGGTAAGTATTGCAATAATCACATACAAATAATATAGTAAAATTATATTTGTTTACATAAATGATGGCAAAAATTTACACACACAAAAAAAACACAGCTGACATGCAGAATTTGATTTCACCTTTATAGTTATACTTTTTTGGTCACCTTTCAACTTCATCGCCATTACTGAAATATTGCATATTTTTATAAAACCGATGTCTCTGTGTAAGACGACTGACTATATCATGCGATAACGGAGGTTATGAGTTCCAAATTATCATATGTGTTGTTAATGGCTCATAAAACATGAATCATAAAACATGTACTGGGATAGCACGTTATAATGACTGTACTTCATGTGCCTACAAAGAGATTAATTTCTAATCCCAATTTGCTATAATTAAGATTCATAATTCAGCATTTAGTTAAATCCTTTTCCATTTGGATGTAAGCTATGTGGGAAACCCATTGATAAATCTTCAGTAGCCGATTTCATCAAAATTGCAAAGTATACTTATCTAGCAAAGTATACTTATCTAGCAAAGTATACTTTGAGGGAGTAATCATTGATTTTTCCGAAATGTATTATTTCATACAGAACTAACGATTGCATATATTTGATGATTCAAACTATGCAGAATTATTATACTGAATTTATTACATTATCACAGCCAAAAATTAATAAATTTATCCTAAAATTGAAAATTTCTCCCTCAAAGTATACACCCCCGCCTGCGCTAATCTTGCCAATATTTGAATTTATTTTTATTGGAAAATACTTGAATATTGTGCAGCTTGATTGGCTGAGCCTGAGCTGTGCAACAGCTCATGCTCAGCCAATCCAACTGCTCGATTGAGGTTGCCAATAGATGCTCGGAAACGATGACATCTTGGCAAGATTAAACGCAGGCGGTTGTGTATATATTCGCAGTAACATGCATCATTATTTGGTATACGTGGCTGGAGAAATGGGATTTGTGGTGACCAGCGTATTTACTCCTGCTGAAATAGCACACTCCTGTAGCTTTGATCACGATTGCTTTGTTAGAAGCTGCATGGGTGTTCCATTGATGGAATGACGAACCCATTACTGTGTCAGCCCTCTCCACACCCTCACCCCAACCCCATCCCAGTCCCTGACTGCAGAAGAAATTCCTGAGATAAACTGCCTCAGAGCATCTTGTATTTTTGTTGAAATTAAACAAAATTTGATTCTACTTATACGGTCTTCACAATGATAACGTTTATGTGAAAATGTTTTACGAAATTGTGGTTCCCATTTTTGAATGCATATTTCCAACATTTAACAACAATTGCGATTTCCAATCCCCATTAATAGTCTAGTGCATATTTCCAAAATGGAACATCATTTACTAAATGCTTTGTCATTTCCATGCAAAATCAAATAGTATAAAAAGTATAATACATGTATTATGTGTATATAAGTATAATACATGTATTATGTGTATATAAGTATAATACATGTATTATGTGTATATAAGTATAATACATGTATTATGTGTATATAAGTATAATACATGTATTATGTGTATATAAGTATAATACATGTGTTATGTGTATATAAGTATAATACATGTGTGTGTATATAAGTATAATACATGTGTTATGTGTATATAAGTATAATACATGTGTTATGTGTATATAAGTATAATACATGTATTATGTGTATATAAGTATAATACATGTATTATGTGTATATAAGTATAATACAGTATTATGTGTATATAAGTATAATACATGTATTATGTGTATATAAGTATAATACATGTATTATGTGTATATAAGTATAATACATGTGTTATGTGTATATAGGCTTATATAGTACCTACATGTACGGTACCTATTTATTTATAGTTCATGTATTTGCATATATGTATCGCAAGATGTTAGCCGGTGCACGACATGTTGCTGAGACACAGTCTGACACATGCACCAGTTTGCAATTCCTTACAGAAAGTTCAAAATATTTTGCTTACAGATTATAAAAAATATTTCAAACTTTACATATACATAAAAGTACCTTCTGTATGTAATAGATTAACATAGTTATCAAACATTCGGAGGCAATGTTATAATACATCTGTGCAGTCTTGTTAATGTCTACATGTTGTTTCACAGCTTTCCTGCATGGAAACAAGACATTTTGTTTTACGGAAATAGGTCAACCATGTGTCACACGTTGAAAGGAATTGGTGATTTTTCTACCATTTCTGCTTTATTAGTTGTGCTGTCTATGATTTATACCAGTTTAACACCCACGGACAAAACATGCAATGCATTACTACGGATTATTATGACGCAATGTGGGTTGGAAGCTTTTATGTGTGGCTGTGAGAGGAGAAATGGGGCTTATGGGGTTGTGCGACCAGTGTACATCCTGATCATCCTGTGCATCCGCACAGTCTGATCAGGATCTGCACTGTTCGCCATACCATTAATAAAGCGCCCGTCATGCATCTTGCAAGCAATATGCATCGTTATCAGGCTACTGGAGTGTGCTATTTTATCAGGAGCTATAGTAGTCACAAATTCCATAAGCCCCATGCCCCCAGTAGTGGGTGGTGGTCGGGTGAACGCGACGGCGTAAATTAATGGTAGGGGTTCCCCCTTATAGGAATCACGATTTGCCTGGTTTGGCTCGCAGGTAGGTTTTTACCTTTGGCTCGTTTGTTACCTGGCAGATGAATTGGGTTATTGCCCATTATAAAAGTAGTAAGATTATTACTGATCCTACTGCTTTTGAGAGGAGGCCAAGTGATTCTGGTGTGGCGAGGACCTGGCATCAGATCAGGATTATTCTGATTTCAGGGCTGAATATGTAGTTGTTTTTTTATTGTAAATATTCAGTTCTGATTTTGGGATCCCCCCCACCCCCCATTTGTACATGTACTTGTACATGTACTTGCACAGGTAATATATGGGATTTAGTACTACACCCATTGACCCAGCCTTAAATGACCTTGGCTGTTGATACAATTGTATGTATTGCATTTCACAAAAGTGAATATAAAATGAATCTAATCCAGTTGATGAACGGCACCTTACTCTGTCTGATCAGGCGAATATAGTTAGGCTGTGGCCGGAGAAATGGCGTTTATGGGTTTTGCAACCAGTGTAGATCCAGATCAGCCTGTGCATCCGGACAGTCTGATCAGGAGCTCATGCACTGTTTGATATTCCCTTAATACCTGTTATGCTTCTAACAAGGAAAATAGGTTTTACAGAAGTGTTTAACTCGTTGCATGAAAATATCCGCCAAACGAATAATTAGGAGTATATGTTTTATTTCTCTCTGTAAATATGTCTTGAAATTTCATTAGAATCTAATGAAATTCCAAGACATATTCATGACATTTATAAGGAGAAATAAAAGAAAATATAATCATCTGCTATTTATACCCCCCGCAACGAGTTGTGGGGGGGTATACTGGAATCAGGTTGTCCGTCCGTGCGTGCGTCCGTCCGTCCGTCCGTCCGGGTAAACTTAACATCAGAGAAATATTGTTATAACTTCTATTTCCTTCATCTAAAATGCTTGATATTTCACACATGCATTCCTGTAAGGCTCTACTACCATGCTGTGCCAAATCCACGACCGTCCAACCCCCGCAGATCCCAAGGTCAAGGTCAAATACTTAGTCCGTAAACTTAACATCAGAGAAATATTGTTATAACTTCTATTTCCTTCATCTAAAATGCTTAATATTTCACACATGCATTCCTGTAAGGCTCTACTACCATGCTGTGCCAAATCCACGACCGTCCAACCCCCGCAGATCCCAAGGTCAAGGTCAAATACTTAGTCTCTTTACAAAACTTAACATCAGAGAAATATTGTTATAACTTCTATTTCCTTCATCTAAAATGCTTAATATTTCACACATGCATTCCTGTAAGGCTTTACTACCATGCTGTGCCAAATTCATGACCGTCCAACCCCCGCTGATCCCAAGGTCAAGGTCAAATACTTAGTCTCTTTACAAAACTTAACATCAGAGAAATATTGTTATAACTTCTATTTCTTTCATTTAAAATGCTTAATATTTCACACATGCATTCCCGTAAAGCTCTACTACCATGTTGTATGAAATCCACGACCGTCCAACCCCCACTGATCCCAAGGTCAAGGTCAAATACTTAGTCTCTTTACAAAACTTAACATCACAGAAATATGTTATAACTTCTATTTCCTTCATCTAAAATGCTTAATATTTCACACATGCATTCCTGTAAGGCTCTACTACCGTGCTGTGCCAAATCCACGACCATTCAACCTCCGCTGATCCCAAGGTCAAGGTCAAATACTTAGTCTCTTTACAAAACTTAACGTCAGAGAAATAAGTTATAACTTCTATTTCCTTCATTGAAAATTCTTAATATTTCACTTGTGCATTCCTCTAAGGTTGTACTATCATGCTGTGACAAATCTACGACCGTCCAACCCCCGCTGATCCCAATGTCAAGGTCACATACTTAGTCTCTTTACAAAACTTAACATCAGAGAAACATATTATAACTTCTATTTTTTTCATCGAAAATTCTTAATATTTCATGCATGCATTCCTCTAAGGCTCTACTATCATGCTGTGACAAATTCCCGCTGATTTCGAGGTCAAGCTCACATACTTAGTCTCTTTACAAAACTTAACATTAGAGAAATCGGTTATAACTTCTATTTCCTTGCTCGTCGGATCTGCTTCACATTTCAGACACGCATTGCTCCAATGGACCTCTACCACCCTGTGACAAATTCACGTTCATACCGCTCCCGCTAAGCCCAGAGTCAAGGTCACAAGCCCACGTGTACACACCTGGAATTGGAAATTTTTACATATTTTAGGGGTACCTGGGCCCACGCGGGGGGTATTCCGTAAGCCTCGCTTACTGACCAATCTAGTTTCAAATAGTATACATGTATGCATAAAAATACATATAAAGTAACGGTGAATAAGGATTCGAAAACAAGCTCACAGAGTATGTGAATTCCTCTTCTTGTAAAGTATCAGTAAATGGGAATGTGGCAGGAATTTCTCCAGTCACAGCCACATTTATGCTGCTTGTCGTTTACGTACACAGCAAAATATGCAATTCATATGACAAAAATACATATGCTGTTCATATGTAGAACATTATGAAAAACATGAATGTCATGTGCGGCACAATTTATAGTATACTGATGTAAATTTAAAATGTAAGTTTTCTCAAAATAACTAGTTATGAGGGCAGCGTCATTTCCCGGGGTGTCTGTCTTTATCCAATCAAAATTTCTCAAGTAGTTGCTGCGTTTAACCCTTTCAACCCTAAATAACTGGATTGTCATATTATTTTCACACTAGTCCTTTTGTAAGAAGTGGGTGTTTTTATTTTTCCTAAAAAATATGAAAATCGCTTGCAAAAAGTGTAGATCCTGATGAGACGGCTCGTCACGAGCCGGCTCATCTGGATCTACACTGTTTGCTAACACTGTTAGAGAGGTCTGTAGCGTTCAACTGGTTAAGCGGACCAAATATGAGTTTCTTTTGACCTACTTTACCCACCATATTTATGTACCTGTATTATACAGGCCATTTGTATCTGTATCGGTGAAATATATCTGACACAAAATCCATTTTCTCGTACACCATCATTTGATCATCATATATTTTCATCTTGGCCTTGACAGTCGCAGTGTGAAGTGAATTCATATAACGTGACTGAATTATTGTGCTAGCTACTCCGTGTACACTATCATTCTTACTGGTGGCTTATGTAGGCGTGAAATGTGGCCTCTGACTGGAGAATCGCGGCTTAAGATGAATGAGATTTGTGACCAGTGTCGCTCCTGATCAAATCGCACACTGCTGTAGACTGATAATGATCTTTATTGCTTGTTAGAAGTTTTACGTTTCATTAATGGAGTGTCGAACAGTGCAGAACCTTATCAGCCTGTATGGGTGCATGGGCTGATCTGTATCTACACTAGTCGCAAAACCCCATAAGCCCCATTTCTCCAGTCACAGCCACAGATGTGTTTTTTGGCTAAATAAATATACCTATACATATTTGGGCAAATATCTCTCGCCCACGTGTGATTAAATCCTGGATTTGACTACATTCAAGGAATGATGAATTTGTTGGCATTTAAGGTTGAATTTGTTGGCATTTAAGGTTGGATACTAAAGCAGTGTGCGTACTGCTTGGGTGTGTCAATTGTGTCAAATTATTAATTATAATTTGAGAATTATTTCCAGGAAATGTTAGTATCAATAGGACGTACATGTATATGGAACAGGTAATCATTATATTTGCTGAACAGGTAATCATTATACCCACTTTTTTTGTAAAAAAAAACGGGTATATTGTTTTCGTCACGGGTGTCCGTCCGTCCGTACGTCCGTACGTCCGTCCGTACGTCCGTCACGTTTCTTGTAACTCGAAAAACTTTTTCACCTTCATACCTACGCGCCTGATATTTGGTATGTAGCTTCGTTATCATGTGCAGATGCGCAAAGTGAATTCGGATTTTTGATCCGACCCTCCATCATGGATTATCTCCCCCTTTCGGACTCAGAATTTCCCATTTTTTCCTTGTAACTCGAAAAACTTTTTCACCTTCATACCTACGCGCCTCATATTTGCTATGTAGCTTCGTTATCATGTGCAGATGCGCAAAGTGAATTCGGATTTTTGATCCGACCCTCCATCATGGATTATCTCCCCCTTTCGGACTCAGAATTTATTCCCATTTTTTCCTTGTAACTCGAAAAACTTTTTCACCTTCATACCTACGCGCCTCATATTTCCTATGTAGCTTCGTTATCATGTGCAGATGCGCAAAGTGAATTCGGATTTTTGATCCGACCCTCCATCATGGATTATCTCCCCCTTTCGGACTCAGAATTTCCCATTTTTTCCTTGTAACGAACTCGAAAAACTTTTTCACCTTCATACCTACGCGCCTCATATTTCCTATGTAGCTTCGTTATCATGTGCAGATGCGCAAAGTGAATTCGGATTTTTGATCCGACCCTTCATCATGGATTATCTCCCCCTTTCGGACTCAGAATTTCCCATTTTTTCCTTGTAACTCGAAAAACTTTTTCACCTTAATACCTACGCGTCTGATATTTGGTTCGTAGCTTCGTTTTGATGTGCTGATGCGCAAAGTGAATTCGGATTTTTGATCCGACCCTCCATCATGGATTACCTCCCCCTTTCGGACTTAGCATTTGGGGAAAGTGGGTATATTGCGATGGCGCGCCATCGACTTTTTCTAGTTATATTTGCTGAACAGGTAATCATTATATTTGCTGCAGGTAATCATTATATTTGCTGAACAGGTAATCATTATATTTGCTGAACAGGTAATCATTATATTTGCTGAACAGGTAATCATTATATTTGCTGAACAGGTAATCATTATATTTGCTGAATAAAACGGGACTGTTGGAATAAGGTTCTCAGAGCTTCAGATAAGCTTTGTGCCTAAAGTGTACTAATTACCCCTGATTTCAAAATCATTGCGTATTTTACTTTTACAAATGGGTTATTGATTTGTTTTCATTGCTAAATAGGGCCTGGCACCAGATCAGGTTGTTCTAATTTCAGGACTGAATATATATTTTGATTGTAAATATTGAGTTCTGAAGTTGGGATTTACCCCCCTCGGACAGGTGGATACAGGACACGGCCCCGTTGACCCGTCTGCGTGTAGACTCGCTGAGGCTTGTACCTCTATGTCAGAAAAGCGGACGTTAAACCCTATTCACTCACTCACTCACTCATTGCTAAATAGGGAACAAATGATAAAAAAACAAAAACGTATTTAAACATTCACTTAATTGAGCTGCAAAAAGCAATTCTGTTTGCTTTTGGCAGCTCAACTAAGTGAATTTTCAACTTTATGACAGTATTTTCACTACTCAATTTGAAAATCAATGTGTATTTTCACATTGCTGTGCGTATTTTGTACTCACTTTTGATAATCAATGCGTATTTATCTAAAAGAATTGCGTAAAATACGCCAATACGCACCTTATCTGGAGCTCTGAGGTTCACAGTGAGTACAATACGCACCTTATCTGCAGCTCTGAGGTTCACAGTGAGTACAATACGCACCTTATCTGCAGCTCTGAGGTTCACAGTGAGTACAATACGCACCTTATCTGCAGCTCTGAGGTTCACAGTGAGTGAACCTCAGAGCTGCAGATAAGGTGCGTATTGGCGTATTTTACGCAATTCTTTTAGATAAATACTTGTTTATTTCCAACTATTTATTGCTTTTACAGCACTTCTACATGTATGTTCAGAATCATTTCCAAGTGATTCTATTCTGTGTCGGAAAATGATTTTGTTTAGAAATAGCACAATTCGACATCAATATTCACATTCTGTTTACATGATCATAGGTACATGCTCAGTCATAGTCTGTGTTACATACCAACACCTATCTACCTAAGTACAATAGGAATGAATGGCCTTTTTGTGGAATTTATCGGGGTATAAACTTGGAAAAGTCGCGGGAATACTGGACGAAGGCCGGAAGGCCTCGTCCAGTATTCCCGCGACTTTTCCAAGTTTATATCCCCGATAAATTCCACAAAAAGGCCATTCATTCCTTATAATTCCAGCATTTTAAATAAATTCATCAAGAAAATGTGTTTATTTTCCGTTTTCTTAAGAATTATTTTAACTGCGCCTCACGGTTACGGAAAGTAGTTCGGCGTGGGGGTTTACTGGGATATAAATTATGGACAGAGACTTGCTACGGACCAATCAAATGTTGGGGAATTGTGTAAATATTTTTGAGCTGGAATTATATGCCAACAACTATCTACCTAAGTATACTTTGCGGGAGTAATTTATTTGTACTGAAATGCATTATTTCTTATAAAACAAACAGCTATTTATATTTGATTATTAAAATTAGGCAGCATTCATACACAGGGGCGGATACAGAAATAATTGCAGGGGGGGGGGTCTGTAATTACAATTCGGCATAGCCGACCTCCGCGAGCGCGAAATCGTAAAGTGGGGGGGGGGTGTGGGGGTCCTCCACCAGGAAAGTTTTAAATGCCAGATCGCCGCAGATGCGATTTCCGGACCCCCTGGACCCCCCACCCCACCCTGTATCTGTGCCTGATACATTTTATTTATTAAATTATCACAGTCAAAGCTGTTTTGATTAACCCTTGCACCGCTATCTTAATTTCTTTTGTCGTCTAATGTTTATTTTCCATTTTTCTCATCAAAAACATGCTTTGACAGCACTTTAAAATAATTTAAGTGGTGTCAAAACATGTTTGTATTGAGAAATAAGGCAAGATATAAAAGCCACAGCAGACAACAATTGTTGTCAGTAGCGGTCTAAGGGTTAAGATTTCTCCCCAAAATACACTTAGCTAGACCGATTTTGATGAAATTGGCTACAGGCCTATATTAACCCATTCCTTTCGGAATACACCTTTACAGGTATGAAATTTATTAAATATTTTATTTTTATTTTTGTTATTTCTCAATGAAAGTATATGTTGTGACCACTCTAACGGTGGTCGTGACATATACTTCTGAGCGCATAGAAGGCAAACCATGAATGAAGAATTTAACCCTTAGAATGTGGGAACCAAAAACTGTCGTCTGCTGTTGTTTTATGTTTTGCCTTCTTTCGCAATATAAACATGGTTTGACAGCATTTTAGAATCATTTCCATTGGAAATGATTCTGAAGTGCTGTCAAACCATGTTTTTGATGAGAAAAATGGAAAATAAAAAGCAGGCGGCAAAATTTAATTGAGCGCTGTAAGGGTTAATGTTACCTTATTATGCCCCTGCTCTTGGTTGAGCCGGGACTGTGCCAATATTTGGACTGTGTCTCCAAGTGTGGTCTGCAGGGATTCCACTAGGGAAAATAAAAAAATTGCCACTTCAAAAAATTGGCGATAAAAAATTACAATTTTCGAAACATTTTTTTTTTTTTTTTTTTTTTTTTTTTTTTTCGAAAAATTGTAATTTTTTATCGCCAATTTTTTATTTTTATCGCCAATTGCGAAAGTGGCGATCGCCAGCGGAATCCCTGGGTCTGGGTAAGAAGTTTACTGGAGTTTCCCTAATCTGCCATCAGGGACATTTGTGTGCCGACAGGCCACATTTTCTTGTTTCCTTTTCTCATGATTTGGCAAGCTTTAGACCCGTTTCATATTTCATATTTTCATTTATTCATGTCTCAGTATGTTTCGGTATATGACTTTAATGGGAATTAATATTGTTGCATATAACTATAAAATTCACAATTTTTGCAATTATAATTTACAGTAACATTTTAATGTTAATAGGATCATAAAATCATATTACAGTATATAAATCTGTGATATTCAAGACCACCTCTTTTAATGAGGTTTGTTGCATAAAAACATGAAATTCATTTTATGATTATATAAAGCCCAGTTTTTTTCAAACCTGTTTACGGAAAGCTGTGTTATCTGGGTGGCCGTGGTGAAGATTCTGTTTGGATGGGCTGTTGCCTAGACGTTAGAGCACTGGATTTCCACACCAGAGGTTGTGGGTTCAATCCCCGCCCTTGGCAGGTAAACACTTACAAAGTATTGCCTGGTCTGTTGGATGAGACTTTTAACTGTGGTCCCGTCTCTATATGACCTTAGCTGTTGCAGGGATGTTAAACCCATTCACTTTTAACTTTTGTCAAGTTGAAATGGCTGAAATATAATTTTTGTCGAGCCCGCTTGCGGAAAGCGAGACATAGTGATCACAATGACGTCCGGGTGTCCGTGCGTCCGTGTGTGCGTCCGTCCGTCCGTCTGTCCGAAATCTGCGTTGAAGTTTTTAAATACCTTATATCTCTGCAGTCCTAAGTCACATTGACTTGAAACTTCATATGCTTATTAGTTATGATCTATATATTCATGCTGTATCCCACTCATGCGGCCCCTGTGTTCAAGGTCATATGACTTAGAAGTTTGCGTTCCGAAATCTGCGTTAAAGTTTTTAAATACCTTATATCTCTGCAGTCCTAAGTCACATTGACTTGAAACTTCATATGCTTATTAGTCATCATCCATATATTCATTCTGTGTCCCACTCATGCGGCCCCTGTGCCCCTATGTCAAGGTCAAATGACTTAGAAGTTTGCGTTAAAGTTTCTGTCAAAATTTGCTTTAAAGTTTTCACATACCTACTATCTCTGTAACCGTAAGTCAGATTTGCTTGAAACTTTGTATGCTTATTGGGCATCAAACTTCAAATAAATACACTCTGAAACCATCAAATGCCTCGGCGGGCTTGACATGCTGGCCGCGGCCATCTTGTGTGATCATTACTTCAGTTGTGCCATCAACTGAACTGCAGTTATACATGTATATATATAACCCATATCATTTTGGATAATGGTTCACAGGTATTCACATTTACCAGCATTTTGTTTAATATTTTATTCATTTGTCAATAAAAATATGTTGTTAGCACTCATTTGAACCGTCTCGGTGAGACGGTTCAACTGAGTGCTAACATCATCTATTTTCATTATAAAAATAAGTAAAATACACAATTTTCTTCTCAGGAAAAAAATGCTTGTTTCACTTATTGTTATTTTATTCTCAGAAGAAAATTGTGTATCTTCTGCAAGAAATTTGTTACAATGGAATCAATTGTTTGCTCTCAACAAAAGTCAGCCATGATGCAGCTTTTCTCGACTGATTAGTCAAGGTGCATGATCACGTGGTTACAACAACAACAACAACAACAACAAGTACTCAAACTTCCAGTGGCCCTCCGATTCAAAGTACGTATTCTTTTATTTTGTCCTTATTATACACCCCACCCCACCCCCCCCACCCCACCCCCCCCCCCCCGTAACGAGTCAGGTTGTCATTTTATGATTATATAAAGCCCAGTTTTTTTTCAAACCTGTTTATGAAGAGCTGTGTTATCTGTGTGTACGTGGTGAATATTCTGTCCGTCTGTCCGGGAGTAAAGGATAGGGTTGGTTACAATTAGCCACCTAAAAAATCCTTTTATGTGGCTAAAAATCGTTTTATGTGGCTAATATTTAACGTCCGTCTGTGTGTCCATTTGTCACTAAACTTAACATCAGAGAAATATTGTTATAACTTCTATTTCCTTCATCTAAAATACTTAATATTTCACACATGCATTCCTATAAGGCTCTACTACCGTCCAACCCCCGCTGATCCCAAGGTCAAGGTCAAATACTTAGTCTTTTTACAAAACTTAACATCAGAGAAATATGTTGTAGCTTCTATTTCCTTCATCTAAAATGCTGTAAGGTTCTACTACCATGCTGTGCCAAATCCACGACCGTCCAACCCCCGCTGATCCCAAGATCAAGGTCAAATACTTGGTCTCTTTACAAAACTTAACATCAGAGAAATAAGTTATAACTGCTATTTCCTTCATTGAAGATTCTTAATATTTCACTTGTGCATTCCTCTAAGGTTGTACTATTATGCTGTGACAAACCTATGACCGTCCAACCCCCGCTGATCCCAAGGTCAAGGTGACATACTTAGTCTCTTTACAAAATTTAACATCAGACACATGTTATAACTTCTATTTCTTTCATCAAAATTCTTACTATTTCATGCATGCATTCCTCTAAGGCTCTACTATCATGCTGTGACAAATCCCTGCTGATCTCGAGGTCAAGGTCACATACTTAGTCTCTTTACAAAACTTAACATGAGAGAAATTGGTTATAACTTCTATTTCCTTGCTCGGATCTGCTTCACATTTCACACACCCATTGCTCCAATGGACCTCTACCACCGTGTGACAAACTCACATTCATGACCAGAGTCAAGGTCACAAGCTCACACACTTGGATTTTTTTTACATATTTAGGGGTACATGGGCCCACGCGGGGGGTATTCCGTAAGCCTCGCTTACTGATCAATCTATTTCATGCATGCATTTCTCTAAGGCTCTACTATCATGCTGTGACATATCCCCTCTGATGTCAAAGTCAAGGTCACATACATAGTCTCTTTACAAAACTTAACATCAGAGAAATCGGTTATAACTTCTATTTCCTTGCTCGGATCTGCTTCACATTTCACACTCGCATTGCTCCAATGGACCTCTACCACCCTGTGACCAATTCACGTTCGTGGCGCACCCGCTAAGCCCAGAGTCAAGGTCACAAGCCCACACACTTGGAAAATTTTACATATTTAGGGGTACCTGGGCCCACGCAGGGAGTATTCCGTAAGCCTCGCTTACTGACCAATCTAGTTATGGAACGAATTTTGATGAAATATGGCGCATCAAATGCGTCTTGTTAAGCTGCATTTGGTGGTCTCGGTACTTTGTCCCAAATTTCTGTCGTTTTTGTGAATAATCGATTTCTGTGTCTACTTACACGGAAATTGATTCTTCGCAAAGACGACATATTTAGTATGTGCCAAACTCCCAAGACCACCAACTGCAGCTCATGAAGACGCGTTTGCTGCGCCACATTTAATCAAAATCCGTTGCCTATTAACGAAAATATTAAATAATGCTTACTTTGGAGTCAGCACGCCTTCGACACTTTCAGCCACTGTTGTTGTTGTTGTAACCATGTGATCCTGCACCTTGTTAGTGCTGCACTTGACAGTTTGGAGAGCACCTTTGAGTGTGCAAGGAAACATCCTATCTACTGATGTGTTAATTGTGTTTCCGTGTTCAACGCCATCGACATCAATATAAATGAAACACTGAATTCGAGTAGCAATATTCTGATACTTGCGATTGAACTTTAGCTGACTGGCGTGCTACCAGTTTTTGCACTTTTACCATTTCAACACCACAGGCCTGTATCGTGGTATTGGCAAAAGGATCTGCACTTTTTGCAAGTCATTTTCATATTTTTGAGAACAAAAACACTCCGTTTTCATAAATGGACTAGTCTGAAAATAATTTGTGACAATTGGATTGGTTGCAAAATTAACATATAAAAATCTATTCCAGTTACTTAGGGGTGAAATGGTTAATTTGATCTTTTAGACTGGGTCTCACACCTGGGAGCTTTGGTGTGGTATGCACCTGGCACCAGGTCAGGTTACCGTATTCTAATTTCAGTTCTGAATATATTTAAAAACAAATTGATGTAAGTATTCCATTCTGATTTTGGTATTTTCCCCCCACACCCCCAAAATGCAGCAGGTTAAATGCGGGACCAAATGATCTAGTGCAGTATTTTCAGCATGTTGTGGTCACAGGATATATTTTTATTGAGAAATGAAAAAGAAATATTTAAAAAATGTCATACCGGTGAATGTGTATTCCTAATGCAATGGGGTAAGTGACTCTCGAAGACAAATAGTGCTCTCCCTTGATTAACAATTTCACCCCTAAGTAACTGGAATGGATTTTGATGTTAATTTTGTGACCAATCCTATCATCACAAAATGATTTTCACACCGTTACATTTATGAAAAGTGGGTGTGCTTTTCTGTACAAAATACATCTGGATCTACACTGTTTGCAAATACCACTATATAGGATATATAGTTATAGGATATATAGTTGAAAGGATTAACCCTTTGAACCCGAAAGCCCGCTATATCGGTTTATGCAAACAGTTACGAGCCGGCTCATCTGGATCTGCACTGTTTGCATAAAACGGTCTGGATCTACACTTTTTGCCAATGCTACTATACAGTCCTGTGGTGTTGAAAGGGTTAAATTATTCTTTACATGAACGTATGTTGTTCAAAATCAAGCAGTTTTATTCAATGAGCCTTAACTCAAACCCAGACTAAGGCTCAGCCAGCTTGATTTATGTTCAAACGTGAGAAATGCTCTGGACATGTTTATAATGATGGGTTATTAACCTATGATTATCAAACTTTGACAGTTTATATACTAGATTGTAATCACATGCTCGAAATCAGGCAGTTTGATTGGTTGAGGCTGAGCCCTGCTCAGTCTGCCAATCAAGACTGTATTATATTAAGTACAACCTTTCATAACGTGCCCACAATATTGTATAATCAATGGCACAAATATTTCTCATTCTCAATAAATAATCCATATATTAGTGTTGTCAAACCAATAGTATTTAATAGTTTTGGGATTCTGTCTGACATCGTTCCCATGATCATTTTTCTGTCAGATGAAGTTTGACGTACACTGACATGTTTTTGTTGGGAAAAGAAAATTGCTGAATGCTGCATCTTTGCTATATAAGTCACTTGTCCATTAGGGGAGGCACAAACGTAGATGGTATCATATAGAGAGGTATATTATTGTTCTCTTGTAGTTCCACATGTCTTTAGTCATCTGTAGCTGTGACTGGAGAAATGGGGCTAATGGGAATTGTGACTAGTGTAGCTCCTGATCAAGTACAATTGTAGCATGCTCCTGTAGCCTGATGACAATCTATATTGCTTGTTAGAAGCATAACAGGTGTTTCATTGACTGTGCAGATCATTATCAGACTGTGCGGATGCATAGGCTGATCTGAATCTGCACTGATCGCAAAACTCATAAGCTCCATTTCTCCAGTCACAGCCACATTTGTGTTAAATGTTTTTAGGTGCCTGCATGTATTATGTCTGAAAAAGTGATTTGAAACCTTGTATGCTTACTTATCAACATCCATATTTTCGGTACAATTGGCCATCCCATGCAAACCACACACTCAAGGCCAATCCCAAATGACAAATTTGAATTTATGTTTTGGCAACTTTTATTTGAAGTTGATGAGTACCTAATAATTATCAGTTTAATTTCATAAACTTAAACAGACATGTCTCCAAGCATAGTCTCTTGTTGAATGAGGCCCCGTCGCCGATTTCATCAAAATTGCAAAGTATACTTATCTAGCAAAGTTTATTTTGAGGGAGTAGTAATTTATTTTCCCCGAGATGCATTATGTCATATAGAACTAACGACTGCATATATTTGATGATTAAAAGTATGCATAATTATTATACTGAATTTATTACATTATCACAGCCGAAATGTAATAAATTCAGTACAATAAAAAGTAATAAATTTATATTTAAATTGAAAATTTCTCCCTCAAACTATACTTTGCTAGATAAGTATACTTTGCAATGTTGGTGAATTAGGCTACTGAACTTGTTTGAGAAACACTATATAAGAGGCGGCTATTTAATAAGAGCTCCACAAATTGTTGACCGTTCCGAGATTCGAGATACATTTGCCTGATGTACTAGAGTGTATTGTAGACCTCTATAACTAAGTTAATCAAATGCTATAACATTGTGGCCTGGAGTCTGCATCAGATAGGCCAGATGTAATACATGACACGCCTTGACAAAATGGTATTTATTGACTGACCAGTATAGGCCCAGATCAGTCTTTTCAAGGCCCACTACGACTAAGTTAAAGAGACAGTGATGTGCCACATGCAGTATATATATACCTGGTGTAGACAAAATGGGACTTATCACTGTTGTGACCAGTGTAGGCCTTGATCAGACTGTGCAGAGACTTTTCAGTGTTGGATGTTCAGTGCTTCCAACTACAAGAGCATTTCCATATGAGACACGCCATGTGATTTCTGCATAATTTCTTTAAATATGTTTACAAAATTCACAATAATTTTCATAAATGGTGTCAAAACTTTACAAAACTTTCAGAGTACATGCGGAATGTACTCTGAAAGTTTTGTAAACCTTTGATGCCATTTACGGAAAATCTTGTAAACGTATTTCATGGAATTACGCAGATGTCCGAAGGTACAAAATCACATGGCATGTCTAATATGTGTATGGCCATGCTGTTGAATGGACATAAAACCTCAATCAATCAACCAATCAATGGTGTTGGTTCAGGTTTGACCTTTGATGACAGGCGGTTGGTTGGGAGCATGCGAAGGCTAAATTTAATGGTCATGGTTTCATCCTTAATGGAATCCCGATATCCCTGGTTTGGCCATCAGGTACAGTTTTGGCTTCCTTGTTACTTGAGAGTTGAATTCAGTCATACCCATTATAAAAATAGTAAGATTAGTACTAAATGTATTATTTTTCCGGAGAGGGATTGGGGTGTATTCAAAGCCTGAATGTTACTTACTTGAGACCATTAAATAGAGCGTTTACATTTGCCACTCAACACAGAACAGGACGGAACAGTTGTGGGTCTTAATTTTAGTTTGGTCACATTATCTTTCTCAATTTATCTGTTAAATAAGTTTATGTACCTTCGTTTTCATAAATATGACTGCAACTAGACAAATGGTGTTTATCTCCTTTGCGAACAGTGTAGACCCAGATCTGCGCAGTTTGATCAGGGTCTACACGTTCACCATTTAGTCAAGCAAACACCTGTCATCCTTTTAACAAACTATGTAAATTTGTTATCGTGCTGCTAGATGGTGCTACCAGACCATGAGCGAGTCTTACAAACGCCATAAGGCCTTGATCTCCCAAACACAACCACATATATACATATCCATATTTTGTTTCACTAGACAGTGCGTCTCTGGTTACTGTTTCGTTCAGGTAAAGTTTTATGGTATGAAATATTTATCTTGATGATGTAGTGTGATGTTTACTTAACACAGCGCAGATTTTATATAACTGAATAAATTTTCCTTAGCCTGTAGGCTATTATAGGCAGCCTTCTAATTGTTGAGGCAAAGTGTTTGGGTGATAGCTGTAATATATTTTATGAAATCCTTATATCTGTCGTATATGTAGTAAACTAGGTCAATGTGACAATATATAATATGCAATATAACTCCGGGAGGTTGGGAAGGTATGCATATCTTAGCGATGAATTCATTACTGGGCTTTGATCCCATATAGTAAGGGTGCCTGACACCGGATCAGGGGCCCGTTTCACTAAACTTTGTACGACTAAAATGTTCGTAAGTGCAAATTTAGGATCGTCTGGAAATTTTAATTGGTGGATTTACATTTATTGAGCATAGGCTGCATATGCAGCCTATACTCAATAAATGTAAATCCAATAATTGTTTACAAGAAAACATATCTAATGTGAAATTTACAGACTATCATAATTTTGCACTTACAAACATTTTAGTCGTACGAAGTTTAGTGAAACGGTCCACAGAACAATGTCTTTCAGTGCTGAAAGTTTTTATAGTAATTTTAGTGGTGAACGTATGGATGGTACTCACAACGATACAGGTGGATTCTTGCATTTATATGACCTAGAAACAAAATGTCTACCCCGCTCCATACCTCTCGCGAGGGTAGCAATTTAACCCCACCTCTTTAATGTAACACATGGAAGAGTGATTTTTGCAATCGGTTATCCGGCGTGTTTGATATGTTAGCGATATAAAACTGTCAAGACTGTATCAATACATTATTAATAAAGAACATACACATGCAGAAATTGGTTATTTTACCGTGTCAAGGTGTTTATCTGACAGTTTCATGTATATATTTTAAATTTGAACAGCAACAAGAGAAAAGATGGCTTCCATGGGAAAATTATTTTCCTGTTCTATTATTTTTGGCAATTTACTAGTTCTACATCAACGATTATTTGTTTAATTGTACAAAATATACAGTTTAATATATTTTGACCTACATACAACAGGTTTGGGTATGCACTTCGGTTGCTCACATTTTTTGAATGGGTCAAATTGTAGCCGTAGATAACATATCGGAGGCGAATTATTGTAGCTATATTTGAGCTTGCTGTTGAATGGACAAGAAACCCAAATTAAACAATCAATCAGTATTCATTATTATAGCAAATATGTTAATTTGTTTGGCACAGTTATCTCCCCCTAGATTTGGGCTATGAAATCAACCAATTTGTGTCTCACCCACGTTTGTGGATAGTGGGAAATAGCAGTCACAATTCCGGCTGTAGGTATCAACAATTACATGTACCATAAATATTTGGACACAATAGATTCTGGGGAAACACTTACATGTATAAATACATGGTTACCCACAACGAAGAGTGTCCCAATAGTATAGTTGTACTATAGGAATGAATGGCCTTTGTGTGGAATTTATCGGGGTATAAACTTGGAAAAGTCGCGGGAATACTGGACGAAGGCCGGAAGGCCTCGTCCAGTATTCCCGCGACTTTTCCAAGTTTATATCCCCGATAAATTCAACAAAAAGGCCATTCATTCCTTATAATTCCAGCATTTGAAATAAATTCATCAAGAAAATGTGTTTATTTTCCGTTTTCTTAAGAATTATTTTAACTGCGCCTCACGGTTATGGAAAGTAGTTCGGCATATGGGAGTTTACTGGGATATACATTTTGGACAGAGACTTGCTACGGACCAATCAAATGTTAGGGAATTGTGTAAATATGTTTGAGATTTTAGTCGTACAAAGTTTAATGAAACGGGCTCCTGGTGTCCCAATATTTAGGGTTGTTACAGTATGTGACGATTTTCTAAATGTTGGATACCTTCTCCATCAATAGCTTCTTCACATTCATATCTATCCACCCAGTATTATTCAGGTGACTGTGACCTTGGCGACCTTGACCTACGTGGGTGAGAGACTCGGCAGTGTAAGGGTTAAGGGTGTAATTATTTTAGACATATTTCTTGCAAATGGAGAGATACATGAACATGATGCACCACATTACTATGAGTCTGTTGATCACATTTTCTATCACATACATTGCCAAGTTTGAAAAACAACACACTGAGAACATTAACATGTTTGCAAGTCCGTCCAAGTATAAATTAGACTGCCAACACTTCTGATCTTGTGTGCAAAATTATTTATTAACCTGTTTTCCAACCATGAGTTGCATAAAGTAATCGACGATAACTGATTAATAGCAATAATAGATACATCCTCGTTATCTACTGCATAAACTACTTGGCATATTGTTTATTATGTGTATCCCATTAAATTGTGTCATTTGCTGTTTATTTTCCTTTTTTCTTATCAAAAACATGGTGTTGACAACACTTTAGAATCACTTCTAATGGAAGTGATTCTAAAATGTTGTCAAGACCATGTTTTTTTATTGCGCCTACTTGTGGTTAGCGCTATATACTTGGCACTATTGGTATGCGTCCATGTGTCCGTGTGTCTGTGTGTCCGTGCATCTGTGCGTCCTGCATTTACGGTAAAGTTCTTATGTATGATTGACTTAAAAGTTCTCACACCACTTTATCACCATCTTTATTTTCATTCTTTAGCTCCACCCATGCGTCTCCCATGTCCAAGGTTGAGGTCAAATTACTTGTTACAAATGATTGTAAAATATGTGTTAGTCCGATTCACTTGAAACTTCACACACATGTGTTTTTATTATCACCATCCATATGTTCTTTGTATTAGCCCACCTGTGGAGACCCCATGCCCAAGGTCAAGGTCAAATTGCATTAAAGCATTATAAAATCTCTAACCGTATACCACACTAGAACACCATCTTGTATTGAGAGATTAAAGGCAAAATATGAAACAACAGGTGGCAATTTACATTTCCCACATTCTAGGGTTGAATGCAAATGGAATTGATTAGCAAGACTAATAATAGATTCATCTTCATTACTTGCTGCAGAAAGTATATGGCGTATTGTTTATTATTTAAGCGCTAGCGAATAATTATACAACCAGCATCCATATCTTACAGCTTTTATGCAAATTAGCTAATGTCAGTCACAGCACATATTTTGTGGGTTGAACTTTTTAGAAACACGGGTCTTACACCATAAAAAATGACTTCATGGTTCGGTGCATGAATACTATCTTCGATTTCGGTTCAGAATAGGTCTCCGAAATCTATGTATCATTTTGGGTTTTCCAAAAATCTATACAAACACATACTGCAAATAATTTCAGGACTTTCAGTCCTTTGATTATGCATACATTACCAGCTGTTTTGTGTAATAACGCAACAAAATATTTCCCCTCCCCAAATATATATATCTGTAATGCAGACATATGGCTGTGACTGGAGAAATTAGGCTTATGGGTTTTTCTACCAGTCTAGATCAGATCAGCCTGTGCATCCGCACAGTCTTATCAGGATCTTCACTGTTCGCCATTCCATCAATGAAACACCTGTCATGCTTCTACCAAGCAATACTGATCGCTGCCAGACAACAGGAGTGTGCTATTTGATCAGGAGCTACTCTGGTCACAAATCCCATAAGCCCCAATTCTCCAGTCACAGCCACATGTATGAGCATTCCAAGACATGTTTGCGCGCTTTGCAACCACGAACCGACATGTCATCAGCGAGAATAATTGGTGTGGCTGTGTGTGGAAGTAAGAGTATTTTCCTTGACTGTTGCACGAACATCTCCCCAATGTTTTTGGTCCAAAACAAAATAAATATGTAGCCATTATGAAAAGGTTTTAGAAATGTGGACAAAATATACAGTAGATCCTCTCTTACCCTTTCCACAATACCCTTTCCCTTTTCACATATAGCAGTGGTTGCAAACAGTGTAGATCAAGATGAGCCAGCTAGTAACGATCTGTCTCATCAGGATCTGCACTTTTTGCAAGTAATTTTCATATTCTTTAGAAAAAACACACACCCCTCTTCATAAATGAACTTCATATGAAAATCATTTTGTCACGATTGGATTGGTCCGAAACTTAACATATCAACATCCATTCCAGTCATTTCGGGGTGAAAGGGCTAATTCAGACACACAAACAACCAGTGTGTGTTTATTAATTTTCATGGGTTTCACTGTAATTTACTATAATCTTCACTCATGAATGTAAAAATAACAAACTTGATTTGGGAGTGCTCTGCTGAATTATAGTTGAACCTGACACCCTGGGTGTGGGATTTGGAGAGGATCCGCTGTAATACAGAAAAACATTAACACTTTCAACACTACATACCTGTATAATGGTATTGGCAAAAAGTGTAGATCCAGATGAGACGGCTCATGAACACCCCATTTTCATAAATGTCTGAAAATCATTTTGTGATGGTTACAATGGATTGGTTGCAAAATAAACATATCAAAATAAACATATCAAAATAAACATATCAAAATGAACATATCAAAACATATCAAAATGAACATATCAAAATAAACATATCAAAATGAACATATCAAAATGAACATATCAAAATGAACATATCAAAATAAACATATCAAAATGAACATATAAACAAAACTGAACATATCAAAATGAACATCTCAAAATAAACATATCAAAATGAACATATAAAAATATCAAACACAAAATATATCAAAATGAACATATCAAAATGAACATATCAAAATAAAACATCATCATGAACATCATCAAAACATATCAAAATGAACATATCAAAATAAACATCAAAAATGCATCATGAATATCAAAATAAACATATCAAAATGAACATATCAAAACATATCAAAATGAACATATCAAAATAAACATATCAAAATGAACATATCAAAATAAACATATCAAAATGAACATATCAAAATGAACATCTCAAAATAAACATATCAAAATGAACATATCAAAATGAACATATCAAAATGAACATATCAAAATAAACATATCAAAATGAACATATCAAAATGAACATATCAAAATGAACATATCAAAATAAACAAATCATATCAAAATAAACATATCAAAATAAACATCTCAAAATGAACATCTCAAAATGAACATATCAAAACATATCAAAATGAACATATCAAAATAAACATATCAAAATGAACATATCAAAATGAACATATCAAAATAAACATATCAAAATGAACATATCAAAATGAACATATCAAAATGAACTTATCAAAACATATCAAAATGAACATATCAAAATAAACATGTCAAAATGAACATATCTAAATAAACATATCAAAATGAACATATCAAAATAAACATCTCAAAATGAACATATCAAAATGAACATATCAAAATGAACATATCAAAATAAACATATCATATCAAAATAAACATATCAAAATAAACATCTCAAAATGAACATATCAAAATGAACATATCAAAATGAACATATCAAAATGAACATATCAAAATAAACACTATCAAAATATGAAACATATCAAAACATATCAAAATGAACATATCAAAATGAACATATCAAAATGAAACTATATAAACATGAACATATCAAAAATGAACATCTCAAAATAAACATATCAAAATGAACATATCAAAATGAACATATCAAAATGAACATATCAAAATAAACATATCAAAATGAACATATCAAAACATATCAAAATGAACATATCAAAATGAACATATCAAAATGAACATATCAAAATGAACATATCAAAATAAACATATCAAAACATATCAAAATGAACATATCAAAATGAACATATCAAAATGAACATATCAAAATGAAACATATCAAAATAAACATATCAAAATAAACATATCAAAATAAACATATCAAAATGCAACATATCAAAAACATATCAAAATGAACATATCAAAATATCATACATCAAAATGAACATATCAAAATAAACATATCAAAATGAACATATCAAAATAAACATCTCAAAATGAACATATCAAAATGAACATATCAAAATAAACATATCAAAATGAACATATCAAAACATATCAAAATGAACATATCAAAATACATATCAAAATGAACATATCAAAATGAACATAACACAAATCATAAAACATATCAAAATGAACATATCAAAATGAACATATCAAAATGAACATCTCAAAATAAACATATCAAAATGAACATATCAAAATGAACATATCAAAATGAACATATCAAAATAAACATATCAAATATCATCTCTCAAAATGAACATCTCAAAATGAACATATCAAAACATATCAAAATGAACATATCAAAATAAACATATCAAAATGAACATATCAAAATGAACATATCAAAATGAACTTATCAAAACATATCAAAATGAACATATCAAAATAAACATGTCAAAATGAACATATCAAAATGAACATATCAAAATGAACATATCAAAATAAATCATATCATATAAAACAAAATATCATATCAAAATAAACATCTCAAAATGAACATATCAAAATGAACATATCAAAATGAACATATCAAAATGAACATATCAAAATAAACATATCAAAATGAACATATCAAAACATATCAAAATGAACATATCAAAATGAACATATCAAAATGAACATATCAAAATGAACATATCAAAATAAACATATCAAAACATATCAAAATGAACATATCAAAATGAACATATCAAAATGAACATATCAAAATAAACATATCAAAATAAACATATCAAAATGAACATATCAAAACATATCAAAATGAACATATCAAAATAAACATATCAAAATGAACATATCAAAATAAACATATCAAAATGAACATATCAAAATAAACATCTCAAAATGAACATATCAAAATGAACATATCAAAATAAACATATCAAAATAAACATATCAAAATGAACATATCAAAATGAACATATCAAAACATATCAAAATGAACATATCAAAATAAACATATCAAAATGAACATATCAAAATGAACATATCAAAATAAACATATCAAAATGAACATATCAAAATGAACATATCAAAATGAACATATCAAAATAAACATATCAAAATGAACATATCAAAATAAACATATCAAAATGACATGAACATCAAAATAAACATCTCAAAATGAACATATCAAAATGAACATATCAAAATGAAACATATCATATCAAAATACAAAATAAACATCTAAAATAAACATCTCAAAATAAACATATCAAAATGAACAATACATCAAAATGAACATATCAAAATAAACATATCAAAACATATCAAAATGAACATATCAAAATGAACATATCAAAATAAACATATCAAAATGAACATATCAAAACATATCAAAATGAACATATCAAAATAAACATATCAAAATGAACATATCAAAATAAACATATCAAAATGAACATATCAAAATAAACATCTTAAAATGAACAACATCTTAAAATGAACATATCAAAATGAACATATCAAAATGAACATATCAAAATGAACATATCATATCAAAATAAACATATCAAAATAAACATCTCAAAATGAACATATCAAAATGAACATCTCAAAATGAACATATCAAAATGAACATCTCAAAATGAACATATCAAAATAAACATATCAAAATAAACATATCAAAATAAACATCTCAAAATAAACATATCAAAACAAAATAAACATATCAAAATAAACATCTCAAAATAAACATATCAAAATAAACTTATCAAAATGAACATACCAAAATGAACATATCAAAATGAACATATCAAAATAAACATATCAAAATAAACAAAATAAACATATCAAAATAAACAAAATAAACATATCAAAATAAACATATCAAAATGAACATAAAAACATATCAAAATGAACATATCAAAATAAACATATCAAAATAAACATATCAAAATAAACATATCAATAAACATATCAAAATGAACATATCAAAACATATAAAAATGAACATATCAAAATAAACATATCAATAAACATATCAAAATGAACATATCAAAATAAACATATCAAAATGAACATATCAAAATGAACATATCAAAATAAACATATCAAAATCCATTCCAGTTACTTCGGGATGAAAGGATTAACCCATACAGGGTTGTGTGTCTGGCTTGATGAAACAAGCGTCTGTTTTATAAACATTGACCTATAAACATGAAAGTAAATTATGCAAATCAAGACTCCGGCATGATCTAGTTGTCAAATCAGTTTACATAATTAAGACAATTTGCATTCGCTTCTGTGTACTGTACTTGCGAATTTGAAAACATCTTTTACACGCAAATATTTGCCCAACTTACCTAATGAAAGTCTGTTGCCTTTATTTCAATACATTTTTATGCCCTACATGAAAGTGGAGGGGCGCCATTAGTGTTACCACTATCCTTCGAAAAATAACAAAAATTCTCTCAATTATACACAAAAGTATATGATGTTGCCACTTATTTGAACCGTCTCATCGAGAGGATTCAAATGACTGGTCACAACTTAAACTTTTGAATAGAAATAAGAAAAATAGCAAAAATAAATCATTACATGCCGAGGCTAAACAATTTTTTCTACGAAAAATATCAATAATTCTCTTAATTATGCACAAAAGTATATGATGTTACCACTCATTTGAACCGTCTCGTCGAGACGGTTCAAATGAGTGGTCACAATGTATACTTTTGAACAGAAATAAGAAAAATACAAAAAAATAAATTCAACTTGCTCATTACCCATTATAGGGCTACTCAGCATGAAATGGGTTAAGCTCATTAATCAATCATTGAGAACAAATTACAATTTCTACCCCAAGTCACCCATATGTCTCCTCTGTGGTTTTAGTGAACATTAAAAATCATAAATATTTACATAAACATTCATGTGGGATTGGGTCAGTAACCTAGGTTAACATTCAGGTCATATCTTGTATGTGAATTTGACTGGAGAAATGGGGCTTGTGCAATTTGTGATTAGTGTAGCTCCTGATCAAATAGCACATTCCGGTAGCCTGATGACGATCTATATTGCTTGTTAGATTCATGACGGGTGTTTCATTGATGGAATGGCGATCAGTGCAGATTCTGATCAGACTGTACACAGGTCGCAAAACCCATAAGCCCCATTTCTCCAGTCACAACCTTATATCATGCTGGATATATAGAGTTGTCAGTGTGATAAATGGTCTCGAGACACATTGCCTAATGTACCAGTATACACAAAACTACTGGGCCATGTTTATAAAACGTTCTCTGTGCACCTAGTCCAATGTTGAAAATCAGAAAGTTTGATTGTCTTGGACAATCAAACTGTCTGATTTAGAGTACTTATAAAACGGTCTGTGAACATACTCCTATGCTCAAAATCATGATGTTTCATTGGCCAAGACGGAAAACAGCTCTCTCTTATACTCAGTCATTAAGTTTGATTGGCCAAGAAACAGCACAGCTCACATTTATACTCGAAATCATGAAGTTTGATTGGCCAAGACACAGCACAGCTCTCTCTTATTACGCAAAATCGTGAAGTTTGATTGGCCAAGACACAACACAGCTCTCTCTTATTACTCAAAATCGTGAAGTTTGATTGGCCAAGACACAACACAGCTGTCTCTTATTACTCAAAATCGTGAAGTTTGATTGGCCAAGATACAACACAGCTCTCTCTTATTACTCAAAATCATGAAGTTTAATTGGCCAAGACACAACACAGCTCTCTCTTATTACTCAAAATCATGAAGTTTGATTGGCCAAGACACAACACAGCTCTATCTTATACTCAAAATCATGAAGTTTACTTGGCCAAGACACAACACAGCTCTCTCTTATACTCTAAATCATGAAGTGTCATTGGCCAAGACACAACACAGCTCTATCTTATACTCAAAATCATGAAGTTTGATTGGCCAAGACACAACACAGCGCAGTTCTCTCTTATACTCAAAATCATGAAGTTTGATTGGCCAAGACACAACACAGCTCCTCTCTTATTACTCAAAATCATGAAGTTTGATTGGCCAAGACACAACACAGCTCTATCTTATTACTCAAAATTATGAAGTTTGATTGGCCAAGACACAACACAGCTCTCTCTTATACTCAAAATCATGAAGTTTGATTGGCCAAGACACAACACAGCTCTATCTTATACTCAAAATCATGAAGTTTGATTGGCCAAGACACAACACAGCTCTCTCTTATTACTCAAAATCATGAAGTTTAATTGGTCAAGACACAACACAGCTCTCTCTTATTACTCAACATCATGAAGTTTGATTGGCCAAGACACAACACAGCTCTATCTTATACTCAAAATCATGAAGTTTGATTGGCCAAGACACAACACAGCTCTCTCTTATACTCTAAATCATGACGTATGAATCTAAGAATTTTGATTGGCCAAGACACACACAGCTCTATCTTATACTCAAAATCATGAAGTTGATTGGCCAAACAACACACTCTTATTACTCAAAATCATGAAGTTTTTATTGGCCAAGACACAACACAGCTCTATTCTATAAACCTCATCATTGAAGTTTGTGGAATTGGCCACGACACAACACAGCTCTCTCTTATTACTCAAAATCATGAAGTTTGATTGGCCAAGACACAACACAGCTCTATCTTATACTCAAAATCATGAAGTTTGATTGGCCAAGACACAACACAGCTCTCTCTTATACCTCTAAAATCATTGAATGTGTTTGATTGGCCAGACACAACACAGCTCTCTCTTATTACTCAAAATCATGAAGTTTATTGGCCAATGAACAACACAACAGCTCTATCTTATACTCAAAATCATGAAGTTTGATTGGCCAAGACACAACACAGCTCTCTCTTATACTCAAAATCATGAAGTTTGATTGGCCAAGACACAACACAGCTCTCTTATACTCAAAAGAATCATGAAGAATGATTGGCCAAGACACAACACAGCTCTACTATTACTCAAAATCATGAAGTTTGATTTGGCCAAGACACAACAGCTACTCAAAAATCTATCAAATGAAGTATTGGCCAAGACACAACACAGCTCCTTTAAATGCATGAAGTGATTGGCCAAGACACAACACAGCTCTCTCTTATACTCAAATATGATTTTGATTGGCCAAGACACAACACAGCTCTAATCTTACTCAATGAAGTTTGATTGGCCAAGACACAACACAGCTCTCTCTTATACTCAAAATCATGAAGTTTGATTGGCCAAGACACAACACAGCTCTCTCTTATACTCGAAATCATGAAGTGATTGGCCAAGACACAACACAGCTCTATCTATACTCAAAATCATAAGTTTATGATTGGCCAAGACACAACACAGCTCTTCTCTTATTACTCAAAATCAGAAGTTTAATTGGCCAAGACACAACACAGCTTCTCTCTTATTACTCCAAAATCATGAAGTTTTTATGGCCAAGACACCACACGCTTCTCTCTATACTCAAATTATGGAAGTTTTTGATTGGCCAAGACACAACACAGCTCCTATCTTTAATAACTCAAAAATCATGAAAGTTTGATTGGCCAAACACAACACAGCTCTTCTCTTATACTCAAAATCATGGAAGTTTTATTGGCCAGACACAACACAGCTCTCTCTTATACTCAATCAGAAGTTGGTGATGTCCCAAAGACCCAACAACACATCTCCATCTTATACTCAAAATCATGAATGTGATTGGGTGCCAAGACACAACACAGCTCCTATCTTTAAATATACTCCGAAAATCAATGAAGTTTAATTGGCCAGGACACAACACAGCACTATCTTATACTCGAAATCATTAAGTATGATTGCCAAGGACACAACACAGCTCTCTCTTAATACTCCAAAATCATGAAGTTTGATTGGGGCCAAGACACAACACAGCTTCTCTCTTTACTCGAAATCATGAAGTGTGATTGCCAAGAAACACAACACAGCTCTCTCTTATACTCAAATCATGAAGTTTTGATTGGGCCAAGACACAACACAGCACTATCCTTATTAATCACAATCAAGAAGTTTGATTGGCCAAGACACAACCAGCTCCTCTTATACTGAAATCATGAAATTTGAATTGCCAAACACACACAGCTCTCTCTTATACTCGAAATCATGAAGTCTATTGCCAAACACAACACAATTCCTCTCTTATACTCGAAATCATGATATTGGCCAAGACCCAACCACACAGCCTTCTATCCATTATACTCGAAATCAATGAAGTTTGATTGGGCCAAAGACACAACACAGCACTCACATATTACTCAAAATCATGAAGTTAGATTTGCCAAGACACAACACACTTCTCTCTTATAACTTCGAAAATCAATGAAGTGTTATGGCCAAACACAACACAGTCTCTCACTATAATACTCAAAATCATGAAGTTTGATTGGTCCAAGGAACACAACACAATTCTCTCTTATACCGAAATCAAGAAATTTGATTGGCCAAGACACGGCGATGTTCTCTCTTATGCTCAAAATCATGATGTTTGATTGGCCAAGACACTAGCGCAGTTCTCTCTTATACTCGAATCATGATGTGGGATTGGCCAACACACAACACAGTATTTCTTATTATCAAAAATCATGAAGTAAGTTTTGATTGGCCAAGACACATCACAGCTCTCTCTTTTAGTACTCAAAATCATTGAATAGGTTTTGATTGGCCAAGACACAACCACAGCTCTCTTTTCTTACTTCAAAATCATGAAGTTTGATTGGCATGAACACAAACACAGCTTATCTTTATTACTCAAAATTATGAAGTTGATTGGCCAATGACACAAACAGCTCTCGTTCTCAAAATATGAAGTTTAATTGGCCAAGACACAACACAGCTCTATCTTTTTTACTCAACATCAATGAGTTTGTTTGGCAAGGACACAACCAGCTCTATCTTATACTCAAAACTCATGAAGTTTGATTGGCCAAAGACACAACACAGCTCTTTTCTTATTTATATCAAGATCATTGAAGAATGATTGGCAAGAAAACAAAAAAAAAAAAAAAAAAAAAATTCACAGGTCCTCTCTTAATTACACAAAATCATGGAAGTTTTGAAGTGGCCAAGACAAAAACACAGCTCTTCTTATTACTTCAAAATTCATGAAGTTTAATGGCCAAGACACAAACACCGCTTATCTTAAAAATTACTCAAAATCATGAAAGGTTTGATTGGCCAAGACAAAACAGTACTCTCTTATTACTCAAATTATGAAATTTGATTGGCCAAGACAACAACACAGCTCCTTTTTAATTCTTATATCAAAATCAAAAAGAAGTTTTGATTGGAAGACACAACAAGTTTCTTCTTATACTAAAAATCAAGAAGTTTGTTGGCCAAGACACAATCACAGCGCAGTTCTCTCTTATTACTCAAAATTCATTGAAGTTTGATTGGGCAAGACACAACTTCAGGGCCTCTCTATTATTACTCAAATTCCATGAAGTTTGTTTTTTTTTTTTTTTTTTTTTTTTAATTGGCCAAAGAACAACACAGCTCTATCTTATTACTCAAAAATTATGAAGTTTGATTGGCCATGAAACAACACAGCTCTCTCTTATACTTCAAAATCATGAAGTTTGATTGGCCAAAGACACAACACAGCTCTATCTTAAATACTCAATATCATGAAGTTTGATTGGGCAAGACACAACACAGCTCTCTCTTATTACTCAAAAATCATGAAGTTTAATTGGTCAAACACAACACAGCTCTTCTCTTATTACTCAACATCTGAAGTTTGATTGGCCAAGACACAAACACAGCTCTATCTTATACTCAAAATCATGAAGTTTGATTGGCCAAGACTCAACCACAGCCTCTCTTTATACTCATAAATCATGAAGTGTGTTTGGGCCATAGGACACAACACAGCTCTATTATTATACTCAATTTAATGTAGTTGTTTGGCCTAAGACAACAACACCAGCTCTTCTTATACTCATCTAATGAAGTGTGATTGGCCAAGACAACAACACAGCTCTCTCTTTATCTACTATCAAAATCATGATTTTGATTGGTAAGACCACAACAAGCTCTCTATTATTATCAAATCATGAAGTATGATTGGCCAGACAAACACAGCTCTTCTTATTACTCAAAAATTTGAAGTTTGATTGGCAATGACACCAAACTCAGCTTCTCTTTTCAAATTCATGAAGTTTAATTGGCAAGACACACACAGTCTATCTTAGTTCTCAAACATCATGAGTTTGATTGGCCAAGACACAACACAGCTCTATCTTTACTCAAAATCATGAAGTTTGATTGGCCAAGACCAACAAAACAACAGCTCTATATTTACTCCAAGATCATGAAGTATGATTGGCCTAGACACAACAAGCTCTCTCTATTACTCAAATATCATGAAGTTTGATTGGCCAAGACACAACACAGCTCTCTCTTTTTTCTCAAAATATATGAAGTTTTTAATTGGCCAGACACACACAGCTCTCTCTTATTACTCAAAATCATGAAGTTTGATTGGCAAGACTCAACAACAGCTCTCTCTTATTTACTTCAAAATTATGAGTTTGATTGGCCAAGACCACAACACAGCTTTTCTTTTACTCAAAAATCATGAAGTTTGATTGGCCAATACACAAAAGCTCTTTCTCTTATACTCAAAAATCATGAAGTTTGATTGGCCAAGACACAAACACTGCTATATCGTATTACTCATATCATGAAGTTTGATTGGCCAAGACACAACACAAGCCTCTCTTTATACTTGAAATCATGAAAGATTGGCCAAGGACACAACACAGCTCTCTTATTTTACTCGAAATCATGAAGTTTGAAGTGGCCAAGAAGACCAACAACAACATTCTCTTTTAATCCCGAAATCATGAAAATTTGATTGGCCAAGACACAGCGCCATTTCTCTCTTATGCTCAAAATCTTGAAGTTTGATGGGCAAAAGGACAAGCGCAGTCCTCTCTCTTTTACTCGAATCATTGAAGTGTGATTGGGCAACAACTCAACACAGCTCTCTATTACTCAAAAATCATTGAAGTTTGGATTGGCCAAGACACAACGTCAGCTCTTCTTTATACTCAAAATCATGAAGTGATTGGCCAAGATAACAAAACAGCTCTATCTTATTACTCCCAAAATCATGGAAGTGTTGAATTGGCACAAAGGAACACACAGCTCTCTACTTATATCAAAATCATGAAGTGTGATTTGGCCAAGACACAACCACAGCTCTCTCTTATTACTCAAAATCCATGAAGTTTGATTTGGCCAAGACAAACAACACAGCTCTCTATTACTCCGAATTTCAAAGGGAAAGGTTGATTTGCATGAACACAACCAACAAGGCTCTCTTCTTATTACTCCCAAAAATTCATGAAGTTTGATTGGCCAAGACACAATCACAGCTTCTCTTATACTCGAAATCATGAAATTTGATTGGCGAAAGACACAGCGGCAGTTCTCTTCTTATGCTAAAATTCATGCGTTTGTTGGAATTGGGCCATTGACAACAGCCGCAAAAGTTCTCTCTTATTACTCAAATTCATGATGTGTGATTGGCCAAACACAAACACAGCTCTATCTTATTACTAAAATATAAAATCATGAAGTTTGATTGGCCAATACACAACACAGCTCTCTTATTACTCAAAATCATTGATTTGATTGCAATTTGAAACACACAGCTCTATCTTATACTCAAAATCATTGTATTGGAAGTGTGAAGGTTTGATGGCCAGACCAACGCTCTCTCTTATTACTCAAAAATCTGAAGTTTGATTTGGCCAAGACACAACACAGCTCTCTTTATACTCGAAATAATGAGTTTGATTGGCCAAGGACAACACAGCTCTCTCTTACTCAAAATATGAAGTTTGATTGGCCAAGACACAACACAGCTTCTACTCGAAATCTGAAATTTGTGGCCAAGCACAGCGCGTTCTCTATGCTCAAAACATGCGTTTGATTGGCCAAGACAGCGCGTTCTATACAAAAAAAATCATGAAGTGTGATTGGCCAAGCTCAAACAGCTCTTCTTATTTACTCAAAATCATGAAAGTTTGTGGGCAAGACAAACAACAACACTCTATCTTATACTCAAAATCATGAAGTGTGATTGGCCGAGACGGAATTTGTCTTGCTTTAGAGTATGAATTTAGAGTATGTGCTGAGGAAGTTTTATCAACACGGGTCTTGTTAGTAATACATAGGTTTGGTGTGTTTCAGTATGTGTGATGTCATGTGAATAATGGTAAAACATATGCTTGCAACTAGTCTAGCGCCAGATCAGATTGATTGATTGATTAAAGCACCAGATAAGCTGCACAATTGCATTGTTCACTGTTTTGTTTATTAAACAAAACATTCCCGTTTGGCTTGAAGCATTCATTCATTTTAGAATTTATGATAACGGAATATGTGTGATTTAACATGAATGTACTGTGCAAGTGGTAGACTGGTCAATTTGTTCCATTTTGCCGTGCATCATAACATTGTCTGTTATGGAGTGAACAGACATAGTTGGTCTAGCCGTGTCCTGACCAGACAATTAACCCTTAGACCGCTACAAACAACAATTATTGTCTGCTGTTGCTTTTATATCTTGCCTTATTTCTCAATAAAAACATGGTTTGACAGCACTTCAGAATCATTCAAAGTATGTTGTAAATTATTCTAAAGTGCTGTCAAAGCATGTTTTTGATGATAAAAAAGGAAAATAGAAAATAAACAGCAGACAACAACAAAATTAAGATAGCGGTTACAATGCTGAATTAATTTGTGGTCTGCTGAACATTTTTTATTTTTGCATTTTTCTCATCAAAAACTTGGTTTGGCAGCACTTTTGAATAATTTCCAATGGAAATGATTCTAAAATGCTGCCAAACCATGTTTTTACTGAGTGAAAATACAAAATTTGAATTATCATGAATTACCGTCGAGACGGTTCAAATGAGTGGTGACAACATTTACTTTCATTTAGAAATGAAGAAAATAGAAAAAAAGTGTTCACATGCCATAATACCAAGTTACAACAAATTAGACAAATTTCATTCCCATTAAAATTTCTTTGCCTAGATGGGGGAGGTTGGGAGGGTGTGTGTATCTTAACTCTTGGCATGCTAGCAGTAAAAATAACAAATTACGAGTATGTTTCTTATTTCTCTCTGTAAATATGTCTTGGAATTTCATTAGAATTGAGTCCGGAGGACTCAATTCTAATGAAATTCCAAGACACATTCATGATATTTATTGGGAGAAATCAAAGAAGCTATAATGAATTGTCGTCTGGTATTTTTGAACTATTTATAGCCCACTCATTTCCCAGCATGCAAAGAGTTAACGATGAATTGTTGCGATTCGCAGGGGACGAGTGATTCAGTGTAGATGTAATGACTCTTATCTGTATGGGTGACTGTGACTGGAGAAACGGGTATTATGGCATTTGAGACCAGCCTCTCTTCTGGTTGGCTATCGCACACTTCTTGTCGCTCCCGCTTGTGGACAGCGCGATATAGTCGGCACATTTGGCATATGTATGGACGTCCGTGCGCGCGTCCGGGTTAACCTCGGCAGGCGCGACGTGCAGGCCGCGGCCATCTAGTATTCTGATAAGTAATTATCTATGCATTGTCAGAAGCATGACTGGATGTTTCACTGACTGAATAGTGAGCAGTGCAGTCCCTTGTCAGACTTTGCGGAGGGGACTATATACTGGTCACAATGTTCATAAGCCCCAATACTCCAGTAGCCTATTTCACCAACATTGCAAAGTATACTTTTGTAGCAAAGTATATTTTGAGGGAGAAATTTTCAATTTTTTTGATAAATTTATTAATTTTTATTATACTGAATTTATTACATTATCACAGCCAATTTGGCTGTGATAATGTAATAAATTCAGTATAATAATTCTGCATAATTTCAATCGTCAAATATATGCAGTCGTTCGTTCTATACAAAATAATGAATTTCAGGAAAAATAAATGATTACCCGGTACTCCCTCAAAGTATACTTTTCTTGCAATGTTGGTGAAATCGGCTACAGATCCGTCTTACAGAATCTGTGTTTGTGTATTTTCAGATCCTGAGTCTGTCATGTTGTCATGGTGTGTCCAGAATGAATAACACCGGTAAGTGTTTTATAACCAATACCGGTAGATATGAACGATGATCTTACAAAACATGTAACCTAACATACTTTTGAGAACGAATACGAAAAAGAAATCAGTAACACGGACAGACGGATGGACATACAGACAATAATTATCAGCTCGCCGATAGGCAAGAGGGGATATAGTGTTAGTCCATGTGTGTACATGCGTATACGTATGTGCGTGTGTACGTACGTTAGTAACACCGGTTTTGATAATATTTGGCCAGAGATGGTGCTTTGTTTACACACCCAACCGCCCATGGTCAAGGTCACTGAGGATTTGTGTTCTTTTTATTATCAAGGCTGCCAACGAGGGGATTAGCCTCATTATAAAGATGCCCTCGTTCAGTATTGTAAGGTTTAAATACAGTGTTAAACTGTTCCTGAATGGGATACATATTGGAATTGCACTCCGACGTCATATTTGTGAATTGTTATTGACCAAATTTTGGTGTACGGGTTGGTAGAAAATTACCAACCCGCAGGCAACGAACCACAGTGTACTTGTGAATGAACTACATTTCTATATAATATTTATATCCAGATGCTCTGTGCTCCCACATGAAATGAAAGTTGATTTAGGTCATAAAACAATAATTTAGGTAATAAATTATTTGATGTAGATATCTCCAGAGATGCTATTCCGAGGTGACAGCCGTGACAGATGACACTACATACATTGTGTCCATCATCCATGATTTAAAGACAGATGTCCCTGTTTCATTACATATAAATAAGTGTCTGTATATTCATTATCCCCTCGCGGATAGGCAAGAGCAGATATAGCGTTAGTCCATGTACGTGCATGAGTACATGTGTGTGTATTTAACCCTCACTACGCGGGAGACGAAAAATGTCGTCTGCTGTTTTTCATTTTTGCCTTAATTCTTAACAAAAAAACCTGTTTTGGCAGCACATGAGAATCGTCTCCAATGGAGACGATTTTCATGCGCTGTCAAAACAGGTTTATATTGAGAAATATTGAAAATAAAACATTTCCAGCAGACGACAAAATTTAATTCAGCGTAGTAAGGGTTAACACACATCTAGGGATGATGCTTTGTTTCGCATACACCCAAGGTCACTGATGACTTATGATCACCTTATTTGTAAGTCATATACCGTATGTTAATAAAAAAATTTGTTTTCTCAATAACTGCTTCTATAACCACTTCACCAATTTTAATACATGTAATATAACACAACAGCTGTGTCTCCATCGCAAATAAATATATGTACAATTGTACATACACATCATATGGATAGTGCAGTAACTAAGTTATTTGGACATTCAAATCCTTCATTCAGGTTTGCTGATGTGTCAACTTTCCGGCCTACCTAGTGCTTTGAGCGAGGGATTGACCAGCGTTTGATGTGCCCCCACACTATGTCTGCCTTGCACACGTTTATTCTTTCATGTAGCCATCACACTATTATAAATGATTGTGTTGTCATTACCTTCATTCTAGCTACAAAAAAAGTAATCTTATTTGTGGCTGGCACTGGAGAATTGGGCTTATGGGATTTGTGACCAGTGTAGCTCCTGATTAAATAATACACTCCTGCAGCCTGATAACGATCTATATTGTTATTTAGAAATTTGGCAGATGTTCCATTGATGGACTGGCGACCAGTGTAGATCCTGATCAGACTGTGCGAATGCACAGGCTGATCCGGATCTACGCTGGTCGTTGAACCTATAAGCCCAATTATTCCAGTCACAGCCACATTTTTGTACCACATACCAGTCTTGTGTTGAAATGTGTCGACTGGTTGATTTGACCAACACTACACTGCTGTATCCCCAAAACTTTATTTTTGCCAATGCGACTAAAGGTGGAGTGGGCTGAGTGATTATTGCTTGCGTGTGGCATGGGCATCTGACACCACATCAGGATCTTATGTATTCATCTTAGAATGGGTTATAATATCCTCAATACAGATTGTTTGTCGGTACATTACCTCACTGTTAAACAGAAGTCAATAAATCAATCAGTAAACAAACCAATCAATCAATGAACCAACCAATCAATCAATCAGTAAATAAAACAATCAATTGATGAGCCAATCAATCAATCAGTCAATATATCAATGAATTGATGAACCAACAAATCAATCAATCAGTAAATAAACCAATAACTTGATGAACCAATCAATCAGATGAACCAATCAATCAATCAATCAATCAGTAAGTAAATAAACCAATCAATTGATGAACCAATCAATCAAATGAACCAACCAATCAATCAATCAGTAAATAAACCAATCAATTGATGCACCAACCAATCAATCAGTACATACGCCAATCAATTGATGAACCAACCAATCAATAAATCAGTTAGTCAATCAACCAGTCAGTCAATCAATCAATCAACCAATCAATCAATTAGTATACAGATCATTGAAGAGGAGTTAACCCCATTCTTCCAATAATTCCAGCACAAAATTATTTACACAATTCCCTAACATTTGATTGTCCCGTAGCAAGTCTCTGTCCCAAATTTATATCCCAGTAAACTCCCACGCTGAACTACTTTCCGTAACCGTGAGGCGCAGTTAAAATAATTTTTTAAGAAAATGGAAAATAAACACATTTTCTTGATGAATTTCTTTCAAATGCTGGAATTATAAGGAATGAATGGCCTTTTTGTGGAATTTATCGGGGATATAAACTTGGAAAAGTTGCTGGAATACTGGACGAGGCCTTCCGGTCTTTGTCCAGTATTCCCGCGACTTTTCCAAGTTTATACCCCGATAAATTCCACAAAAAGGCCATTCATTCCTATAGTGACCCTTTTGCAGGAAGCAATTCATCCACCAACCAATCAATTCACCAAATACTTCAGTCATAGTATCAAAGTAATTAGGAAGCTGTAGATGAAGGGGGCTAACTCTGTAAGGGTGTTAGCCCCATTCTTCCACTGACCCCTTTAACTTGAGGAATTCATCAACCAAGCAATCAACTTATCAATCAATCAATCAGTAGGTTAAATGCAATCCCAGTATCTGAATGGGTTTGTGACTGATCATTTCAGTCAATGGTTTCTCTTTGCATGTAGCAAGCAGTCTCGTCAGCATCTGCAATGTGTGTCCGTATTTTTCAAGTTTTAAACAAAATATTTTTCTCAATGATTAACCCTTTCAACACCACAGGTTTTTGTTAAACTTTTTACCCATCTTATATCTTCTCAACCGCTTCACTCATTGACTTGAAACTTCATAGCATCTTTATCAATGTGTACAGCACAGTTTATCCACATGACCCTTTATCCGACCATATTTCATCTCTCCCAACCTGTCCGGATAATCTGTGTTGTATTGTATATTCATTGAGTGGCATTCCCGTACCAACGCCACTCCAATTGTCCGCCACTCCAATTTTCCGGCTAATGCCTCAACGTTTACTGTATCCCTTGTGCATTTTTATGCCCCACCACGGTCTCAACCAGTATCCCCTGCTTTTCATAGGAGCCGAGTAAAAGTTGATGAGGCCAAAAGATTTTGCTCTGTTAAGATCACCTGGCAACAAATCAGGATATTGTAAATATAACTGCTGAATTTGGGCATTCTCCCCAGGTGTATTCTCAGCTCTAAATGTCTTAATTTACAAGTCACTGAGCCATAAAACATCATAACATCATGCATATATTATCTATTCTATTCCTCGGCAGCACGACATGCTGGCCGCGGCCATTCTAGTTTATTGTAAATATTCAGTTCTGATTTTGGGATTCCCCTCCCCCCCATTTGTACATGTACTTGAACATGTACATGTACATGTACTTGTACAGGTAATATATGGAATTTAGTACTAAACCCATTGACCCGGCCTTAAATAACCTTAGCTGTTGATAGGCCGTTCAAGCCCAACAAACAAAAGATCGCATGTTTATTGTGCACATCTATATAAATTGTTATCTCGACTGGCTGCATTTTGTGGGCGTGGCACGTGAACAAAGATTACATATTACATTCTGCACTGTACATCTGTATAAATTGCTGCTATCTCAGCTGCGGTTTGTGGGCGTTGCCCGATATACGACGGATTACACATATAGGTTATCAATCTCTGTCTGTTAAATGTGGTGTCAGCCTCGGGTAAACAATCCCGCCTCCTTCTTCTTGGCCCATTTAAATAGATTGTACGATTGTCATCTTACATACACAACAAAATAAAAGTGCAAAATTGCTATGTTAACTCTTTGCAAGCTAGTGGCAAAAATATCCGCCAAATGAATTAGGAGTATATGTTTTATTTCTCTCTGTAAATATGTCTTGAAATTTCATTAGAATTGTGTCTCCGGACACAATTCTAATGAAATTCCAAGACATATTCATGACATTTATAAGGAGAAATAAAAGAAAATATAATTAATTGTCATCTGCTATTTTTGAACTATTTATAGCCCACAAATTTCCCAGCATGCAAAGAGTTAAAGGCACTGGGTCTTGGATATGCCTAGAAAGTTATGAAACAGATTAGGAAATAGTTTAACCCTTAGACCGTAGCAGACAATTGTCGTCTGCTGTTGCTTTTATATCTTGCCTTATTTCTCAATAAAAAACATGGTTTCACAGCACTTCACAATCATTTCCAATGGAAATGATTCTCAAGTGCTGTCAAAGCATGTTGTAAGCTATTCTAATGTGCTGTCAAAGCATGTTTTTGATGATAAAAATGGAAAATAGAAAATAAACAGCAGACGACAAAAAATTAAGATAGCGGTGTAAGGGTTAATTGTAGATTTCTATGGTATTTTTAACCTAATTGTACCTGTAAATGACCTGGAAAATAAATTGGGGATTGGTAGGAATAAAATTTGTAACGCGAGTTTATTTTCTGCATTATAAAATGTTTTTCAATCAATTGTTACACTAAATTATTTTATATAAATTAATTATATTTTAACTTACTATTCTGAATTAAACTTTGTCGTCTGCTGGAAATGTGTTATTTTCAATATTTCACGATAAAAACCTGTTTTGGCAGCGCATGAGAATCATCTCCACTGGACTTTAAACTGTGATCCCGTCTCTATATGACCTTGTTGCTGGGACGGTAAACCCATTCACTTTCTCACTTTTTGTCACAGTTTCTGATAGCATGTATTTGAATATAACGCATTTGTTTGGGAGTGTGATCAAACAAAATGTTGCTGTGAATGAAACGATAACCAAATGTTGGATATTTGAGAGACAATCACTTTAATCTATTAACCCTTTCCCTGTTTTGCGATATTTCGACTCATCCATATCCAAAACATCTGAATAAAAGAATCAAATGCTGGGTCAAATGATGGTTAAATTATCTGATAGAGTAGAAAACATTGTGGGAAAAGGAGAAATTGCTTGTTACAAGCAATTTCTCCTTTTCCCACAATGTTTTCAAAAGACATCTTCTGCAAAAGTCGTCTCTATCAGGGAAAGGGTTAAATACATACTGTGGATACCTCATTTTTGTCGAGCCCGCTTGCGGAAAGCGAGACATAGTGATCACAATGACATCCGTTTGTCCACCTGTTCGTGCGTCAGTCCGTCTTCCGAAATTTGCGTTAAAGTTTTTAAATACCTTATATCTCTGCAGTCCTAAAGTTACATTGCCTTTAAACTTCAAATGCTTATTAGTCATCATCAATATATTCATTCTGTGTCCCACTCATGCGGTCCCTGTGTCCCAAGCTCAAGGTCAAATGACTTAGAAGTTTGGGTTAAAGTTTTTGTCCAAAGTTTTCACATACCTACTATCTCTGTAACCGTAAGTCAGATTTGCTTGAAACTTTGTATGCTTATTGGGCATCAAACTTCAAATAAATACACTCTGAGACCATCAAATGCTTCGGCGGGCTCAACATGCGGGCCGCGGCCATCCTCGTTTAAATATTTTATTTTTATTTTTATACCTACTATATCTGCAGTCCTAAGTCAGAATTGCTTGACACTTTGCATGCTTATTGGTCATCATCCATATATTCATTCTGTGTCCCACTCATGTGGCTCCTTTGCCCCAAGGTCTAGGTCAAATGACTCAGAAGTTTGTGTTAAAGTTTTTGTTCAAATTTGCATTAAACTTTTCACATACCTACTATCTCTGTAAGGCAGATGTGCTTGAAACTTCAAATGCTTATTGGGCACCATCCATATATTCATTCTGTGTCCCACTCATGCGGCCCCTGTGCCCCAAGGTCAAGGTCAAATGACTCAGAAGTTTGCATTATTATAAAAATCTGTGTTAAAGTTTATACATACCTGATATCTCCACAATCATTACTCCAATTTACTTCAAACTTCCCATACTTCCTTTTCATCATCCATATTTTCATTCTTAAGCTCACCCATGTGGCCCGCATGCCCAAGGTCAAAATCAAATGACTTTGAAATTTGTGTTAAAGTTTTTACGTATCTTATATCTCCAGAACCTATAATTCAAACTTCAAATAAATACTCTCCGAAACCATAAAATAAATACTCTCCGAGACCATCAAATGCCTTGGCGGGCTCGACATGCGGGTCATGGCCATCTGGTCTTTTGAAAAAATTTAAATATTTTTCTTGCATCTTTGCTGAGGTATAAGTTGTGACCACCGTTTTAACATCTAACAGCGTATTCAAATACAATTGCTTAATTATTTCACCTCTTACTAAAGTTCATGGACTATATATCTGTATATTGTTTGTTTGAATTTTCAGACTATGTTGGAGTACTTTCGTTTAACCCTTTCAACATTACAGTCCTGTATAGTGGTATTGGCAAACAGTGTAGATCCAGATGAGGTGGCTCGTGACGAGTAATTTTCATATTTATAGAACAAAACACCCCCTTTTCATAAATGGACTAGTCTGAAAATCATTTTGTGACGGTTGGATTGGTTGCAAAATTAACATATCAAAATCCATTCCAGATACTTAGGGGTGAAAGGGTTAATCTTATAAAATATACACAAGCGGTGCAGATCCTGATTAGCCAGTTGGTGCATTATGAGCCAGGTGGCCATCTGGATCTATACACTGTATAACACAGTAAACATTTGGTCTAACAAGGAAGTGACTGATGCAGTGTATATAGTGCAAGAAAACATTACCAGGAGTGCATAAATGATTTCTCTTAGAGACACGCCATGTGATTTTGTACCTTTTTCAGACATTTTCGGATATCTGTGTGATTTCATTAAATACGTTTACAAAATTTACAATATTTTTCATAAATAAAGTCAAAAGTTGTACTATATGTACTATTAAAATTTTGTCAACTTTTGATGCCATTTATGGAAAATATTGTAAATTTTGTAAACATATTTCATGAAATTACGCAGATGTCTGAAGGTACAAAATCACATGGCATGTCTCAACTACATTTCCTTACACTGCGTGTTATGATGGAGTAGTCTCTCCAAATGTGCGTTTGAAGCATTCTTTGTTTACTTTCTACTTCGTAGAGACTGACCCAAGAATTTTGCTAATACACACTTTACTATGTAAGTTTATAGTAATAGTTTTGTGTCAACACTCTGCAGTTTTTAGCTCGACTATTCAAAGAATAGTTAGAGCTTATGTAGTCACCCCGGCGTCAGCGTCGGCGTCACCGTCACGCCTTGGTTAAGGTTTTTAGTCAAGCTTGTATATGGAATACTACTGGCCCTACACCCACCATACTTAGACAACTTCATCTCCTAGTGATGTACATCAATAACCCCTGATCTATATTTGACCTTGACCTACATTTCCTCTTGAATTACTTACTTAATTCCCCTTGGTTAAGGTTTTTAGTCAACCTTGGTTAAGGTTTTTAGTCAAGCTTGTACATGGAATACTATTGTGCATACAGACACCATACTTGGACAACCTTTTCTCATAGGGATGTACATCAATAACCCCTGATCTATATTTTACCTTGACCTACATTTCCTCTTGAATTACTTAGTTAATTCTCCTTGGTTAAGGTTTTTAGTCAAGCTTGTATATGGAATACTCCTGGCCCTACACCAACCATACTTGGACAACTTCATCTCCTAGTGATGTACATCAACAACCCCTGACCTGTATTTGACCATGACCTACATTTAACCTTGAATTACTTAGTTAATTCCCCTTGGTAAAGGTTTTTAGTCAACCTTGGTTAAGGTTTTTAGTCAAGCTTGTAGATGGAATACTATTGTGCATACAGACACCATACTTGGATAACTTTTTCTCATAGGGATGTACATCAATAACCCCTGACCTATATTTTACCTTCACCTATAACCTTGAATTGCTTACTTATTTCCCCTTGGTTAAGGTTTGTACTCAAACTTGGTTAATGTTTATAATCAAGCTTGTATATGGAATACTCCTGGGCCTACAGCAACCAACCATACTTGGACAACTTCATCTCCTAGTGATGTACATCAATAATCCCTGACCTATATTTGACCTTGACCTACTTTTATCCTTGGATTACTTAGTTATTTCCCCTTGGTTAAGGTTTTTAGTCAAGCTTGTATATGGAATACTCCTGGGCCTACAGCAACCATACTTGGAAAACTTCATCTCCTAGTGATGTACATCAATAACCCCTGACCTATATCTGACATTGACCTACATTTAACCTTGAATTACTTACTTAATTTCCCTTGGTTAAGGTTTTTAGTCAACCTTGGTTAAGGTTTTTATGCAGGCCACGGCCACCTTGTTTATCAAGCTATGTGTACATCGACAACCCTCGAAGTCGAGCTATGCTGTTCTCCTACAGCTCTTGTTTTTCTATTTGTTGGTGCGCGAATTGTAAATGCTATTACGCACATTTTTACTGTGTAGCGTGGTGTAGCGTTATAGTGCAACATGTTGCCTATAAACCGGAAAACATGCAGCTGGCACAATGACTGATAGAATAAACAAACTTTGTGTCATCGAAAACCTGTTACACGTCGGCCTGTGTTAATGTTGCTGAAAGATGTCAACATATCTGAACATCTATCGGCACTCTCAAATCGCCATCAAGCTGTTTGATTGACTGAGCCTGAGCTGCAGCACAGCTCAGACTCAGTCAATCAAGCTGTTTGCCTCCGAGACCAATATTCGAGTATTTTGAAACAAAGAAATGGACAGATATTGGCGCAGGCACATGTTGCTACCGCAGGCACATGTTGCTACCGAGCTATACCAGCCATATACCACAACAACACAATATTCCCATCAGCAGGCATCCAATTGAAGTATCGGGTTCTTGAACGTACTGAAATTACATACTGACTAATGTCACTTGTGCAAGGTGCCGGTGACACGAATCTCTCCAACAAAATGTTTCACCACAATATACCCGTACTATAGTAGATCGATCTGTATGATGAATATTGACGATAATTCTAGATGTCTGTTCAGTTTTCATGAATCATGAATGCAACGGGAGGATGGGAGGGTATGTGTTTCTTAGCAATGAAACCATCCTTAACCCATTACATGCGGAATACACCTTTATGGGTATTAATTGTTTTTAAATATTTTATTTTTATTTTTGTTATTTCTCAATGAATGTATATGTTGTGACCACTCATTTGAACCGTCTCGATGAGACGGTTCAAATGGTTGTTGCGACATATACTTCTAAGCACATTTAAAGAAAATATTTATGATTTTCCCCAATCAAAATAGCATATCCTCTGGGAAATGGGTTAAAGATTCATATCTGAATTATGAAACTTTTTTGGGCCATGCGATGCAGTGTAGTAAGAGTGCCTGGCACCAGTTCAGGACATTTTATTTCAGTGGAAAACGCATTTTTAAAAGCAAAACAATACCGGCTATTGGTATGGATTGGTGAAAGCGGGACGTCAGCAACATCCACAATGCTAGTATTTGTGATAAAGGTACGTGCCCACTCAGTAGGCACAAAATGTTCTTTATAGGAATTAAATAAAGTGTATACTTGTCTCTCTATTCCACAAGTTCTAAAAATTACGAGTATAGAACCATTTAGTATTATTTATTTTACTGATAGTGACGCGCGGTGGTATCAGGCTATTGTCATTTGCAAATGAGGCATGTGCAAATGAGGCATGCTATTTTTTAATTATTATACTAATTAAATGCATCGTCTGAATTTTTATTTATTTTTTTCGGCTGATTATAAAGCATGATCGTTGTACACAAAAAAATATATACAGAGAATAATATAGGGTTAACTGTATTGTAATTTTAAAATTTGCGGCGTATATCAGAAAATGATAGGTCGGAAAATCTGTTTAATGGCGACACGCTAGCGGAGCCATTAAACATGTTTTCCGACCTATCATTTTCTGATATACGCCGCAAATTTCAAAATTACAATGCGGTTAACCCCATTTCTAATGCACTCCTTTACTACTGGCGTAGGAATACATATTGAAATAATTTGCGACCGTTCATCAACAATGATATACCTGTAATGTATGACCACAGGCATATAAGAATCTTCAGCTGATCAGCTGATCAGCTGATTTCAGTGGATTTTGTCATAATTTGCGTTTTCAAAATGATTCAGAATCAATCTGGTATGCTCAAATTTGATACTTTTACAAGTGGGGTGAGGGGGTTTCAGTGGATTTTCAGATGTTTTCAGCGACAACCATTCTCATGTCTGATGACCATCAGCCAATCAGATTGCGTGTTATTTATAGAGTGCATTAGAAATAGTAATGTCTGGTAACATTTTAAGGAAACACGGTTATCGCCCCTGATATCAGTGTGGAAATTTACGTCTGATATGAAATGTATAATAATGCCAATCAATACATGGGGTAATGGTGAATGAATGTTTATTTTGCCAGAAAATGTCAGATGATGTCTCTGATATAAAGAACATGTTGTGCCTACTGAGTGGGCATGTATATACCTATAATTCCAGCACAAAAATATTTACACAATTCCCTAACATTTGATTGGCCCGTAGCAAGTCTCTGTCCAAAATTTATATCCCAGTAAACTCCCACGCCGAACTACTTTCCGTAACCGTGAGGCGCAGTTAAAATAATTCTTAAGAAAACGGAAGATAAACACATTTTCTTGATGAATGTGTTTCAAATGTTGGAATTATAAGGAATGAATGGCCTTTTTGTGGAATTTATCGGGGATATAAACTTGGAAAAGTCGTGGGAATACTGGACGAGGCCTTCCGGCCTTCGTCCAGTATTCCCGCGACTTTTCCAAGTTTATACCCCAATAAATTCCACAAAAAGGCCATTCATTCCTATATTAAAAAATAAGTCCATTTCGCACTCACTATAATGGCTACGACCACCAAACTTGGACAACATCATGTTAGTGATGTGCACCAGAAGATGCTGTAAGAACATCACGTGACCTTGACCTACTTTTTCCTCTTCAATGACTTTTGTAACTTTTGACATTGTAATTTGCAAGGTTAAATTTTCTTGTTTACCCCTTAAAAGGCGGGAATAAAAAATTGTCGTCTGATGTTGTGTCATATTTTCTCTTTTTTTTCCTCCAGAAAAACATGATTGACAGCACTTTAGAATCATTTCCAATGGAAATGGAAAGTGATGTTTTTTGTTGAGAATGAAGCCAAAATATAAAACAACAGCAGACGACAATTTTTGTTCCCAGCATTCTAAGAGTTAAGTCGACCACAAAACTTTGACAATATCATCTGCTACACCAGAATTTGCTGTATGCAATACAACCTTCATTTGACCTTGACCTACGTTTTTCGCTTCTATAACATAGTCATTTTCAATGTTTAGTTTTCGTGTTTAATTCCATTTGTCACTCCTGTAACAGCTACAACTTGAACCACCAAACTTGGACAACATCATCTGCTAGTGGTACAAACTTGGACAACATCATCTGCTAGTGGTACAAACTTGGACAACATCATCTGCTAGTGGTACAAACTTGGACAACATCATCTGCTAGTGGTACAAACAAGATTTACCTCACAACTCCTGGGTGCTACATGGTAGTTAAAAAAATGGCCATATTAAAAAAGTACTTTGGTTCTCAGATATCGCCTCATCAGAATAATCCCTACTCATTAAGCATTTTATCGTCATGGAGAAATGAAATTGTACTGTAAAAATCGCCGCATGATCAATAAAAACAACACCATGCAAATATTTGTTAAATTCAATCATGTTTGACGAACATCTGGTGATTTTTCACATCTAACGAGGTCATAGTAACTTTATAGAACATACATGCATCTGGCAGCTTGAACAAATTCAGAGACGAACATCTAAAAAAAAAAAAATGTATTTAATGCTGAATTAATTTGTGTCGTCTGCTGAATATTTTTTATTTTCCATTATTCTCATCAAAAACTTGGTTTGGCAGCACTTTAGAATCATTTCCAATGGAAATGATTCTAAACTGCTGCCAAGCCATGTTTTTACTGAGAGAAAAGACAACATATGAATTAACAGCAGACGACTATTTTCGGTTCCCGCATTCTAACGGTTACAAAATCTGCCCTCCCGCGTCATATTCCACAAGCTCCGTGTCTGAGAACCAGAGTACTTTTTGTTTGGCCTATAATATCCTAGCTTGCTATCACATTATGAGAATCCAGTATCAGCCCAAGTGTCACGGTTTATCCGGAATTGTCAAATGTCAAGTGGCCCATTAGGGGTTATTATTTACGGTAAATACCACATTGATTACTTTCGGAATATGCCGGTAGGGGTAGGCAAATTTTGAAATATTTTCTATTTTATTTTTGTTTCTCATCAAAGTATATGTTGTGACCACCATTTGAACCGTCTCATCAAGTCCCGTATGCCACGGGGGCATATCCATGTTTTACAAACATATTGAATGTATAGTTTAAATTATTTTCTCAGTGAAAATGTGTAGCTTCAGAATGTAATTTGGTAAGTTAAATATCGCCTCATCTGCAGTGTAACCTCTCTAAACAGGACACCCTGGGAGGCCCCCAGATTGTCCGGTTTAGAGAGGTTTCACTATATTTCTGATTCAGGTATATGCACACTGTAACATGTTCGTGTGCTTCAGACAGATGTTACAATTAGACATAAAGTACAGTACAAAACATCAATATAAAACACCCACACACAGGGATTACAATGTATTTAGGAGCATGAAGTGAGATTCTCGAACATATTTATTTTTTTAGAGAATTTTTTTTTAGTGGAACCTCTCTAAACCGGACTCCCATGGTGTCCGGTTTAGAGAGGTTCCACTGTAATTAAGCACTCCATTAACAATGTGTGTCATTTTCAATCGTGAACAGATATGTAAATGAAATAAATCACAGTGAAACGCATCTAAATTGAACACAACAGGGTCCCCTGGTTGTCCGGTTTATAGAGAATAGTAGGTTAGTGCCGTGAATGGGAAAACATATCCGGCAAGGCTCAATAATTTCTTTATTTCTCATCAGAAGTATATGTTGTGACCACTCATTTGAACCGTCTCGCCGAGACGGTTCAAATGAGTGGTCACAACATATACTTTGGTTCAGAAATAAGGAAAATAGATAGAGAATAGTAGGTTAGTGCCGTGAATGGGAAAACATATCTGGCAAGGCTCAGGAAACGGGATGGGCGAGGCTCTGCCGAGCACATCCCGTTTCCGTGCCGCGCCAGATATTTTTTCCCATTCACGGCACTAACCTACTATTCTATTTATCCCGTCAACACCTACAAATGGCTGTAAAATGCAAAAATTGTATTGACTGGATATAAAAAATGTTTCACGGCACATACGCACAGTGTTGACGGGATAAAAATAAATAATGAACAATTCTCTAATTGCAATTTTAGCAAAATGAATTAGCATGGGCTTTTATTCTTTTTCTATTATCTTTTATTGGGCTTTTATCCATTTATCTATGGAAATCATGCACATTGAGGTTTCCAGGTGTCCAGTTTAGAGAGGTTGTGCTGTATTTATTACTAGTCCAGAAACCGACTCCATGATCTATACTGTTGTACAGTGAAACATCTCTAAAATGTGACACCCTGGGTCCGGCTTAGAGAGGTTTCACTGTCCCCAGGGTGTCCAGCTTAGAGAGGTTTCACTGTAAATCAGGCATTTTATCATTTTGAGCCATAGTTGTGGGCTATGTGATCACGAACAGACATTATCACGGAGATAAATGACCAAGAAACTCATAAAAAAAAGTAAGAATCACAGGCGGTGGGTGGTTATCCATGAGCCCATGCTCACTTGCTCTAGTTTAAATATTTTTAAGACCGGTTTTATCATCATTTGCTAGGAAACCATCTGTTTCCTGTGTTTAATTCTCACTATTCCTGTATTTAAATATTTGCATTCACTATACCTCTGTTTAAACAAGATCGCATTGCATTCCCATTATATTCTATCATTTGATCCTGTTTGTTTATTCCGTCACATGTATACATAATGGATGGGTGACCTTGATTTTGGCACTTTGTTTTAACCCTTTCACCCCTAAGTAACTGGAATGGATTTTGATATGTTAATTTTGCGCCCAAGTCAATCGTCACAAAATGACTCTTAGACCTAAGTCCATTTATGAAAAAGGGGGTGTTTTTGTTCTCAAAAATATGAAAATTACTTGCAAAAAGTGCAGATCCTGATGAGACGGCTCGGCACGAGCCGTCTCATCTGGATCTACACTTTTTGCCAATACCACTATACAGGCATGTGGTGTTGAAAGGGGTAAATTAATATATTGTGATATTTTTGTTATTGTATCAAAACATATTTTGTTGCATAAAATGGGCGTTTGTAATGTTAACTTACTTGTTAACACAATGCAGCTTCAATTTATACAATAATTATAATCTAGTATTTCGGTAAATGAGACCGAGTTACCGAAAACACTTGTCTGAAAATCATTTTGTGACAATTGGATTGGTCCGAACATTAACATATCAAAATCCATTCCAGTTACTTAGGTGTGAAAGGGTTGACACTACACATGTTCTGAGGTATGCAACGAGTTGTGGGGGGGGGGTATACTGGAGTCGGGTTGTCCGTGCGTGCGTCTGTCCGTCCATCCGTAAACTTAACATCAGAGAAATATTGTTATAACTTCTATTTCCTTCATCTAAAATGCTTAATATTTCACACATGCATTCCTGTAAGGCTTAACTACCAAGGCTTTGTGCCACACCACGGACCGTCCAACCCCCGCTGATCCATGGTCAAGGTCAAATACTTGGTAACTCTTTACACTTAACATCAAGAAATTAATTGTTTAAAACTTCTATTTCCTTCACTAACATTGCTTAATATTTTCCACATTGCCAATTTCCTGTTAAGGCCCTCTACTACCTGTGTGTCATTCCACGACCATCCAACCCCCGCTGATCATGGTCAAGGTCAAATAATTTGTCTCTTTACAAAATAAACCCATCAGGAGAAAAATATTGTTTTAACTTCTAGGTCCTTCAAATCTAAAATGCTTAATAAGGTCACATGCATTCCCTGAGGCTAACTAACCATGCTGTGCCATCCACGAAACCGTCCAACCCGCGCGGATCCCAAGGTCAAGGTGAAATACTTAGTCTAATTTCCAAAACTTAACATCAGAGAAATAAAATTGTTTATAACTTCTAATCCTTCATTTAAATTGCTTAATATTTTCACACATGCATTCCTGTCAAGGCTCTACTACTACCATGCTGTGTTCAAAATCCACGACCATCCAACCCCGCTGATTCCCATGGTCAAGGTCAAATACTTAGTCTCTTTACTTAAAACTTAATCATCAAGAAATGATATAAAACTTCTCCTTGATCTTGGTTCATCTAAAATGCTTACTAATGCATTTCCACATGCATTCCTGTAATGGCTCTAACTACCATGCTGTGCAAATCCACGACCGTCCGACCCGTCCAACCCGCGCTGATTCCCGAAGGTCAAGTGTTAATAATTGGTCAGTCTATACATGAAAACTTAACATCAGAGAAATATTGTTATAAAAAAAAATAACTTATTCTATTTGTCATTCTTTATTTAAAGAATGCTTAATATTTCACACATGCATTCTGTAGGCTCTACTACCATGCTGTGCCAAATCCACGACCGTCCAATCCCCCGCTGATCCCATGGTCAGGTCCAAATACTTAAGTCTCTTTACAAAAACAAAACTTCAAGGGAAATATTGTACCATAACTTTATATTTTCGTTTCATCCTAAAATGTAATATTTCCAACCCCCAACTTGCATTCCTGTAGGCTCTACTAACCATGCTGTGCCAAATCCACGGACCTCCAACCCCCCTGATCCATTGGTCAGGTCCAAATACTTTTCTCTTTTACAAAACCTTAACATCGAGAAAATATTGTTATAACTTCTTATTTCCCTTTCATCTAAAAATGCTTAATATGTCACACATGCATTTCCTTGTAAGGCTCTATCTACCATGCTGTGCCAAATCCACGACCGTTAACCCCCCGCCTGATCAAGGTCAAGGTTAAATTCTAGTCTTTATTAAAACCAAAATAACATCAAGAGAAATAATTGGTTATAACTTCTCCTTCATATGTGCCTTAATATTTCACACATGCATTTCCCTGTAGGCTTCAAACTTACCTTGCTGGCCAAATCCACGACCGTCCAACCCCCGCTGATCCCATGGTCAAGGTCATATACTTAGTATCTTTACAAAACTTAACAAAATCAGAGAAATTAATAGTTATAACTTCTATTCCTTCAATCTAAAGTGCTAAATTATTTCACACATGCATTCCTGTAAGGCTCTACGACCATTGGCTGTGCCAATTTCCACGACCGTTCCCATCTCCGCTGAATCCCATGGTCGAGGTCCAAATTTCTTAATTCCTCTTTACAAAACTTAACATCAGAGAAATATTGGTATAACCTTCAATTTCCTTCATCTAAAATGCGTTAATTATTTCCACCATTGCAATTTCCTGGTAAGGCTCTACTACCATGCTGTTTCAAATCCACGACCATCCAACCCCCGGCCTGAAATCCCATGGTCCAAGGTCAAATACCTTAGTCCAACCCTTTACAAAACTTAACATCAGAGAAATAATGTTATAACTTCTATTTCCCGCCTTCATCTAAAATGCTTAATATGTCCCAACACAGGCATTCCGTAAGGCTCTAAAACTACCATTGCTGTGCCAATCCACGACCGTCCAACCGCGCTTGATCGCAAGGTTTCAAGGTGAAATACTTAAAAGTCTTAATTTACAAAACTTAACATCAGAGAAATTGTTATTAGCCCTTCTATTTCTTCAATTAAAGTGCTTACTATTTCACACATTGCTTTCCTGTAAGCTCCTAAACTACCATCTGGCCAAAATCCACGACCTTCCAACCCCCGCTGAATTTCCATGGTCCAAGGTCAAATACTTAGTCTCTTTACAAACATTAACCATCAGAGAAATAAATTGGGTTTTATAACTTCTATTTCCAATTTTTTTCTTTTTTTCATCTAAAATCATAATATTTTCCACACATGCCTTCCTGGTAAGGCCTAAACTTACCAAGCTGTGCCAAATTCCACGACCGTCCCAACCCCCTTATGATCCCATGGTCAAGGTCCCCAAATACTTGGTCTCTTTACAAAACTTAACATCAGAGAAATTATTGTTAAAAACTTCTAAATTTCCTCATCTTAAAATTGCTTAATATTCACACATTCAGTCCTGTAAAGGCTTCTAACTACCATGCTGTGGCCAAGGAATCCACGACGTTCCAACCCCCGCTTGATCCCAATGGTCAAGGTTCAAATACTTTAGTCCTTCTTTACAAAAACTTAACATCAAAGAGAAATATTGTTTATAGCTTCTAATTTCCTTATTCTAAAATCATAATATTTCACACATGCATTCCTGTAAGGCTCACTTACCATGCTGTGTCCACCAAATCCACGACCCGTCCCAACCCCACTGGATCCATGGTCCAAAGGTCCAAATACTTAGTCCTCTTTACCCCAAACTTACATCAGGAGAAATATTGTTATGACCTTCTAATTCCTTCCATCTAGAGGTGTTTTTTTTTCTTAATTATGTCCCACACATGGCATTCCTGTAATGGCGCGACTACAAAGGCTGTGCCAAACCTTCCAACGACCGGTCCAACCCGCCTGATCCCAAGTTTCAAGGTCAAATACTTAAGTCTCTTTACAAAACTTAACAACAGAAAAAGAAATTTATGTTAATAACTTCTATTTTTCCTTCCATCTAAAGTGCTTAATATTTCACACAAGCATTCCTGTAAGGCTCTACTTTATCATGCTGGCCAAATCCATGACCGTCCAACCCCCGCTTGTATCCCATGGTCAAGGTCCAAATACTTAAAAGTCTCCTTTACCAAAACTTTGCATCAAGGAGAAATAAATTGTGATAACCTTCTAAATTCCTTCATCTAATTGCTTAAAATTTCCACACATCAGTTCCTGTAAGCCCCCTACTACTTACCAAGCTGGGCCAAATCCCATGGACCGTCCAACCCCGGCTGATCGCCAAATGGTCAAGGTCAAATACATGGTCTCTTTACAAAGCTTAACATCAGAGAAATATGTTATAACTTCTATTTCCTTCATCTAAAGTGCTTAATATTTCACACATGCATTCCTGTAAGGCTCTACTACCATGCTGTGCCAAATCCACGACCGTCCAATCTCCGCTGATCCCATGGTCAAGGTCAAATACTTAGTCTCTTTACAAAACTTAACATCAGAGAAATATTGTTATAACTTCTATTTATTTTCCTTCATCTAAAGTGCTTAATAATATTCACACATGCATTCCTGTAAGGCTCTACTACCATGCTGTGCCAAATCCACGACCGTCCCAATCTCCCGCTGATCCCATGGTCAAGGTCAAATACTTAGTCTCTTTACAAAACTTAACATCAGAGAAATATTGTTATAACTTCTATTTCCTTCATCTAAAATGCTTAATATTTCACACATGCATTCCTGTAAGGCTCTACTACCATGCTGTGTCAAATCCACGACCATCCAACCCCCGCTGATCCCATGGTCAAGGTCAAATACTTAGTCTCTTTACAAAACTTAACATCAGAGAAATATTGTTATAACTTCTATTTCCTTCATCTAAAATGCTTAATATGTCACACATGCATTCCTGTAAGGCTCTACTACCATGCTGTGCCAAATCCACGACCGTCCAACCCGCGCTGATCCCAAGGTCAAGGTGAAATACTTAGTCTATTTACAAAACTTAACATCAGAGAAATATTGTTATAACTTCTATTTCCTTCATTTAAAGTGCTTAATATTTCAGACATGCTTTCCTGTAAGGCTCTACTACCATGCTGGGCCAAATCCACGACCGTCCAACCCCCGCTGATCCCATGGTCAAGGTCAAATACTTAGTCTCTTTACAAAACTTAACATCAGAGAAATATGTTATAACTTCTATTTCCTTCATCTAAAATGCTTAATATTTCACACATGCATTCCTGTAAGGCTCTACTACCATGCTGTGCCAAATTCACGACCGTCCAACCCCCGCTGATCCCATGGTCAAGGTCAAATACTTGGTCTCTTTACAAAACTTAACATCAGAGAAATATTGTTATAACTTCTATTTCCTTCATCTAAAATGCTTAATATTTCACACATGCATTCCTGTAAGGCTCTACTACCATGCTGTGCCAAATCCACGACTGTCCAACCCCCGCTGATCCCATGGTCAAGGTCAAATACTTAGTCTCTTTACAAAACTTAACATCAGAGAAATATTGTTATAGCTTCTATTTCCTTTATCTAAAATGCTTAATATTTCACACATGCATTCCTGTAAGGCTCTACTACCATGCTGTGCCAAATCCACGACCGTCCAACCCCCACTGATCCCATGGTCAAGGTCAAATACTTAGTCTCTTTACAAAACTTAACATCAGAGAAATATTGTTATGACTTCTATTTCCTTCATCTAAGGTGCTTAATATGTCACACATGCATTCCTGTAAGGCTCTACTACCATGCTGTGCCAAATCCACGACCGTCCAACCCGCACTGATCCCAAGGTCAAGGTCAAATACTTAGTCTCTTTACAAAACTTAACATCAGAGAAATATTGTTATAACTTCTATTTCCTTCATCTAAAGTGCTTAATATTTCACACATGCATTCCTGTAAGGCTCTACTATCATGCTGGGCCAAATCCATGACCGTCCAACCCCCGCTGATCCCATGGTCAAGGTCAAATACTTAGTCTCTTTACAAAACTTAACATCAGAGAAATATTGTTATAACTTCTATTTCCTTCATCTAAAGTGCTTAATATTTCACACATGCATTCCTGTAAGGCTCTACTACCATGCTGTGCCAAATCCACGACCGTCCAATCTCCGCTGATCCCATGGTCAAGGTCAAATACTTAGTCTCTTTACAAAACTTAACATCAGAGAAATATTGTTATAACTTCTATTTCCTTCATCTAATGTGCTTAATATTTCACACATGCATTCCTGTAAGGCTCTACTACCATGCTGGGCCAAATCCATGACCGTCCAACCCCCGCTGATCCCATGGTCAAGGTCAAATACATGGTCTCTTTACAAAGCTTAACATCAGAGAAATATGTTATAACTTCTATTTCCTTCATCTAAAGTGCTTAATATTTCACACATGCATTCCTGTCAGGCTCTACTACCATGCTGTGCCAAATCCACGACCGTCCAATCTCCGCTGATCCCATGGTCAAGGTCAAATACTTAGTCTCTTTACAAAACTTAACATCAGAGAAATATTGTTATAACTTCTATTTCCTTCATCTAATGTGCTTAATATTTCACACATGCATTCCTGTAAGGCTCTACTACCATGCTGTGCCAAATCCACGACCGTCCAACCCCCGCTGATCCCAAGGTCAAGGTCAAATACATGGTCTCTTTACAAAGCTTAACATCAGAGAAATATGTTATAACTTCATCTAAAATTCTTAATATTTCATGCATGGTTTCCTCTAAGGCTCTACTATCATGCTGTGACATCCCTGCTGATCCCAAGGTCAATATCACATACTTAGTCTCTTTACAAAACTTAACATCAGAGAAATGGGTTATAACTTCTATTTCCTTGCTTGGATCTGCTTCACATTCACGTTCGTGCTGCCCCCGCTAAGCCCAGAGTCAAGGTCACAAGCCCACACACTTGGAAAATTTTACATATTTAGGGGTTACCTGATCTGGGCCCACGTGGGGGGTATTCCGTAAGCCTCGCTTACTGACCAATCTAGTTTCCATTGGAAATGATTCTGAAGTGCTGTCAAACCATGTTTATATTGAGAAATAAGGCAAGATATAAAAGCAACAGCAGACGACAATTGTTGTGTGTGGCGGTCTAAGGGTCAAATCATCACTTCTGTAAGATCTCTATTTTTTCATTTATCCTGTGAGACCCAGTGCATTTTTGCAAGTCGGATGAAATTTTTGTAACCAAGTTGGCAGATTTGAAATTCTTTGCAAATTTTGATTTCAGACATATAATTTTTCTGCATTAAATATTACGATGTGTTGCTTATTGCCAATTTTTACCATCGACAAACCATTATAAATTGCCACAATTGGACGTTTATCAGACATTCACACAAATTGCCAATATCATAGATATTGATATTTTCTTCCTTCTTGTTTTGTGAACTGTGTCTGAAGCACATGTTGCCAATGCAATAGTGTCCGACACAATTGGTTGCATTTCATTGGTCGATATTGATTAATCCCAATGTTGATGCTATAAATATACAAGAAGAGAAAATCAACAACTTATATTTGCAACCATTGTATCAAATATTAGCTTGGATCAAATTCCAGTTTGAACTGACACTGATTTTCTTTGGTGCAAGTATTGACAGCGAGTTAGGAAATTTTCAGTCTTGGTTGATTGATCTTATTTACTTTTTGCATTTTAGTCTATATGTCGCTTATTTCTGCTAGATCAGCTGCCAATATTTATATATATGTATATATTTGTGATCAAAGAAGTTGGGGGAGACAAGAGATTTCAAACTACATTCATTTTGTATGTATCTACTATGAAGGATCTAGGGCACGTTTCACCAAACTAAAATGCAAAATTATGATCGCCTGTAAATTTCACATTAATAGCATTTACTTGTAAACAATTATTGGATTTACATAAACAATTATTGGATTTACATTTATTGAGCCTATGTTTAATAAATATAAATGCATACATTGAAATTTCTAGACAATCCTAAATTTGCACTTACGAACATTTTAGTCGTACAAAGTTTAGTGAAACGGCCCCCTAAAGTGGAGATTGGAGAAACAGGACTTTTGGCATTTGTGGACAAGCATGAATGGATGTTGCTTCACTGACTGAATGGCAACTAGTGTAGACCCAGATCAGATTGTGCAGATGCAAAATGTAGGGAATAAACAGAACATATTTGTGAGATTGTTTGTTCAAGCCTTGCCTTAGGCATCAAAAAATACTTTCATAATATTTCCATTGCACTGTTCTTTCGGATGAGACTTGAAACCGAGGTCCTGTCCGTAAATGACCTTACCTGTTGCTGGGATGTCAAACCCGTTCTCCTTCACTTTTCAATATCTTGGCAACTACCCAAAAGTGGAAATATGGCAAAACTTACAACAAAAGTGCAAATATTTTGCAATGAGTATGACATCATCGACAGAGTATGACATCATTTTCTGTGCTTTATAATATCAAATTTGCTCGAATACTTCATGACATATTCGTGAAAATATATGTCAGTGCGAGCATCCATAAAATGTATGCATGACATTCATTACTGACCATCATAAAGAACGATCAATATTGTTCATGTTTGAAACAGGAGTACATGTAGCAAAATGATGTTGGAACTACATGTATCAAGAAATGTGATATTTGATATTCAGTTAACCCTTAAAAGGCGGGAAGCGAAAATTGTCGTCTGCTGTTGTGTCGTATTTTCTGTTTTTTATCAACAAAAACATGGTTTGACAGCACTTTAGAATAATTTCCATAAATTGCTGCCAAACCATGTTTTTGTTGAGAAAACTGAAAATTAAAAAATAAAGAGCAGACGACAAAATTTAATTCAGCATTGTAAGAGTTAATGATGACATTATATTTCAGAGGAAATTAGAAGGATATAATTGCAACTGAATGATCATGGAAAGGTGAACTAGGAAACGGTAATCAGGAAATTCTGCCTGCTGATCAGGACGCATTAAGTACCGACAATTGCTGGATCGATCTGGTTATGATATTGGAACCCATTGTGCTTATTTTATAAAACAGTTGCTGACTCATTGCAACAGGTGCTTCTGATGTCGCCTGTGTTTATGTTTTATTTTCCATTTTTCTCATCAAAAACATGCTGCCAGACCATGTTTTTACTGAGAGAAAAGACAAAATATGAATTAGCAGCAGACGACTATTTTCGGTTCCGCACTGTAAGGGTTAAGGACCTGGTGGAGTGTTTTCCTGACTTTTTCTACATATGATCAGATACATTATAACATACATGTAATTATATTCTACTTTGCATTTTCTGTTTAGTGTCAAATACCGCAAGAGATAAAACTGGCTCATGGCGGAACACACAAAGATGGCCAAATTGGCCACTCCATGAGCTGTATAGTATATAGTAAGGGGCGATCTTCACATAATTATATGTTATGCATACCGTATATCCCATCACATTTAGGAAGCCATTATGTTTAAATCATATGATGATAAGGTATAGAACGGGTCCTTAACCTGAGGATACACCGTGTTGCTGTTAGAAAATTAATATATAATTTCTTTATTTCTCATATTATGACCATAATCTCGACGAGATGGTTCAAACAAGTGTTCACAATCATAACAGAAATAAGAAAAATAGAAAAAGAAAATATTTAAAAAAATTAATTTGCTTGAAAGAGTATCCCCAAAGTAATGGGTACTCCGCAACATTTCCATATCAACATTTGTTTGTATACTTCGTTTACTTGGTCATGTGATATGGTGGTAACAATATATACTTTTGTTGAGAAATAAGAAAAATAATATGTTTTACATAAACAAAATATATCTTCAGCATGAAATCAGTCCAGATCCCATTAAGGGTGTGGCACCTGTTCTGCAAATGTCAAAATCAACTGGTAATGGACTCCAGCAGGAAACTGTAATAAATTATAGGCAATCTCAAACTGCAGACAGGAAATTCCTGTCGGTCAGTCTGAGTTCTATGGCTGTGGCTGTTGGCAGTGATGTGTTGGGTATTATGATTATAGGATTGTCTGAGTACTAGGTCAAATAACTCTTTGCATGCTAGAGGTGAAAATAAAAGAAACAAATTGGGATTATATTTTTCTTATTTCTGTCTGTAAATATGTCTTGGTATTTCATTAGAATCGAGTCCTTTGGACTCGATTTTAATGAAATACCAAGACATATGCATTCAAAATAATTATTTTCTTTTTTCTTTTATTATATTATAATTATATATAATTTATATATTTCATTTATATATATATATACAATGTATAATTAATTATACTTATTTTATATATTGTAATTATAATGGATTTTTGTCTGCTATTTTGTAACTATTTACAGCACACTTGATTCCCAGCATGCAAAGAGTTAAACAACCCAATGTGTTTAATCTCTTTTTAATATCACCCGGTAGTTAATTATTATGCAACATCGCGACAGGGAGCCATTTTATACACGGAGTAAATGATTCTGATAGGGCCGTTATTATAGGCGATTGTATGGATGATTGCCGTGTATCGGATATTTCACTGCAGATAGACGTCACACCCATGGGCGCAAGTGTTCCAATCAATGAAGTAATTTAACTGTGCCAGTATCATGTTATACTAGGGATGTGCTGTGTATGGTTCGTCCCTGGAGGATATCTGGATGTTGAAGTGTCGTCATGGAATTACAAATACAAGTTATGTGGGTTTCTCTGGAGTTGAGGTTTGTGAGTGAACATTGATTTGGTGGTTGTGTAGTTCTCGTTGTAAGATTTTTGTATACTAGTCTCTAGATGCATGGTCCTAAGAGGTTGCACTATAATTTAACCCTTTCCCTGATAGAGACGACTTTTCACGCCTCTGCAGAAGATGTCTTTTGAAAACATTGTGGGAAAAGGAGAAATTGCTTGTAACAAGCAATTTCTCCTTTTCCCACAATGTTTTCTACTCTGTCTACCCAGCATTTGATTCTTTTATGTAGATGTTTTGGATTTGGATGAGTCGAAATATCGCAAAACAGGGAAAGGGTTAATCATTAACCCTTTCAACACTACATCCCTCTTTAACAGTGTAGATCCAGATAACGAGCCGTCTCATCAGGATCTGCACTTTTTGCAAGAAACTTTCATATTTTTAGGGGGGAAAAAAGCCCCCTTATTATAAAGTGAACAAGTCTGAAAATCATTTTGTGACAATTGGATTGGTCCTTAAATTAAATTGTCGTCTGCTGTTGTTTTATATATTGTCTTCTTTCTCAATAAAAATGTGTTTATGGAATTACAAATTCAACTGATGTGGGTTTCTCTGGAGCATCGATTTTGTGGTTAGCTATAGGAGCGTCGAAACGTGTCCGGCAGGTCCGGCCACTGCCGGATCAATAATGTTAACATATTTGTAATTCATACATGAAAAAAAAACGGAATGTAATTTTTATTTCTGCAATTTTTAGCCTTTTTTTTTTTTTTTAACAAAAATCCAGGCTATTGGATTGGCGAAAGCCGGGTGGGCGGGTTCTCGGGCGGGCGGGTGGCGGGTGGCGTCCACAATAAATGTTAAGTTTTCGTGTTTGAGTCCCATTTCTTTGTTACTGTACCACATAGGACCAACAAACTTTCACAGCTTCATAACCAAGGGGTGCCCACCACATATCACTATCCAACATGTTACCTTTTTTTCAACTTGACCCATTTTTTTCGCGCAGTCGACTTAGCCATTTTCAATGTTAACTTTTCGCGTTTACAATGTTAAATTTTCGTGTTTAAGTCCATTTCTTTGGTACTGTCGATTCTTTGGTACTGCGGAATTGTAGATTCGTCGGTCCAATCGCATGATGCTTCCGGCGCCCCTGTTATGTAGTTAACATTGTAAGGTGTTTGGATACTCTAGAAGGTCCTAAGAGGTTTCACTGAAATTAACCCTTACAATGCTGAATTAATTTGTGTCGTCTGCTGAATATTTTTTATTTTTCCATTTTTCTCATCAAAAACTTGGTTTGTCAGCACTTTAGAATCATTTCCAATGGAAATGCTGCCAAACCATGTTTTTACTGAGAGAAAAGACAAAATGTGAATTATCAGCAGACAACTATATTTCGGTTCCCCGCATTCTGAGGGTTAAGGTAGCGCGAAACCTCTCTAAATTAACAGCCGGCAGGAGCATGATTTATGTGACCAAATGGCGATCAGTATAGGCCCTGATCAGACCAATCTGATCTAGCTGATCTGGGACTACACTGGTCACATAGGCCGTAAACCTATGGTGACAACCACAATTACTTTTTCAGAGCTCCAGAAAAGCTGCGTATATATTTTCTTAAATACCCAATTAAAATTGCCAAAAATCCAATTGAAATCAGAAGTATCAAAAAGCAATAAAAGATTTATGGTACCTTTATACTGCAGAAAACAATCAACAGACCACAAATATAGCATATTTTTCTTATTTTCCATGAAAACACATCTTGGTATTTCATTAGAATTGTCTCCAAGGTATGTTTTCATTTCAAAGCAATTAAACTATTCAATAATTGCTGCCTGTTAATGTGTAAACAGTAGTGTATTTTTATTTTAACCAGTTAAAATTTTGGATTACCCAATTGCTTCAGAAATGATAGAGTGTCAATACTCAATTACTAATTCCTTATCGCCGTGAGCCCTGCTTTTTCATCATTTTTTGTCCCGCCTGCTTTAGCAGAAGCGTGACATAGGCATAGCTTTTCCGTCGGCGTATGCGGCGGATGCGTCAACATTTCACGTTAAGTTTTTGCATTTAGCTCAGTTTCCAGAAAACTACAAGTCCTCCATACGACCCCGGGGCATACGTGGTATACATCAACACTGTGGTATAACCATCTCACACAGAGGGAGCCCATGTGGCCTAGTTTTCATGGTTCATTGACCTACTTTTCACATGCATTCAACGTTAAGTTTTTGCGTTTAGCTCTGTTTCTAAAACTTAACGCTCAGGTTAATTCATTGTCACTTCTGTTTCCCTCAATGGAATACTTTAATATTCCATTCATGCATTTGTAACAACATCCGGCATCATTCTACAGAAAGCCCATGGTGCCCGCTAACCCCAAAGGTCAAGGTCACTGACTTAGAAATTTCCGTGTTTGGATGGAATGCTTTGGTATACATCAACACTGTGGTGTAACTATCTCACACAAAGGCAGCCCATGTGACCATGATCTAGTTTTCATAATTTATTCACCTACATTTCACATGCATTCAATGTTAAGTTTTTGCATTTAGCTCAGTTTCCGGAAAACTATAAATCCTACGACCTCCAAACTTGGTATACATCAACACTGTGGCGTATCCATCTCACACAGAGGGAGCCCATGTGACCTTGGCCTAGTTTTCATGGTTCATTGACCTACTTTTCACATGCATTCAACGTTAAGTTTTTGCGTTTTGCTAGGGTTTATACTGTTTGCCATTCAGTCCATCAAATTGGTACACTATAACACTATGTTTCTTAAACTTAACGCTCAAGTTAATTCATTGTAACTTCTGTTTCCCTCAATGGAATGCTTTAATTAATATTCCATACATGCATTTGTAACAACATCCCGCATCATTATACAGAAAGCCCATGGGGCCCGTTAACCACAAAGGTCAAGGTCACAGGCTTAGAAAATTTCGGGTTTGGAAAACTTAACGCTCTGTTTAATTTATTACAACTTCTGCTTCCCTTAATGGAATTCTTTAATACTTCTTAGGTGTAAACTATAGCAACATCCGGCATGATTCTACAGAAATCCCATGGTGCCCGCTTACCCAAGGTCAAGGTCACGGGCTTAGAAAATTATCAGTTTTGAAAACTTAACGTTTGGGTTAATTTATTGTAACTTCTGTTTCCCTTGATGTAATGTTTTAATATTTCATGCATGCATTTGTAAGAACATTCTGCATCCTCTGCAGAAAGTTCATGGTGTCCGGTAACTCCAAGGTCAAGGTCACGGACTTCAAAAATGTCTAGTATAGAAATTTAGCATCAGCGCCAGGAGATACATGTTGTTGGCGGCATTCTTGTTTGTGTTTAGCTGTGTTTGTTGGAAAATAAGTGTTTTAGTTTCATTCAGTTTCTTATCTCCTCGTGTAGTGAAAAGGGGATATATGGATGCAAAAGTTGTCCGCTCGTCCATCTGTACATCACAAAAATTAACATTGGGGTTGATCTGCAATAACTTCTGTTTCCATTGATGGAATACTTTAATATTTCATAGGTGTATTTGTAACATCATCCTGCATCATTCTACAGAAAGCGTATGGTGCCCGCTAACCCCATGGTTATTACAAGCTCCTTATGTACTATCAAACTGCACCAGGTGGGTCATCTTGCTCCGCGGAGCTCTTGTTTTCAATATTTACTTCATTTGCAACATGCACTGCTCCATGTATACTCAATGGAGCCAGAGTGATCAGAAATGGTCAGATTTATTTTACTAAATGGTCCATAAACACCTGATAATCGTCTAATCTTACCCGGTCAAACGAGGGCTTAATTTGGACGGACAGGAGACATGTGAATACGCACCACTGGTAGCTGGTGTGAGGGTCACAAGCAACGACACACAATCTACTCCACTCTTACAATGCGGGAAATAAAAATTGTCATCTTGTGTTGTTTTATCATTTTTTTTCATTCTGGTATACCGTAGTATTATCATTTCAGAACTAAAAATTGCTGTGTTTCACAAATTGTGCTTCCTGGTGCAGTTGTAGCAGAAATGTGTTTCCAAATTATCTCTCTTATTTGTGACAGTCTCTGGTAGTATATAGCAGACGTAAACACAAACTCCCTGCTTGGCATTTGATCAAGTAAAATTATTTATTTCATTAGTATATATAAAGTTTAACAACATTTTGAATACATGTATGCGAGACATCATCTGAGATGCAGTGCATTTAACACTTTCAACCATAAATACCGTAACTGGAATTAACTGTAATATGTTATTTTTCTGACCAATCCAATTGTCACAAAATGATTTTGAGACTACTCATCAATTTAGTTTATTTTCTAAAAAAAATATGAATATTACCTGCAAAAAGTGTAGATCCTGATGAGAACGGCTCGTTACAAGCCGGCTCGTCTGGATCTACATTGTTTGCAAACACTGCTATAATACAGGGGCCCGTTTCACTAAACTTTGTACGACTAAAATGTTCGTAAGTGCAAAATTCTGATAGTCAGTGAATGTCACATTAACAACGTTTTCTTGTAAACAATTATTGGATTTACATTTATTGAGCATAGGCTGCATATGCAGCCTATGCTCAATAAGTGTAAATCCATCTATTGAAATTTCCAGACGATCCTAAATTTGCACTTACGAACATTTTAGTTGTACAAAGTTTAGTGAAACGGGCCCCAGGTCTGTAGTGTTGAAGGGTTTAATATTATATAAAGTGACAAACAACATTTTCAACATGTGAGATTTCGTCTGTGACACATCAGTGCATTTAACCCTTAGACAGCTACACACAACAATTGTCGTCTGCTGTTACTTTTATATCTTGCCTTATTTCTCAATAAAAAACATGATTTGACAGCACTTCAGAATCATTTCCATTGGAAAAGTGCTGTCAAAGCATGTTGTAAATTATTCTCTAGTGCTGTCAAGCATGTTCTTAATGATAAAAATGGAAAATAGAAAATAAACAGCAGACGACAAAAAAAATTAAGCTAGCGGTGTAAGGGTTAATTAATTTTTATACAAATTGTAGTCCCTCAGTCAATGAGACTGCATTTCTGTGTGCGCTAGGCTGGCTTTTCTCCGGTTAACTTGATACCAATAAAGGCTTAGCTCTAGTTGAGACAACATTCTTTGGGTGTGTGCAATTATACAAATGAGCATATCAGATCTTGAAAATCCTGGATTACTGCATTTGCACACAGTCTAGACCCAGACAAGCCTGCACAGTCTGTGTGTGGTTTACACTGTTTTGCTATCAGTTCTAAGGTGAATGTGTGATTCGACCCCATTAACCCAGCCTAAAATGATCGTATAATTAGCTGTTGACAGGCCATTAAACGCCATTAAATAAATAAATAAATTATCTGGCAACAAATCTGTTGTAATTAGATGACCTCACCATATTGTTTATTGCTGTAAGACTGCATATTTTGAAACTGGGCACATGTTTATAAATAAGGCTTCTGGGCATGTTCCACAAATTTGTAGGGATGGGTTGTGGCCTAGGTGTTAGAACACCGGACTTCCAATCTGGAGGTTGTGGGTTCAAACCTCGCCTTAGGCATCAAAAATATGTACATAGTATTTCCATCCCACTGCTCTCTGTCTGATGAGACTTTAAACTGTGGTCTCATCGCTATATGTTTTATTGGCCGAGACTGAGCACAGCAGCTCAGTCTCTACTAATTAAACTTTGTGATATCGAGCCTGAGAATGGAGCATATGTTCGAAAAATATTATAAGCCAGGCCTGATCAGGATGTATACTGACCAGCCGTCAAATGTGGCTGTGACTGGAAAAAATGGGGCTTATAGGTTTTTCAACCAGTGTAGATCTGCATCAGCCTGTGCATCCGCACAGTCTGATGAGGATATGCACTGTTCGCCATTCCATCAATGAAATACCCATCATGTTTTCTTTCTCAATAAATACATGGTTTAACATCACAACCCAAGTTTTTGATTGAGAAAAATGGAAAACATAAAATGAACAGCAGATGACATTAATTCAGCAATTCAGGGTTAACCCTTAGACCGCTACTCACAACAATTGTTGTCTGCTGTTGCTTTTATATCTTGACTTATTTCTCAATAAAAACATGGTTTGACAGCCCTTCCCTCCAATGGAAATGATTCTGAAGTGCTGTCAAAGCATGTTGTAAATTATTCTAAAGTGCTGTCAAAGCATGTTTTTGATGATAAAAATGGAAAATAGAAAATAAACAGCAGACGACAAACAATTTAAGATAGCGGTGACGGTCTAAGCGTTAACATAGTTTTTACAGTGACTACCCATCATGATGTATAGACGCTGATTACATAGTCAACCAACTGGTAACTGAAGGCATTCGGTATTCAATGCATGAGACGTTTTGACAATTTTGAAAGACTGAAATTAGCACAAATTAGCACAAATCGAGTTTCATTTTCCATCATAGAAAGGAAATCACGTCTTCAGTTACGTTTTAATCCTTCGAGTACTGGAAACGAAAATTGTCATCTGTTGCTGTTTTGATTTTGTTTTCTTTCTCAATAAAATCATGGTTTGACAACACTTTAGAATCATTTCCATTGGAAAATTTAGATGCATCATATTGCGATGATCGCTTTCGTTCTTGTATTGTGCTAAATGTATATGCTACACACCACAATTGTCTCTTTGATGGAGAATAATAATGTCTTGAAACAAAAATGTTAGAATGACACTTGTCCAATACTAGCATGTAACTCATGTTGCCTATTTATATTAAATATTAAATTTTGTCGTCTGCTCTTTATTTTTTAATTTTCAGTTTTCTCAACAAAAACATGGTTTGGCAGCAATTTAGAATCATTTCCATTGGAAATGATTCTAAAGTGCTGTCAAACCATGTTTTTGTTGATGAAAAACAGAAAATATGACACAACAGCAGACGACAATTTTCGCTTCCCGCCTTTTAAGGGTTAACCCTTTCAACACCAAGTAACTTAATAGGATGTTCCATGCCAATGTTTCACGCTATTTCATTAATTTTGTTCATTCAAATTATCCCATTCTTCTAAAAGGGTAATCTGTACGACGTTTAAAATTATTAACAAACAGTGGAGATCCTGATGAGACGGCTCATTGCGAGCCGGCTCATCTGGATCTGCACTGTTTGCAAACAAAAGGGTTAATATTTTGAACAATTCTGCAAAAAAAACAGGAACCCACTTTTCCAACATTTCGGCACAGGGCCTTTATCAAGGAATTAGTTTCAGTAGAATTAGTACATCGGAAAAGTGGTTTCCTGGTTTTTGCAGAATTGTTGAACATATTTGTTGTTTCATTGTTTGCTTTTATTCTCAATAAAAACATACAATGGTGCAATTGATTTGCATATGTCATTTACTGTGCATGAAGCTGAAAACCAGACCTGGTATATCTCAGACATCATCCGAGACAGTCATTTTACTGTACATAGTGCTCCAGATAAGGAATTAGTAATTGAGCATTTTCACTTCATCATATCTGAAGCAATTGGGTCTTTCAATATTTTGATTGGGTAAAATAAAATCACACTACTGTTTTACACATCAACAGACAGCAATTATTGAATAGTTTGCTTCAAAATGAAAACATGTCTTGGTGTTTCATAAGATGTGTTTTCATGGAAAAAAGAAAAATATGTTATATTTGTGGTCTGTTTATTGTTTTCTGCAGCATGATAAAGGTACCACAAATTTGTTATTGCTTTTTGATACTCGCTACTTCTGATTTCAATTGGGTTTTTGGCAATTTTAATTGGGTATTTACCCAAATGTGCAGCTTATCTGGAGCTCTGTGTGCATGAAGCGAAAAACCACATTTTGTATATCTGAGACATCATCTGAGACACAGTCACTTTAAAGGTCCCCATACTCACCATGCAAACACTGAGATGTCACTCTCTGATCCAGCTGTGCTCCAGTTAATTTCTCCGCTCACAATCAAATGTTTCATCAGTCGGCAATGTAAACGATTCATTAATCAACATCTGAAACACATTAATACATTTAGGCCGCGGGCTGTGAATGTTACCTTATGACATGCATGACCAGTGTAGCCCCAGATCAGCCTGCGCATCCGCGCAGTCTGATCTGGGGCTACACTGTTCGCCATTCCATCACTAAAATCAACTAACCGACACCAGCAATACGATCGGATTATAATCCTTCTGAGTGAATGTGCAAGAGGACCGAAATCTTCATTTTTATTTACCCCGAGAAAAAAAACCTGGGGCACCGATATATATACCAGTAGTCGCCACCCTAGGGGGTGGTGGGGGGATTTTTTAATTTTAAGTCACACTTTAAAATTAATGAAAGCCAGAAAAGTTATTCAACTATCCGGACCCCCCTCCCCTCCCACTCCTACCCCCTCCTGGATTCGCGCCTGCGACCTATTTGTAATCGATACTTGACTCTAAAATCTCTAGATGGTAACCTAATTTCCTTTCCCTGGAAAGTGTCCCTGTCCCCCTGTCCCACGGTATTACTGTTGCAGGAATGGAACTTGATCATTAATTACAATAAAGTTTTATTTTAATTACATAATTTTCATGATATTGAGCTATTCATCAACCTGTATGAAAGGGAATTGTGTCATCTTAGTATGTGGGACATGCTACAGTGTGTTTTTTATGCAAGTCTTTCAACTGATAATGCATAATAATTTTTATTGCACAAAATTGTATTTTGCTGTAATAAGTAACACCAGAGCTCCAGATAAGCTGCGTATTTGCGTAAATACCCAATTAAAATTGCCAAAAACCCAATTGAAATCAGAAGTAGCGAGTATCAAAAATGAAAAATTTGTGGTGTCTTTATCATGCTACAGAAAACAATAAACAGACCACAAATTTAGCATACTTTCTTATTTTTCCATGAAAACACATCTTGGTATTTCATTAGAATTGTCTCCAAGGAGACAATTCTAATGAAATACCAAGATGTGTTTTCATTTAGAAACAAACTATTCAATGAGTGCGGTCTGCTGATGTGTAAACAGTTGTGTGATTCTATTTTACACAATTAAAATTGTTTCAGAAATGATGGAGTGACAATACTCAATTACTAATTCCTTATCTGGAGCCCTGATACATAATAATTTTTATTGCACAAAATGGTATTTTGCCATGTAATAAGTAACACAATGTAATTATAGTTCACATAGTGAATTTTTAATAAATTATTATGTGAACTACAGCTGTCTTATTGTTTGCCCCGCCCCGTCGTGTGCACACATTTAAATGTAGAGCCGCCTCTCAACAAGATTTAAAATTATGATACTTTACGTGATTGGTGGTTTTACATCAAATCGATCATGCGCACGCTTACTGTGTGTGCATGAACGATTTTGTGTAAAACCACCAAGGTGCCGATCTGGATCTACACTGGTCATAAAACCTATAAGCCTCCTTTCTCAAGTCACAGCCACAGAGGTTTTGGTTAGCTGTTTGCTAAAAAGTTTGTATTTACATATATAGTGTTAACAAAATGTGATCAGTGTAGCGTGAATACCAATTTAACGTTTTTATCCCCGACCAGTGGATAATGTTTGAGTTCCACTTGGAAGCCAGAAGTGAATGTGGTCCAAACGTGGTCCAAACGTGGTACAAATGTGATCCAAACGTGGTACAAATGTGATCCAAACATGGTCCAAACGTGATCCAAATCTGGTACAAACGTGGTCCAAACATGATACAAACATGATACAAACATTGTCTAAACGTCATCCAAAGGCGTGTAATCCTAATAGCCAATCAAATCTCCATTTTCAAACGTCGAAAACCGAAATCATTTTCCATTTCCAATGAAGACACCGTTTTTTTTATAACATAGCCTCTAAAAACTCTGAAATATAAACGCAAAACCGGCTTTACTGAAACTGTGCATGTGATTAGTCGGAACAAACATGCATACGTTACTCTAACCTCTACCTATAGTTCCAATTGTATGTGGAATTATATCAGTTCAGCATGAATATACATCTATGTCTATTTCCTGTAGGTTATGCGTATCTTAACTATGAATCTATCCTTCACGATTCATATATGGTGCCGTAAATTTTTTCTTGCAATATTAGTGTTGATGTACGGTGCTCGATTCTCCCATACAGGTGCATTCCTGTCTGTATATGCGACCGTGGCTGGAGAAATGGGGCTTAAATTATTGGTGTTTGTTTTGTGCATCCGCACAGTCTGATCAGGACCTGCCCTGTCCGCCATTCCATCAATGAAACGCACGTCATGCTTCTAACAAGCAATATAGATCGTTCTCAGGCTACAGGGGTGTGTCATTTATGAGGACCGGTCACAAATCCCATAAGCTCCATTTCTCCAGTCACAGCCACATATGTGAGCTTGCTGTTGAATGGATGCAAAACCCCAATCAATCTTGTCTGTTTCAGGCTGACTGGTGACATGGTTCCCGATAACCTTTGACCTGCTATCGTCATGGCAACACTACAGAAACTCTTCATTTCGGAGGGACATCCGGAGCGGCCCTATAACTCCCTCGACAGTCATGTGACCTACAAGAGTGAAATAGCCACTGCTGAGGTCAAACATATGGACAACGTTGACGCCACAAATGCCGACTTTCATCCAATCACGTCCGAGATTCACGTCACAGAACTTCGACCAATCAAATTGGATTCCATGCCTCGGAGAGACACAACAACAACAAATGGCACAGAGACCTGGCAGCGCCGACTGCAATCCGAAAGCGCCCTTACGGAAATTAAACCACCTAAAAGAGATCATAATTATAACATGGATTTCTATAAAGACTCTCACCAGGAGACAAGGAAGGAAATTAATAAGACTCGGTCGTATTCGACCTTAAGAAATGAAAGGTCAGAGGTGATGATTCCTAGCGAGCCACGCGTGGTTTCCAGTACTTTGCGGACGGTGACAACGCGACACGATTCGGCACCGTCGTCCAATCAGCAGGCTCAGCGGAGGGATAGGGCCGCCTCCGAGTTCCGTAGACGAGGTAACGATTTGTGGCATGAGAAAATATTTGTTAATAACCCTTTTCATGCTGCAGACATGCCATTATGTTTGCGGAAAATCCTAAATATTTCCTTCTCTGCGCTCAGCAACCATTTGAATGAGATGGTTCAAATGAGTGGTCACAACATACACTTTCATTGAGAAATAACCAAAATAAAATAAAATATTTAATGAATTTCATACCCATAAAGGTGTATTCCGAAAGGAATGGGTTAAATTCCAATTTTCCATTGCATCCCAATTGTCCTTGTCAAATGAGGCTACATATTTCCTATTGATTATAGCAAGCTTTCTGCATTAATATAATATGTAAAACGATACTTCATACACCACTAACCCACTCTTCCAAAATTTCAACCCAAGGCCTTTATCAAGAAGTGTCTACATTCAGCTATGTGACATCCATTTTAGATCTCACAATGTTTATTTTTATTCTAAAATGGGAAATCTAAAATGGATGCCACTCAGCTGAATGTAGACACTAATTCCTTGACAAATGCCTTGGACCGAAACGTTGGAAGAGTGGGTTAGTGGCTTATGAAATATTGTACAACTATAGATTGAAGTTGGAAGTTTCTACAGTGGAACGTCTCTAAACCGGACACGAAGAAAACCCCTGTGATCACATTTTTTATGAGTTTCTTGGTCATTTATCTCCGGTGATGATGTCTGTTCGTGATCGCATAGCACACAACTATGGCTTAGACTGATCAAACGCCTGATATACAGTGAAACCTCTGTAAGACAGAGACCCTGGGGACCTCCCAGGGTGTCCGGTTTAGAGAGGTTTCACTGTATTTCATCCCCTACTCAAATGACATTATTCTCATACCAATTTTCTCTTCATCTTTAAGAAACTATTTGAGGCAAACTATGTGATTTTGTGCCTAAGGAGATATGCAATTTTTTATGAAAAATATTATAGGAATGAATGGCCTTTTTGTGGAATTTATCGGGGTATAAACTTGGAAAAGTCGCAGGAATACTGGACGAAGAAAGGAAGGACTCGTCCAGTATTCCCGCGACTTTTCCAAGTTCATATTCCTGATAAATTCCACAAAAAGGCCATTCATTCCTTATAATTCCAGCATTTGAAATAAATTCATCAAGAAAATGTGTTTATTTTCCGTTTTTAGCCAGGTTTTTTAAACAAAAATCCAGGCTATTGGATTGACGAAAGCCGGGCGGCAGGCGGTGGGCGGGCGGGCGGGCGGGCGGGCTGCGTCCACAATCAATGTTAAGTTTGAGTCCATTTCTTTGTTTCTGTACCACCTAGGACCACCAAACTTTCACAGCTTCATAATCAAGGGGTGCCCACCACATATCACTATCCAACATGTTACTTTTTGTTTAACTTCACCCATTTTTTCCGCGCAGTCGACTTAGCCATTTTCAATGTTAAGTTTTCGCGTTTACAATGTTAAGTTTTCGTGTTTAAGTCCATTTCTTTGGTACTGTACCACCTAGGACCACCAAACTTTCACAGCTTCATAATCAAGGGGTGCCCACCACATATCACTATCCAACATGTTACTTTTTTAGCTCACCTGAGCGAAGCTCATGTGAGCTATTGTTACCGCAATGTGTCCGTCGTCCGTCGTCCGTCGTCGTCCGTCGTCGTCCGTGAACATTTTCAAACGTCTTCTCCTCGGTAATCATTGGGCCTATATTCACCAAACTTCATGGTCATGGTCCTTAGGTAGGGGGATTACAAAATTGTTAAAATGACGTCATCACGTAATCCAAGATGGCCGCCGTCTAAAAATAGCATAAATTCTTAAAAAATCTTCTCTCATGAACCGCTAGCCGGATTTCGACGAAACTTGGTAGAAATGATCGATGTACATTGCTCTTTCAAAGTTGTTAAAATGGTGACCCCGGGGTCAAAAATAGGCGTGGCCCGTGGGGTCAAATTGGGGTTAAATTTTATTTTTGACCGAATATGGTCATGTTATATATCAAATTGAAGGTATCAATGAGGCGATCACTCTGGTACATTTTTTGTCGAAATCTGATGGTTATGTCATCCAAGATGGCCGCCGAAATGTCAAATGGTCGTTCTTTTATTAGAGATTTAAAAATTCTTCTTCACATGAACCGCTTGGCTCATGGTAGCCAAACTTAAAAGTTCTTGTCCATGGGTGAAGCCTTTTCAGATTTGTTAAAATGGAGGTCATCGCTAATCCAAGATGGCCGCCATCTAAAAATAGCATAAATTCTTAAAAAATCTTCTTCTCATGAACCGCTAGCCGGATTTCGACGAAACTTGGTAGGAATGATCGATGTACATTGCTCTTTATCAAAGTTGTTAAAATGGTGGACACCGGGGTCAAAAAAATATTGCGTGGACCCGTGGGGAAATCAAATTGGGGTCGTTCAAATTTTATTTTTAAAAATTGACCAAATATAAAGGTTCATGTTATATAGGTCAGATCGATGTTATCAATGAGGCGATCACTCTGGTACATTTTTTGCTCTTTCGAAACCCCTCGGATTGTTATGTCATCCGAAGATGACCGCCGAAATGTCAAATGGTCGTTCTTTTATTAGAGATTTAAAAATTCTTCTTCACATGAACCGCTTGGCCCATGGTATGCCAAACTTAAAAGTTTATGGTCCATGGGTGAAGCCTTTTCAGATTTGTTAAAATGGAGGTCATTCGCTAATCAAGATGGCCACCGTCTAAAAATAGCATAAATTCTCAAAAAAACTCTTCTCATCAACTGCTATCTAGTCACGGATTTGGCGTGCCAAATTTAAAAGACGAAACTTGGTAGGAATGATCGATGTACAATAGCTCTTTCAAAGTTGTTAAAATGGTGACCCCTTTGGGGTTAAAAATTGGGTTAAAAAGGTGCGTGGCCCGTGGGGTCAAATTTTACTTTTTGACCAAATATGGTCATGTTATATATCAAATCGAAGGTATCAATGAGGCGATCATCTGGTACATTTTTTATGTCGAAATCGATTGTTATGTCATCCAAGATGGCCGCGAAATAGTCAGGTTGTTCTTTTATTGAGAGATTTACAAAATCTTCTTCGACATGAACCAGGCCCATGGTACAATGCCAAACTTAAAATTTGGGCATGGTCCAAATGGGTGAAGCCTTTTTCTGATTTGTTTAAAATTGGAGTTCATCGCTAATCCAGATGGCCGCCATCAAATAAAAATAGCATAAATCTAAAAAAACCAAATCTTCTCTCATGAACCTCCAGCTAGCCGGATTTCGACGAAACTTGGTAGGAATGATTGATGTACATTGCTCTTTCAAAGTTGTTAAAATGGTGACCCCGGGGTCAAAAATGGGCATGGCCCTTGGGGTCAAGTTAGGGTCAAATTTTATTTTTGACCAAATATGGTCATGTTATATATCAAATCGAAGTTATCAATGAGGCGATCACTCTGGTACATTTTTTGTCGAAATCGGATTGTTATGTCATCCAAGATGGCCGCCGAAATGTCAAAGGGTCGTTCTTTTATTAGAGATTTCAAAATTCTTCTTCACATGAACCGCTTGGCCCATGGTAGCCAAACTTAAAAGTTATGATCCATGGGTGAAGCCTTTTCAGATTTGTTAAAATGGAGGTCATCGCTAATCCAAGATGGCCACCGTCTAAAAATAGCATAAATTCTTAAAAATTCTTCTTCTCATGAACCGCTGGCCGGATTTCGACGAAACTTGGTAGGAATGATCGATTTACTATGCTTTTTCAAAGTTGTGAAAATGGTGACCCCGGGTCAAAAATGGGCATGGCCCGTGGGGTCAAATTGGGGTCAAATTTTATTTTTGACCGAATATGCTCATGCCATATATCAAATTGAAGGTATCGATGAGGCGATTGCTCTGGTGCAATATTTGTCGGAATTGGATGATTATGTCATCCATAATGGCTACCAAAAGGTCCATTTATTCAAGATTTTGAACGTCTTTTTCTCAGGAACCACATGGCCGATGCTGGCCAAACTTCATAGGAAGTTAAGATCTTTGGGTGAAGCATTTTCAGATTTGGTAAAATGACAGTCATCGCTTAATCAAAGATGACCGCCATCTAAAAATAGCACAATTTTTTTAAAACACATGAACTCAATGTCGCATTCTCCTCTGGTGTTCATGGAGTCAGGTGAGCGAATTAGGGCCATCATGGCCCTCTTGTTTTTTAACTTCACCCATTTTTTCCGCGCAGCCGACTTAGCCATTTTCAATGTTAAGTTTTCGCTTTTACAATGTTAAGTTTTCGTGTTTAAGTCCATTTCTTTGGTACTGTACCACCTAGGACCACCAAACTTTCACAGCTTCATAATCAAGGGGTGCCCACCACATATCAATATCCAACATGTTACTTTTTTTTTAACTTGACCCATTTTTTCCGCGCAGTCGACTTAGCCATTTTCAAGTTAAGTTTTCGCGTTTACAATGTTTAGTTTTCGTGTTTAAGTCCATTTCTTTGGTACTGTACCACCTAGGACCACCAAACTTTCACAGCTTCATAACCAAGGGGTGCCTACCACATACAACTATCCAACATGTGACCATTTTTTGACCTTCACCTATTATTTCTACCTAATTGACTTAGCCCTTTTTAACGTACGTCTGGTTAAAGTTTTTTGGTTAAAACTTTTTCGTTATACTATATCTCTGCAACTGCTTCGCCCATTACCTTGAAACTTCATATGGGTGTTTATCATCATCCATATTTTCATTCTAACCCCCAACTGTGTAGCCCTGTGCCCAATGTCAAGGTCAAATTACTTTTAATTTTTTTGTTAAAGTTTTTTCGTGTACTACATTTATATCTCTGCAACTGCTTCACCCATTACCTTGATACTTCACATGGGTGTTTATCATCATTGTCGCACCCGCTTGCGGAAAGCGCGATATCGTGGGCAATTTGGCATACGTCCGTCCGTACGTCCGTCCGTCCAGTTAAAGTTTTTCTATCTACTACATGTATATCTATTTTTTTAGTGTCCATGCCTCGCCCCAAGGCGCGACATGCAAGCCACGGCCATCTAGTCTACAAAAAGTGGATATAATTATGTTATCCAAGTGTCTATGCTTGGAAAAAACCTGGCCTTCGTGGCTTTGCCTCGTTTCTTGTCTTAAGAATTATTTTAACTGCGCCTCACGGTTACGGTAAGTAGTTCGGTGTGGGAGTTTACTGGGATATAAATTTTGGACAGAGACTTGCTAGTGGCCAATCAAATGTTAGGGAATTGTGTAAATATTTTTGTGCTGGAATTATTTACAGATACTGTGATAGTTTCTGTTCAGATCAAATGCGGAATAGAATTGCTATGAACATTTTGTCAACTTGTGACGTCATTTATGGAAAATATCGGAAATTTTGTAAATATATCGCACATCTTGGCTCGTCTCATATGACGTGTCGGTGTACATGCTTATTTTTTTTGTTGGGTATAACTTAACTCTTAGAACGCTACACACACCAATTATCGTCTGCTGTTTCTTTTATATCTTACCTTATTTCTCAATAAAAACATGTTTTGACAGCATTTCAGAATCATTTACAATGGAAATGGTTCTGAAGTGCTGTCAAAGTATGTTGTTAATTATTCTAAAGTGCAGTCAAAGCCTGTTTTTGATGATAAAGATGGAAAATAGAAAATAAACAGCAGACAACAAAAAATTAAGATAGTGGTGTAAGGGTTAACATATTTATCCTCGGAAGTCCCTGGACAATTGTTGTATGTGCTAAGTTAAATGCTACATAGACGGCTGATTAAAACCAGAAGTTCTTGTTAATTCCGCTATATTGGGCTGCCAGCCAGACTGAGCATGCCCAGCCTGTAGGTGACCCGTCACGACAAAATGAGGCTTATTGAGTGTTTGACCAGCCTAGCTACTGGTCAGCTGGTTTACTTGTGTATATATATAATTCCAGCACAAAAATATTTACACAATTCCCTAACATTTGATTGGCCCGTAGCAAGTCTCTGTCCAAAATTTATATCCCAGTAAACTCCCACGCCGAACTACTTTCCGTAACCGTGAGGCGCAGTTAAAATAATTCTTAAGAAAACGGAAAATAAACACATTTTCTTGATGAATTTATTTCAAATGCTGGAATTATAAGGAATGAATGGCCTTTTTGTGGAATTTATATGGGATATAAACTTGGAAAAGTCGCGGGAATACTGGACGAGGCCTTCCAAAAAATTACAATTTTCGAAAATTGTAATTTGTTATCGCTTCGTCCAGTATTACCGCGACTTTTCCAAGTTTATACCCCGATAAATTCCACAAAAAGGCCATTCATTCCTATAATGTTTTTCATTCATCTGACTTACAGATTCACAAGTATGAACATTTACCAATATCTTCTATTTTCTTTATTTTTCAATGAAAATATATGTTGTTACCACTCAGTTGAACCGTCTTGTCGAGATGGTTCAACTGAGTGGCAACAACATTATATTTCACTAAGAAGTAAGAAAAATCTTTTTTTTTACAGAAGAATATGAATGGAATATATGGAATTGAAATTAAACTGCCATCAATAATGTTTACTCTATCACAATAGCAAATAGCGTAAACCGTCTGGGACCCGTTTCACTAAACTTCATACGACTAAGATGTTCGTAAGGGTAAATTTAGGATCGTCTGGAAATTTCAATTGATGGATTTACATTTATACAGCCTATGCTCAATAAATGTAAATCCAATAATTGTTTGCAAGAAAACATTGGTAAGGTGAAATTTACAGACTATCATAATTTTGCACTTACAAACATTTTAATTGTACAAAGTTTAGTGAAACGGGCCCCTGATGAACAGGCTGATCTCTCTTTACTACAGTCTGTTTCACGAAACCTGCCCAAATTTTACGGCTATATAAACAATGCAAAAACAATATTTTTTTCGATAATATTAAATTAAAGCAAAATTTAAGAATGAGCCTTCTTTTTATTTCGTGAAATTTTGTCAAATATTGGTTTTATTACGAAAAATTTATTTCTCTATGGGAATTTAACATGGGGGAAAAGAGGTAGAGGATTTGAGGGAGGAGTCAAAAAACTATTTTGTTTTTTAAATTGACTCCGAAACCTAGCTAGATAGCTTGGAAATGATCTAACTAAGAAAACAAAGGTTAAATTTTAAAAATCGGTCCAGTATTTCTGAAATTCTAAAAAATTTCCCCATGTTAAATCCCCATAGACATCTTCACTCCGTGAAGATGTCTATGGGGATTTAACATGGGGAAATTTTGTTTTCGCAATAAAATCAATATTTGACAAAATTTCACGAAATAAAAAGAAGGCTCATTCTTAAATTTTGCTTTAATTTAATATTATCGAAAAAAATATGTTTTTTTAATTGTTTATATGGCCGTAAAATTTGGGCAGCTTTCGTGAAACAGACAGTAGTCACAATCTCAATAACCCCCATTTTCACATAGCAAGTCACATGTGTTCAGGCAATAACAGGCTTATAAACATAGCAGTAGACTCAATATAACTAATTAACGAGATGTAAGCTATGCCAAATGATTTGTATACATCTATTGCATGTGATTTTCTCTGCTAAATAGTAAGTAGAGTGGTTACTTTTGCTATACTGATTTAACCATGTTAAAGTATTTCAATGAATCAATGAATCAACCAATGAATCAATGAATCAAGTAACCAGCCAACAACTGCAAATTGATCAATAAATCAACTAACTGACTGACTAAAAATAATGAACCAATTAATGAATCAATAAAGCAATCAATCATTCAATCAACCAAGCAGCCAACCAGACCGCCAACCAATCAATCAGGCTGCTGAGAGGTGTGTCATTACTACTGTCTGTTCCATTTTGGCTATTAAACACATTAAACCCCCCCCCCCCCCCCCACGGCAAAACAAATATTTCAAATATTGAATTGAGCCGTATCATCAGGAAGTGCACTGTTAGTGGATTCTGAGATTTTTCAGAATTATGCCTTTTCTAAGTAGTAATTCCAGCACAAAAATATTTACACAATTCCCTAACATTTGATTGGCCCGTAGCAAGTCTCTGTCCAAAATTTATATCCCAGTAAACTCCCATGCCAAACTACTTTCTGTAACCGTGAGGCGCAGTTAAAATAATTCTTAAGAAAACGGAAAATAAACACAATTCCTATAATGGAATAAGTCTGAAATTGAGCATGGAATAGACATTGTGGAATTTATCGGGGATATAAACTTGGAAAAGTCGCGGGAATACTGGACGAGGCCTTCCGGTCTTCGTCCAGTATTCCCTTGACTTTTCCAAGTTTATACCCCGATAAATTCCACAAAAAGGCCATTCATTCCTATAATGGAATAAGTTTGAAATTGAGCATGGAATAGACCATTCAAGCTCTACTTAGGGGAGAATAAGGGATGTACATGATACATACAATTAGAATCATGATTAGAAAACAAGCTTATACGCTTAAGTGAATTCTGATTTCTGGAAAGATCATTGTAATTACATTGCTGCACATGTGCTGCTCTCTCCATACATTGCATTCCCATCTGTATGTGCCCTCGTTGTTAAACGAACATAAAACCCCAATCAATCAATGAGCATATTGACATTTACTCTTACATTGCAGATGTGAGTCCAGACTTCAATGAGCAGAAAGCGAGTGTGCAGATGGTTGATGGGAAATGCACTTGCTGTCCCTATGGTTACCATGTTGACCTTGACTTCCTTAGTTACTGCGACACAATGTCGAGCCAGTCGTATCTGAAGCAGCTGAAGCGAATACAGAGAGAGAAGCGGAAATTGCAGAAATCAATGGAGGTTTACTTACACGACCAGGAGCACCCGGGAAGGACAATGAATGTTAAACAAGCTGAGGTTGTACTTCATCCACAGGAAAACAGTATGCAATATCAGGAGTCGAGTACCAATAAACTATTGGATGAAATTGACAGCTCTGTTGATCAGACTATAAATTCAATAGAAACCATGATGGAATCGTCAAATGAATCAACCTCATACAGTGACATGGGAACAGCTACTGTTAAGTCATCAGGAAGAAAAAAGTTCAACACTGTTCCGAAAAATATTGGTCGAAAAATGGCTAAAGACCTTAAAAGTTACAATGAGACATTTACAGCGACTTACAATGACACAAAGAGGACGGACTCGGAAGATTCATTGTCTTCAATTTCTACCACCATGAGTGAAATGTACATTCCCGGATACTCGACAACTGAAACTAGAACTGAGAAAATAACTCATATGACATCTGAGCAATTAGCTGAAACCATGGCAACCCATCTACCAATGGAGGATGGTGCAGCGTCACCACAATCTAGCACAGGAAATATGAGTAAGCAGTCGATGCAGGCGATGAGAGAGGCAATGAGTGTGAGCTTACAGAGGATGAAGGAGTTGGAGGAGCAGGTGAAGGCCATTCCCGTGTTACAGGTGAGGATATCCGTCCTGAAGGAGGAGAAGCGCCTACTGACACTGCAGTTGAAGGCCCAGAAACAGCCAGAGATGCGAACCATTGGTGTTGGGGACGCAACTGTGTCGCCAACAACGCCTTTGTCACCTCAATTCGATTTTGGTCTGAAAACGCCTCCTCCAACTGCGCCAAAGCCTAAAGTTAAAATGGCTGCGGTTGGTGATCACAGTGTGCTAGAATCGTATGTGCTTCAGCCTGACATGCCCGAGGATGACACGACACGCGTGTTCCAGAGAGACACAATCATCCTGGACAGGGCTCAAAAACAGTCGGCAGCTCTCGTGCCTGAAATTTCTAAACCATTAACACGGAGTTGTGGAGTAGGCGATGGCAATGTTTTCGATGACAGTTTACACATTCATGAAAAGGAACTAAGAACTGTTATTATCGGACAGGGCATGGCAGTTGGTAAGAGAAATGTTGGTATTGAATGTCGCCCTTCCACCAGAGACGTTGGTATTTCGTTCAATTTCGATTCTGCAGAAAAACCCACAATGAGGTCTGTGGGTGTTAGTACAGAGACACAAAACACAGTGACTGAAGTTAGTTTTAGGAGTGAAGAATTCACATCTGCCTTACGTAATGCTCTTCATAAAGATGTACGAAGCGTGGCCTTACAAGTTGACTCTCGACCAGACAGATACGATGTTGGCATACAATCGGTGGTGTCAGCTTGGAATATCAGGTCTGTTGGTGTTGGTGACTGTAGCACAGAGGTGGAAGTACGTAACCGTGTGGCGACAAGGAATGTTAGCATCGATGCATTCCCCGATAGAATGAACAGATCGTGTAACACAGACTACGGCTGGCGGCTTGATGCAGCCACAAATACTGTGGCACAGTTCTGTGGGTCCACAGCCACTCAGACAGACATGGCACGCACCTATAGTTCATCCACCATGACTGAACGAGAAATTAAATACCACTCTATGTGTCAGACAGACTCGAAGGTTTTTGTTGCTACAGATCAGTTAAAAACACAAGGGACAAACACTCCAAAGACGCTGACATATAGTACTGGTATGAACACAATACTGAGACCAATGGCTGATAGAGGTGTTAACACAATTCAGAATAAACAGGTGAGAAACTGTAGTGTGAGCACAGATGAACCAAATGTTAGAACAATTGGAATTAGTGACGACACAATAGATTCTTTTGTGTGTGATTTCGAACCAAAATCTGATGATGATGATTACTATAAGTTTGAAGAAGAGGGTGTTGAAACGAAGACTATGTATTATTCCACAGAAGGGGACCAGGAGGTATCGCAGGTTGACAAGGGCTATGAAATTAAGCGTGAATATGTAGACACGAACACGGCAGCTGCATCTAGTCCGATAACACGGCGAGACTCGTCTGACAAAGAGTCGGAGACGGAGGATAATGTCGAGGTTGTGGAAGAGAAACTGTGGCGGACAACGGGAGATGGACAGTTCACCGTTACTACCATCACAACTCGGCGGGTTGTCGGCGCTGATGGACAAACCAATGTGGAGAGAGACACGAAAACTGTGACAGGCGGAACGGAAGTTCTGGGATCTGCTGCGGATATCATCCTGAAAGAAGTGGAAAAGGGGCGTACCAGTTCTACGATGGTTGATCGGTCATACCGAGCCAGCAGCAGTAGCAGCAGTAGTCCATCACCCGATGATCAAGATCAGACTGCTCTTGAACGCATCCTCGGTCAAAGATACAACACAGAAGAAGCAGATCCTGATGATTCAGAAATGCACTTCTCTTCTTCGACATCCAGTGGAATTTCGTCTGGAAGAAATCTCGGGACCATGCTTGGTGCTGAATTGGACGACATACGATTACAACCTGGTCTTGACAACGATGACCTCTCATCGTCGCAGATGTCATCATCGTCGTCACACAGCTATACAACGGTACAGCAGCGAACAGGTTCCCCCGAAAGGGTTGTTTCGCAGTACGTCATTCGCAGCGGGTCGCCGGCCCGAGACTCGTATTCACGGAGCTACGACAGTGGGTTAGGGAGCTCCAGTTCTGGCACGGAGGTGAAGACGTCAATGAGCTCGGATCATTTCTCCGACTCAAGCAGTCCTTCCGGGACGTTGAGGTCTATCATGAAGAAGAGTACATCCGATCCAGGCACCATAAAGAAGGGAATATCATTTGCGGAGAATGTAACCGGAGGGTGAGTAGTGTAAAATAGTGTTATTGATTCTACATAAACTTTCTGGGCAGGTTTAATCAAAATAATGATGTAATTTCGTCACATCAAGAAATATTTGGACAGGTGGTCATTAGGCATGAGACAGTAGTCATATTCCATCATAGGGCAACTACCAATACCTGATGGCTATTCTTGGATAAGAGTCTGCTAATTAGACCATAATTATCAATATTTGCCAGTAATTTTGCCAATGTTTCCAAATTATATGACAAGCAGGGTAATGATCATTATTTTCCGTTCTTGTTAAAACAAAAAAAGAACAGAATTAATCCTGCCCAGATCTCCTAGCTTGTGTGCATATGGTAACGTATGTATGTTTCTAAATAAGAGACAAACCATGTGATTTTGTACTAAAGAAGATGTGTGATATCGCATGAACATTATTTACAAAATTCTGCATTTACTATAAAAATTTGACCTCATGTACAGAAAATATAACAGTTTCTGTAAATATTTTTCATGACAAACCGCACATCTTCTTGTGTACAAAATGACATGGCTTGTTCCAATTAGGCTGTATAAATATGGGGATTGCGGAATTCGATTGATATAAAACATGTACCTTCCAGCACCTTCCAGTATCCGAATACCTGTAGCCGATTTCACCAAAATTGCTAAGTATACCTATCTTGCTAAATACATTTTGAGGGAGAAATTTTCAATTTAAGGATAAATTTATTAATTTTTATTATACTGAATTTATTACATTATCACAGCCAAAATGTGATAATATAATAAATTCAGTATAATAATTCTGCATACTTTTAATCATCAAATACAGTGGAAGATCGATCTCTCGATGGACTCAAATAAAAGTTTGAGTCAGGCGTAATTCGAGGGAAAGAAATTAAATACTAGTCAGTGATTTCATTCCATTTAGGAATGACACCATTGATTGATGTTTGTATGGGACGGGACAATGGCCTTCTGGAAGAAATATCAAATAAACAAATATAAAGAATTAATTATTTTATTTCAATATGTACATGTATGCATACGTAAATAAATAAACTGTTAATTAAACTGAATATGTCTTTGTTTTTGGCGGGAGACATACTGTCTCCACGCTATTGGGATCGTGATTCTGGCCGTTTGCATGGGTCTACTTTCGGAAGTGGCTCTCTGTTCATCGGGGGATGTCTCAATAGGCTCAATTTGCGTTCGCAATTAACAACAGTCAGGTGACATTTAAAGTCAGCGAGTGAACTGAAAGCAAGTTATTATAGCAACGGCAATGCTCAACATTATGTGTAAAATAGTTGGCATGCCCAACTTTACTTTTGAAGAGAACAAATTGCTGTTATTGAGACGCCCCCTGTATCGCTATTGGGATCGTGATTCTCTGTTCATCGGGGGACGTCTCAATAGGCTCAATTTGCGTTCGCAATTAACAACAGTCAGGTGACATTTAAAGTCAGTGAGTGAACTGAAAGCAAGTTATTAATAGCAACGGCAATGCTCAACATTATGTTTAAAATAGTTGGCATGCCCAACTTTACTTTTGAAGAGAAAAAATTGCTGTTATTGAGACGCCCCCCGTATCGTGTACCACGCAGTCGAAGGCCATTTATTTTTAATATTGTGGTTTACGGGCGATTTTCGAAAAATTACCCTCTGGGTGAGCGAAACAAAATTCATGAAAACATTTTGCCGTTTATGCAGCATACACGTATGTAGGCCTACGCCCAGTCATAATTTTGAAAAGATTTCACATAATACGTCTGCAATATACCTCGTAAAACGGTTTATTAGTCGGACATAAAGCACCTTTGCTTCATCAACCTATTTGTGTTTAGAGCAGGCTGTATTTTACAAACACCAGTAACTGATCAATTTCTCCAAATTTGCTGATTGTACATCCAATAATCAACATCAAATATATTTCTAACAAGGAATTTCTGAGTATGCAAATTCACAAGTGGCTACTTGTCTCCCGCCAGTCAGTACTTTCAGTACTTTGATTTCATATCGAAACCGGAAGTTGTCGTGAGCAACATTCCCATGGTAAACGTGTTTATTTTACTATGCTATAATTAAGCTTGACAACCACAACTGCAGAACCATGGACCATTTGTATTGCTAGTGAATGTGTTTTTATCACGGATCATTTGCATACACAAGCAGTAAAGTGTTTGCAAAAGGTCGGCGTAAAATAACATAAAATAAACTAAAGTAGCCTGGTGCGAAACATCATCAATAATGTGTCTATAAATAGCACACTGGTTTATTAAATATACAAACTGTACAAATAAAATTTAAACGAAATTGCACAATTTGGAATTTAAAAATGTTAAAGGCGGAATATTATTTTCTAATCATTCACCACTCAGGAATACAAATACGAACATGTCCGTTCATATTAAAACGTCCATGAATATTTCTAAAAGCGAAACAAATCAAACAGACCGCCAATCGTGATATTCACACCTCGTTAGGCAAACATATCAGCTGGCGACAGACAGACTTACCTGTACAAGCTATCAATAGCACTTTACGTTGATTGACTGGCCAAGGGACCGTGACTTCGGTTCGAGAGTTCGACTTTGTCGTAGTTCGAGTTTTAGATAGAAAAATCGTCAATCGTGATATTCACACCTCGTTAGGCAAACGGATCAGCTAGCGACAGACTTACCTGTACGACCTATCAATAGCAATTTATGTTGATTGACTGACCAAGGGACCGGGACTTCGGTTCGAGAGTTCGACTTTGTCGTAGTTCGAGTTTTAGGTAGAAAAATATATGATTTATATAGGGAAATTTGTCGGGACCACAGGACGAGTTTGAATTTTCCGAAGTGTTCGACAGAGACCGGTTTGAGAGATCGATCTTCTACTGTATATGCAGTTGTTAGTTCTATAAGTATGAAATAATGCATTTCGGGGAAAATAAATGATTGCTCCCTCAAAGTATACTTAGCTAGATAAGTATGCTTAGCAATTTTGGTGAAATCTGTTGCAGACTATTTTGTGCTGCACAACGTCTCTGTTTCAAATACAGATTATTTTATTTCTGCATTGCTGCATTTTGAGTATTTATTAATATAATGGCTTGCGAAATGAACTAATTGTAGTGTATAATATAGAATGGGGGTTCTAGTTATTGTAGCCTCGTTACAATTATCTCCATGCCAGTGTTACGGAAACTTCAATATGGCTGTCACTGGACACAAGTGGCTTATGGGTTTTGTGACCAGTGTAGCTTCTGATCAAATAGCAAACTTCTGTAGCTTGATTACGATCTATATTGCCTGTTATAAACATAATAGGAGTGTCTTTGATGGAATGGATCTGATCAGGGTCTACACTGTTTACCGTCATGCCTCTGACAGACCATATAGATCATTATCATGCTTCATGAGTGTGCTAGGGAATTAAGCGCTAAACTGGTCGCAAAACGGGTGTTTCATTGATGGAATGGCGGACTGTGCAGATCCTGATCAGACTGTGCGGCTGCACAGTCTGATTTGGATCTACACTGGTCGCAAAACACATAAGCCCCATTTCTCCAAATGAGAATGTAATTCATTGCAATCTATGTAAATGTTGTGACTGCCATGTGGGTGTGAATAACGTACACATTTACTTCTTTATTTACATTTAGAACCGATGTGTGTTGTGTAAAATAAAGTACACGTATGATCACTTCAAATAAAAATTTAAACCAGCCAGGTTTCAATTGTCAAAGTGTTTCCATAACAGTGGCATGACTGCATGTCAATATTCATTACATTTTGTTCACCTACTGACGTGAGGAACCTTTATGCTTCCACCAGTGTAGACCAGGATCATTCTGCATATTCATACTCACTGATCAGGGTCTACCGTGGTCAATGTATACGTATTTCAAATTTGTACTGAGTATCAGGGTTTATGCTGATTACAGATCGCATATGAGACTAACCATGTGATTTTGTACATAATAAGATGTGTGATTTTTCATGAAAAATATTTACCAAATTTGTGTTTTTTCCGTAAATGGCATCAAAAGTTGACAAAATTCTCAGAGTGAATGCGGAATTTGCTATGAAAATTTTGTCAACTTCCGATGTGATTTACAGAAAATATTACAGTATTTGTCAATATTTTTCATGTAAAATCGCACGTCTTCAAGGTACAAAATCACATTGCTCGTCTCATATGAACCTTGATTTGACAAATCCAGGCTTACTGTCTTTGAATTTATTTTAGATCCGTCTGTGTTTAGATGTTTGGCTCTCACTGTTTGTTCCTTTAAAATAAGGAATAAAACCATGGGCTGTTACATTTACTGTGGTATGTAAAACATTTGGTGTGTTTAAAGTTTGTGGAGCCCGAACGACCCCTCGCTGACTTTAAACAAAGCAAATGTTTTATGTACCACAGTCAACGCAACAGTCTATGGTTTTATTACATGTATTTACTTATATATTATATTTACATTGCATTTTCTGATAGTTTCAAAAATGTAAATATATATCTAAATATGGCGGTAAATTAAGAATCAGTTGCTATATGTCATTTTGTCGCAATAGTGTGCCGTTATTGAATTGACAACGTCATGGAGATTAATGACGTCAACCAATCAACGTCACATGGGGCTAATGTATACATTGGAATATAAAGAAATAAGTTGAATGGGCGATTCCATTATGAATACGGACAGGTGGATACGGGACTCGACCCCGTTGACCCGTCTGCGTGTAGACTCCCTGAGGCTTGTACCTCTATGTCAGAAAAGCGGACGTTAAACACTATTCACTCACTCACTCACTCACTCACTCCATTATGAATACAGTGAAACCTCTCTAAACTGGACACCCTGGGAGGTCCCCAGGGTGTCCGGCTTAGAGAGGTTTCACTGTAATCAGACATTTTATCACTCTGAGCTGTACCTGTGTGCTCTGCGATGGCGAATAGACATTATCACCAAGAGATAAATAACCAAGAAACTCATCAAAAATAAGATCACAGGTGTCTGGTTTAGAGATGTTCCACTGTATATGGTAGGTCTATCCCACACAATTTGTATACTGGCCTCACATGGAATAAGCCTGGTTTTGTCAAATTGTGGCCCGTCCACAAGAAAATTGTGTTTCTTCTGTCGGCTGGTGGCCATATTGTACATGTGTCCAATGGACACATCCACAAGAAAATTGTGTTTCTTCTGTCGCCTGGTGGCTATATTGTACATGTGTCCAATGGACACATCCACAAGAAAATTGTGTTTCTTCTGTCGGCTGGTGGCCATATTGTACATGTGTCCAATGGACACATGTACAATATGGCCACCAGCCGACAGAAGAAACACAATTTTCTTGTTTGCTGCGTGTGACCTTCGTAATCCCTCTGCCGTCTGCTCTCTCTAGTTTGTATTCCCGCCACGCCAAAACCGATGCGGGGTTTCCCAAAAGTTGTCGCTTTTTTGCTTGAATATTTAGCGTCGTTTTCATGCTAAAAATCAACACCGTGTTGCTTCGTCAGAATATTGCTGCTGAAATAATTTACATCATTGTGTTGTACTGACAATTAACGTAAGCCAAAGATATTTGCTTGTTATGTTCACGGTCCTCTGCTTGGAATATTGTTTATGTCTAATATTTGAATAAAAGTCATTGACATGAATGATTAACTATTACAGTGCTGAATTAAATGTTGTCGTCTGCTGATAATTATATTTTCCATTTTTATATCAACAAAAACATAGTATGACAGCACTTTAGATTTAGAATCCCTTACCCTTTTTAGCGCGCCTTCCGAAGGAAGCCGTGCTTATGGCATACCCTCGGCGTCGTAGGCGTCCGTCTGTCCGTCCGTCCGTCCGTCTTTATAATGGCCTATATTTTCTGTTTCCTTGCTTGGATTTGCTTCATATTTCACACACGCATTGCTCCAAGGGTCCTCTACTGCGCTGTGGCAAATTCACGTCTGTGCCGCCTCTTCTAAGCCCAGGGTCAAGGTCACATACTTTGTGCATCTCGAAACCTTAACGCTCAGTCGCTCGGGTAAATAATGGCCTATATTTTCTGTTTCCTTGCTTGGATTTGCTTCATATTTCACACACGCATTGCCCCAAGGGTCCTCTACTGCGCTGTGGCAAATCCACGTTCAAATGTGCCCTCTGTTCCTTTGCTGCCACCGGGCTCGCTTCGTTGTCCTCCGACAACTCTTGTTAAATGTTTGCTGTCTGCTGAATATTTATATATACATGTATCAACAAACACATAGTTTGAGAGCACTTTAGTAGAATCATTACCGATGGAAATGATTCTAAAGTGCTGCCAAACCATGCAAAACGAGAATGTAGCAAATAACAGTGCTGAATCATTTCCAGAATCATTTCCAATGAAAATGATTCTGAAGTGCTGTCAAAACATGTTGTAAATTATTCTAAAGTGCTGTCAAAGCATGTTTTTGAATGATAAAAATGAAAAATAGAAAATAAACAGCAGACAATAAAAAAAAATAAGATAGCAGTCTAAGGGTTAATACAATAACCAGCATTAACCATGTTGACTTTTGGTTGGCAAGACTGGAATATTGTTGGCTGATTTTTTTGAAAATTGTCCTATTTCCCATAAAAAACAACACATTTTACCAGAACATTTCAAGCATCTCCAATGGGGTTGATTCTTATGTACTGACAAAGTGTGCTTTTATTGATTATAAAATACAGCAGACGATTCATAATCATACTGAATCAGTCAATATTCACATTAATCAATCAACGCTACATTTTTAATATTGATTAATTAAAATTAATTCATTTGGTTAAGAATTGTTGTGTGATGATAATAAAATAACTTTAATCGTTTCCTCCCCCGCCCACTCACCAAAAGTAAACCCAATCACCCGCTATACTAGTAAATCACAACATACATGTATTGGAGACATACTGTACTTATCCTGTATAATGAAATACTAGACAGCCTCTCTCTAAAGGTACATGCCCACTCAGTAGACACACTGTGTTCTTTATATCAGAGACATCATCTGAGACATTTTCTGGCAAAATAAACATTCATTCACCATTACCCCACATATTGATTGGCACTATTATACATTTTATATCAGATGTAACTTTGCACACTGATATCAGGGGCGATAACCACGTTCCCTTAAAATGTTAACGGACATTACTATTTATACTCATATTTTTTGATGTGCAATTATCATACTTTATAATCTATCGAAAATATTATTTTTTCAGGTGACGCATTTAATTAGTATAAATATACCATGCCTCATTTGCATATGAAAATCGCCTGATACCACCGCGCGTCACTATCAGTAAAATAAATATTACTAAATAATTATATCTGTATAGCAGGCACTCCTAAGCTTTAGAACTGGTGGAATAGTGACACAATTATACACTTATTTAAATCATATAACGAGCAGTTTGTGCCTACTGAGTGGGCATCTACCTTTAACCCTTACAATGCTGAATTAAAATGTGTTGTCTGCTGTTTATTTGTTATTTTCCTGTATGTCTCATCAAAAAGATGGTTTGACAGCAATGGAAATGATTCTAAAATGCTGTCAAACCATGTTTTTATTTAGAAAGAAGGCAAAATATAAAACAACAGCAGACGACAGTTTTCGATTCCCGCATTGTAAGGGTTAAAGGCACTGGATATGCCTACTGTCTGTTCCACAAAATGTCGAACAGATAGCAGAAAGTGGTGAAACAGAATAAAAAAAAAAGTTTAATTGTACATTTGTATTGTATTTATGAACATACATGTACATATACATGTAAATCTTCTGTAAAAAAAATAATGGGGATTGATAAAAAAAAAGAGTTAATAATACTGAAAAATAACTAGCGTTTGCAACGCTAGTTATTTTTCGATCAATGATTACTAAATTATTTTATTGAAATTAATTACACTAGCGTCTATAATGGGAACTTTCTAAATCTAGTATGGTATTATCATTTAAAAACCCAAAATAATTATATGTCAAAAATATTCCTTACATTTACATGCATTGCGAAAATGCAAATCCAACTTATCTCCCCTTGTTTATCACAGTTTCTGATAGTAATTATCCTTGAAGATTACAAACATCTGGAATATGCTAACATGGAATGGTATGATTTGTTGTTATGGCATAGAGGTTCATGCTTAATATAATACATTTGATGATGGCAAACTAAGCTCGATTTGGTCATGACTTGATAATCGTTACACTTTTGTGCATGTACATTGTATCACCATTTTCTGGCACCACAAACCCGTAAAATGCTGACTTAAATTTTGTCGTCTGCTGTTTAATCTTTTCTTTTTTTTGCAATTTTTCTCTTTAAAAACGTGCTTTGACTGCACTTTGGATGGAAATGATTCTAATGTGCTGTCAAACCATGTTTTTATTGAGAAAGGAGACAAAATAGGAAACAACAGCAGATGAAAATGTTTTGGTTCCCGCCTTTTACGGGTGAATCTTGAAATGCTATACAGGATATGTACATTTGCCCTTTTATGCATTATTCACAGCTGGTGATGGGAATTTTATTAATGCAGGGAAATGACATATGTCGTCTGATATAAATTATTCTTATTTCCTTTATTTATATTCATACTCGTGGCATCTGAGAATTTATGTGCTGGCAAAACATGCATTTAGGCTGATAAATGAGATTAATCAATGATAGACAAGTGACGACATTTTCATTTTCATATATTCAAAGCATTTATATTTGCCTGCTTCGCTATTGTTCATTTCACCCTTAATAAGCAAAAACAAATATTGTCGGCTGCTGTTGTTTCTCTCAAAATTGTCTTGGTTCTCAATAAAACTTGTTTTGACAGCACATGATGTAGAGCATTCTCATGCACTGTCAAAATAGGTTTTCATCAAGAAAAATGCAAAATAAACAGCAGACGACAATATTTACTTCATCATCATAAGGGTTAATCGTTCTAAAGCTTTGCTTCTAAAATACACAATCTTGCTTTAATTTTATTTTGGTGATCTCTGTTTCTTTTAAATTCTATTTTTCCAAGTTGAAATTGTAACCTCCTACATGTACGTACACACACAGTACAGCTGTTGTAATGCTGGTGTCATTGCCTGCGTCCCTATGTGTACGACATTTTCGATATATTCAAATTTAACCCTTAGAATGCTGGTCGTCTGCTATTGCTTAATATTTTGCCTTTTTTTCTCAATAAACATGGTTTGACAGTCAGCACTTTAGAATCATTTCCATTGGAAACGATTCTAAAGTGCTGTCAAAGCATGTTTTTTTTATGAGAAAAATAGAAAATAGAAAATAAACAGCAGACGGCACAATTTAATTCAGCAGTGTAACGGTTAAAATGCGTTCAAAACATGTTTGTCACAAATTACGGAGGGAGAGCAGACTGGACGATGGAACACTCAAGGTCACTTCGCTATGGCAACAAGCTGTCACAGAACTGGCGGCCATCTTGAATGGTAATGTTTAATTTACTAGCGATACAGATAGTTCAGAGAACGAAAATTCTGACGATGCCGACGATGATGAAATTGAGGTGGAGCTAGACGATTACTGCGAAGAGGTGGAGCTTGGAGATCGCGGTACCTTGGAAACCACGGACAGCGATAGTAGTTATGAAGAGGGGTGTTACGACAGTCGCGCGGGCATTATTGTCTATAAGTGCAAAGATGACGAAGCTATTGCACAAGGCATTCCAGGCGCGAAAATGTTTGACCAGAATATTAGAGAAATGTGAGCTTAATAATTTCACCAAGTAATTTTGGAATGTATGAGAGCTTAAAACTTACCTCAGATGTGTGCATAATGTTCAGGCCACTTTAGGTTAGAAAATTGTTACCAGTGAGTTTGTATAAAATATTTGGAAACATTTTGGTACGAACCGGCTCCTCTAGATCTACACTGTTTGTATACATTTGCAATGCGGTCTGCTGTGTTGAAGTGACTAAACAAGCAGCATTTCTAGTTCGAGACAAACCATGTAATTTTGTACCTAACAAGATGTGCAGTACGTAATTTTGTTGGAATTGTGACCACTTTGTCTCAATTTCTACTTGAACGTGAATGACACACAAACAAATCACATTTCTTGTTCGTATTTGAATAATCAATGTAGAATGAATATATTATGGATCTACACTGGTAAACAGCTCATGTCCTTGTCAGAATGGTTACAGCAACGTCCATATAGTACCCCGTCGGTCCTACTGGTAAATGCAGTAGCAAGCGAATCAAAACCATGAAGTGTCAGGCCCTTCAAGTGGTCAAATAAAAAGAATATAATATAACCTATAACATGGATATATACATGTTATAACTTTTCTTGTTTAAATTTATCTAGTGCCATGGATTTTTTTTTATATATTTTTCTTAGTTATCTATATTAATTTAATATTCGACCAAATCATGTTTTAACAGAGAAATAAGCACACAGATCCCAATTATAGAAATGGTGAAAAAATCATTCAGAAAAGCATGAATATATATTAAATAATTACTTGTTTATGCATGTCTGACTTGTAACGGTTATGGGAGAACAGTATGATAATGATATATTGCTAGATATACTCCGAATCACTATCCACTTGCACCGCCGCCTATTGATAGAATCGGCCCCTGTTTGCACATTATTACCATAATAACTATACATATTGGGACACCATTTGTTTTGTGCTACATCTTTAGCATATATGAGACATGTCATGTGATTTTATAGCTAAGAACATGTCCGATATCTCATAAAAAATATTTACAAAATTTACGATATTTGCTGCATTTGGTGTGAAAATTTGGTCAACTTTCAATGTCATTTCCAGAATATATCACAGTTTCTTAGAACCTTAGAACCTTAGCTATTGACAGGCTGTTCAACAACCCTTACACCGCTATCTTAATTTCTTTCATCTGTTGTTTATTTTCTATTTTCCATTTTTATTATCAAAAACATGCTTTGACAGCATTTTAGAATAACTTACAACATGCTTTGACAGCACTTTAGAATCATTTCCGTTGGAAATGATTCTGAAGTGCTGTCAAACCATGTTTTTATTGAAAAATAAGGCAAGTTATAAAAGCAACAGTAGACGACAATTATTGTGTGTAGCGGTCTAAGTGTTAAATCAAATCAAATCAAAAGTGGCCACTATGTGAGATATCTGTGAGCTATAGTTGTGGAAACAAATTGTGTCTCAGTGTATACATGCATCCATTACGGTACACCCGTCTGATTACAGTGCAATCATTGCCAACTTCTTATTTATTTCTCCCCAAACCAGATTTGAGTTGAATGCGGAGATGAAGGAGGCGTGCCGCGTGCTGGCGACGTACCTTGAGGACTCCACCACCATCCAGACTAAAGAGCTCGTAAGTTGGCGAGACCCGGTTCTAATGGATGCACTGGTTTTCCAGAAATAGTTACCTCAAACTCTTATGTCAAACTACTGATGACTCTTGGTTCCAAATACATGTTTTTATGCGCTGTTCTCGGTAGAGCCGGATGCATATTGTGTTTGGACTGTATCCGTGTGTCCGTCCGTCCGTCCGTGTGTCCGGCACATTAAGAAGTTTGGCAGAGTTTCTCAATTATGTCATAACTTCTATATATTCATGAAGGATTGCTTAAATATTTCGGCACAACATACCTGTGAACAAATGCCACACATCCATGCTGCCATTAATATGACCTTGACCTTTTGACCATGACCTTTTGACCTACTCAAGTTTGAACTTTTTCACACATTAAGAAGTTCGCCGGAGTTTCTCAATTCTGTCATAACTTCTATGTCACTTGATGGATTACTGTAATATTGCAATACATCATACTTGTGGACATTTGACACATATCCATGCTTCCCTTAATATGACCTTCACCTTTTAACCTTCACAACTTTGAACTTTTTCACACATTAAGAAGTTTGGCAGAGTTTCTCATTTTTGTCATAACTTCTATATCCTTTGATGGATTACTTTAATATGTCAATAGATCATATTGGTGGACAAATGACACACAGTCACACTGCCCTTAATATGACCTTGAACTTTTGACCTTCATAAATGTGCTTGTGAATACTTATCACTTTGGTTAATTAACTTTGCCACAGTTTCTCCAATCTACCACCTGGGCATTCGTGTGCCGAGAGGCCACATTTCTTGTTCTATATAACTCTCATTAACTCAAATTTCCGTTAACTCAAAGTATGTTTCTCGGTCCACTGGACTGTGAGTAAACGAGTATTGACTGTATATACAAAAATATAGGCAATATTCAATAAAAATCATTCATCAAAATTTCAGCGAAAATTTGAGGGAGTGATTTATTCAATATTTATATGGTAAATCCAGATTAAATAGCTCATAACTTTGTGAGACTTGGTTCTATTGGATGCATGGGTTTTCCAGAGATTGCACATACAAAAATATAGGCAATATTCAATAAAATCGCTCATCAAATTTTCGGCGAAAATTTGATGAGCAAATTTATTGACTAGTGCCATAGTACTATGGGTTAAATTCACTATGAAGTAAATCCACATGAAACACATCTCGTCAGTTGGCGAGACTTGGTTCCAATGGATGCATTCCTTTTCCGGAGATTGTATATACAAAAATATAGGCAATACCAGTATTCAATGAAATCACTCGTCAAATTTGCTTGGAGACACTTGGTTCTAATGGATGCACTGGTTTTCCAGGGATTGTAAATATGAAAATATAGGCAATATTGAATAAAATCACACATTTTCGCTGAAAGCACTAAAACAGCTACGGCTTTGAAGCCCACATTATCTGTGGATGATAGTACAGTGGAGCATCTCTAAACCGGACAAATATATGTGGTCTCATTTTGATGGGTTAATAATAACATAATAATGCATGTTCATGATTGCAAAAGACATTGGTATGTCCCAGAACGGTCATATGCCTGATTTACAACCGGACACCCTGGGGACCTGTTGCTGGGACATTAAACCCATTCACTTTTTTGTCACCATAATCAATCAATCAATTTCAGAACGTGTGTATCAGCGTGATCCAGCACGACTGGTTCAAGATCTCCTCCTCCAAGCTGGCTGACCCCCACCAGGTGGAAGATTACTTGTCCTGCTTCAACGAGATAGCAAAACGCCTGCTTGAGTATGTCGTCAACATGCAGGACGCCAACGTAAGTCTTGACGCATGGCGAACAGCACAGTGTGGATGCACAGGCTGATCTTGATCTACAGTGGTCACAAAAACCATACACCCCATCTCTCCAGTCACAGCCACGTATACTGCCTCAACCAGTCCGGACGCCAACGTATGTTTTCCCAAAAAAAAATGTCACCACAGTTGATTACCTAGCATACATTGTCAAATCCATCACTATGGTTACCCACCACTTCCATCTGCCCTGCTTCAACAAGATTGTGCCTTCTCGGGAGTATATCAACATGTATGACACCAATGTAAGTCTTCCCCAACAATTGTCGGTGACAGGTGGGAGCATGCGATGGGTAATTTAACGATCGGGATTCATCCTTACCTGAATCCCGCCGGAGACCTGTAGCCCATTTCATCAACATTGCAAAGTATACTTTTCTAGCAAAGTATACTTTGAGGGAGTAATCATTTATTTTTCCTGAAATACATTATTTCGTATAGAACTAAGAACTGCATGTATTTGATGATTAACAGTATGGAGAATTATTATACTGAATTTATTACATTATCACAGCCAAAATTGGCTGTGATAATGTAATTAATTCAGTATAATAAAAAATAATAAATTTATTCTAAAATTGAAAATTTCTCCCTCAAAGTATACTTTGCTAGGAAAGTATACTTTGCAATGTTGATGAAATAGGCTACTGATATACTAATAGGCTACTGATATACCTGGTTTGGCCCTCATGTACGACATTGGCTTTCTTGTATGTGGGAGTTGAATCTGGTTATACCCCTTATATGAGTAATATGATTAATCGTAATCCTATTACTTTTAGGGGAAGGGGCCAAGTGGCTTTGGAGTGGTGTGGACCTGGTACCAGGTCAGGTAATTCTTATTTCAGCGCTGAATATATTTGTTTTCAAAATAATATTGCGTTCTAATTTTGGGATTTTCCCCCCAATGTAGCAGGTTAAATACGGGATCGAACCCGTTGGCCCGACTAAATGACCTTAGCTGTTGATAGGCCATTAAACACCAATAAACAAACAAACAAACAAACTTGCATCCATCGCTATGGTTACCCACCACTTCCATCGGTCTTGCTTCAACAAGATTGCCCAACGCCAACATGCATGATACCAATGTATTTTTCAACAATGGATATATTACAATGTACTATAGACCCTAGCATATGCCACATCATGATGTGTTCTCACATCCATCGCTGTGGTTACCCACCACTTCCATCTGCCCTGCTTCAAGGACATTTGCCAAATGCCTTCTGCAGGTGTATATAGTCAAACATTCGAAATTACCTATAATAATTCCAGCACAAAAATATTTACACAATTCCCTAACATTTGATTGGTCCGTCGCAAGTCTCTGTCCAAAATTTATATCCCAGTAAACTCCCATGCCGAACTACTTTCCGTAACCGTCAGGCGCAGTTAAAATAATTCTTAAGAAAACGGAAAATAAACACATTTTCTTGATGAATTTATTTAAAATGCTGGAATTATAAGGAATGAATTACCTTTTTGTGGAATTTATCGGGGATATAAACTTGGAAAAGTCGCGGGAATACTGGACGAGGCCTTCCGGCCTTCGTCCAGTATATTCCCGCGACTTTTCCAAGTTTATACCCCATAAATTCCACAAAAAGGCCATTCATTCCTATAATAACCAATAGGATAAAAATAAACAATTGGCGATAAAAAATTACAATTTTCAAAAAAAAAAAAAAAAAAAATTATTTTTTTTTCGAAAATTGTAATTTTTTGTCGCCAATTGTTTATTTTTATCGCCAATTGCGAAAGTGACTTTTCCAAGTTTATACCCCGATAAATTCCACAAAAAGGCCATTAATTCCTATAATAAATCATCAATCATACAGGATGCGCTCTGTATCTCCCCCAGGGTAACACGTCAATCCACTATGCGGTGTCCAACTGTAACTTCGAGGTGGTCAATCTGCTGCTGGACACGGGCATCTGTGACCTCAATAAGGTGAACAAGGCGGGCTACAGCGCGGTCATTATGGCCACTCTGGCCAGTGTCCAGACACAGAGGCAGGAGGAGGTCGTCCAGAGGTTATTCTCGATGGGGGATGTCAACATACGCGCTTCAAAGGTATTTTAGTAATCTTTTCTTATTTCGGGATGTAAGTATGTATTGTTACCATTTGTTTACACCGTTTCGTCGAGATGGTTCAAGCGAGTGGTGACAACATATACTTCCATGCGAATACCGAGGGTTATTCTAAAATGGACGACGTCAACCTACATGCTTCAAAGGTACATGTATTTTTTTAATAATATTTTTTATTTTATTTTATTTTGGATGGAGGGATATCTTATGACCCCTCAGTGAGACGGTTCAAATGAGTATTCACACTATATAAATTAATTTTATGCATTAATCAATAATTCCAGCACAAAAATATTTACACAATTCCCTAACATTTGATTGGCCAGTAGCAAGTCTCTGTCCAAAATTTATATCCCAGTAAACTCCCACGCCGAACTACTTTCCGTAACCGTGAGGCGCAGTTGAAATAATTCTTAAGAAAACGGAAAATAAACACATTTGCTTGATGAATTTATTTTAAATGCTGGAATTATAAGGAATGAATGGCCTTTTTGTTGAATTTATCGGGGATATAAACTTGGAAAATTCGCGGGAATACTGGACGAGGCCTTCCGGCCTTCGTCCAATATTCCTGCGACTTTTCCAAGTTTATACCCCGATAAATTCCACAAAAAGGCCATTCATTCCTATAGTAAACGAGAGTCAACATGTTCGCATTCAAGGTATTTTGTTAATGGAAGTATATGTTTTGACCACTCGTTTGAACATATATATCTATGATATGACAGGACGGACAGACAGCGTTGATGTTCGCGGTGAGGCCGGACCGAAATGATCAAGATGTTGCTGGGCACGGGTGGGGACGTGAACATCCCTTGTATAACCTATATATCTATAACAGGACGGACAGACAGCATTGATGTTCGCGGTGAGACAGGGCCGGACCGAGATGGTCAAGATGTTGCTGGACACGGGTGGGGACGTGAACATCCAGGATGACGAAGGATCCACGGCTCTCATGTGTGCGGCCGAGCACGGACACACGGACATCTGTAAACTGCTGCTGAATACCCCCGGCTGTGACGCCACCATCACCGATAATGTACGTCTATAAATAGCATCACTGTACATAGCATCACCGATAATAACCTTAAATATTCGGACACAGTTACGTATATAAATTGCCTCGCTATAAATAGTATCATCGTACTTATCCTAAATATTCGGACACAATTTATTATGGGAAACACATGATGTGATTTTATTCCTCAGAATATGTGCAATTTTCACCCCAAATGCAGAATATAATTCTCCATTTGCTATCGAGATTTTATCAACTTCCAGTGTCATGGTTTCCCACAACGAAGAGTGTCCCAATAGCAATGAGTAGTTTTGCAGACTTGTTGTGTATTTTCAATTGTTATTAAATTTACAAAGCATGCCTCCCGTCACCATAGAAAAATCATACAAGAATGTGTTATGTTCCGAATGTCCATAATCTTCCAGCTTGATAGTTTGTTGTCGTTAAATTCATGTTGTAAATTTTCTCTTTGTAGCTTAGTTTTCAAAACGTTTTAATCTGTAATATAACTTAAGTTCTGCATGTTAGTAAGGTGAACAGTTTCATTTTGTTTTGTGCTGTTCATAAAGGAGCTCTGAAATAAAAATTTCTTCAAATTTTATGTCATAAATTTCATCCCATTATAATAGTTATCATGTAACCTGCCCTGTATTGACTGTTGTGTCATTGTTGTATCAGACATTGACCTGATGCAAACATCCGGGTTACAACAAAGTGAAAACTGACGTTCCATTGGTCGGATGACGTCACGTGACGTTACTGAATAACGTCAGTGTAATGACGCAACGTAAACAAAGTCCGCGTTCTGTCCATAGATAACGACGTCATCTGTGGTCATTTTCGAGCATAAAACATTACCTGATAAATAGAATACCAGGCTACTGTCTTATGATATCAAGTTTATCAGGCGCGGCTCGGAAACGGTAGGAATTCATATTCATTTCCTAGCCTTGCCTGATAAACTTGATAACAAAATACACTAGCCTGGGCCCGGTTGCTCAAAACCTCTGTTAGCTTAACAGACTCTTAAATCCTTAGCAATGCTAAGGATTTAACAGTCTGTTAAGCTAACAGAAGCTTTGAGCAACTGGGCCCAGGTATTCTCAATATATTGGCATTGATGATGTAAGTGACATGGTGTAGACTCCTAGAAAGAATTCATCAATACAATAGAAATCACTGCTGAAATCACTGCTGAAATCACTATAAATCACATTGAAGTGTGTAAGATAGTTTTAAAGATTTCAAAAATATTTTTCAGAGCACCTTTGCATTTTATAGATGTTGTTCATCCCACATGTGATATCACAGATTACCCTGCCTGTTGAGTGTTGTTGCATGCTGTCTGTGCATGTGTCCGTCTGTCTGTTTGTCCGTAGGACGGAAGTACTGCGTTGTCCATCGCCATGGAGGCAGGGCATAAAGACGCGGGGGTGCTGCTGTACGCGCATGTCAACTTTGGGCCCGGCCAGTCACCTGTAAGTAGGGTTTTATAGAAAATGTTTAATGGGGTCAGTGGAAGAAGGGAGAGGTGGGGGCCAAGTCCCTCGTGAGTGACTTCGCCCCCCTTTTCCACTGACCCATTCAATATCATGATGTGAAACTTGATATGTAGCAAATGTTTCACAAATACGATAATACAGAATCTAATAAATAGCATATTTTTATATAGTTGCGAACAGTGACTCTTGCAATTTACTCCCGTACTGTCCGTAGCTAGAGTTACGATTCCACTCGTAGCGTTCTTCTGCAGAATAGCGAATCGGATCTGATTCGCACTTTGTCAGTTAATTACGACATATTTGAGATATTTTCCATCTGAAAAAAATATTATTCTTATTAAAGTAATACTTTATTGTAAAAGGTTTAGAAATTATTGTTTGCCTTTACAGAAAATGGACCCCATCTTAACTACATATGCAAATTTATGTCATAATTACTTGAATATGTTATTTTCATAATATTAACACTCATTTCAGTTCAAAAATATAGAAAATTTTTCACAATTAACTGCTATTATTATTCGCTATTCTGCAGAGGAATCCTATGAGTGGAATCGTAACTCTGGCTACGGACGGTACGGGAGTAGATTGCAAGAGTTTCTGTTCGCAACTAATTTTTACAATAGTTATGCACCCGTATGTCAGGTTTGTTTTATAGACAATATTTACAAATGATGGGGTCAGTGGTAGAAGGCTACCTCTATGAGGGACTTGGTCCCTTATTCCACTGACCCATTCAGATATGATAGTTTGGAATTTGATATCTAGCAAATGTTTCCAAAGGATGCAAATTTATTCTTGTGGTTCAAAACTTGTTGGCCTTTAAGAAGAAAAAATGGATCAAGTTTTATAAACCATTATCAGTATAAATGTGTATATACTATATGAAAGGCTATATCATCCTGTGGTCTGCACCGTCCCCAGTGTGTAATTGTAGCTTTAGGCTGGCTATTTTCCACAGCAAGATTAAGTTAAAATGCTAAATATATAGCTCCAGATAAGCTTTGTGTCTAAATCGTACTATACCCCCTGATTTCAAAATCATTGCATATTTTACTTTTACAAATGGATTGCTGATTTTCTTCATTACTAAATAGGGAACATATGATAAGAAAAATATAACAAATTTAAACATTCACTTATTTGGAGCTGGATATATTATCATAAAGGTAAACTAGCATTTGTTGCACATTTTGTAGTCAATAGTTTAACACTACATGGAGTCATGGATGTATGAATACTGTCACAGAAAGTTTACATATTCAAGCAAATTTGGTCCATTATGAACGTAGTTTTAACCCTTACTGAATGAATTGTTGTTGTCTGCTGTTTATTGTTTAATTTCAATGTTTGTCAACAAAAACATAGTTTGTCAGCACTTTAGAATCATTTCCTATGGAAATGATTCTAAAGTGCTACCAAACCATGTTTGTATTGAGAACAAAAAAGAAAAAAAAAAAAAAAAAATATAAAAAAAAATAGCAGACGACAATTTTTGTTTCCCACGTTCTAAATGTTAAAGGCACTGTGTCTCAGACAGGCAAGAGAAATAATGAAACAATGAGAAAATTACTTAACCATAGAATTTCATCATTTTTGGAACCCACATGGTCCTAGGAGTAACCAAAGCCTTTGTGATAAAAGCAAATTTTACACTGTAGTGCATTTACACAAATTGAGATAAAACAATATATACAAATGCATGTTTTCTGCTAATAAATAATGCCAGTAATCTGGCGCCTGTTTCACTAAACACAGTAAGACTAAAATAGACAGCAAAGGTTGCATTAACCCTTTCCCTGATAGAGACGACTTTTCACGCCTCTGCAGAAGATGTCTTTTGAAAACATTGTGGGAAAAGGAGAAATTGCTTGTAACAAGCAATTTCTCCTTTTCCCACAATGTTTTCTACTCTATCAGATAATTTAACCATCATTTGACCCAGCATTTGATTCTTTTATTCAGATGTTTTCGGATTTGAATGAGTCGAAATATCGCAAAACAGGGAAAGGGTTAACCGCCGATTTTCAGAAACTTTTGGTGGATTGTTCAGATTTAATGACTCCTATATGCAGGTAGTAAATGGTAGCATTAGTGAATTAGTGTAAAAATAAAAGGTAAAAAAAATGTTGTTGCGAAGTTTAGTGAAACGGGCCCCTGTTACATTATCTCAGACACATCAAACGTCGTGTGCCTGCGGTTATCTTGGCAACAGGACTGCAGTCCTTCAAATTATGTTAAATCTTCAAATTCACGACTGCATTGCAAGAGATTGCGGTCCGACCTGAGATAACATGGAATTGTTCGACCATTCTCCGCAGTTGTCCTAGTTCGTTGCCATGTAGACAATTGATGAACGAGTTTCGTCTTGCAAAAAGACATGAATCTAGCATAACATTATACCACCTATATGCAATTTACGTCAAAATGTTTGTAAGAGTTTCTACATCATGCTCTAACTTCAATATCACTCGAAGGATGACATTGGACACTTGATACATCAGTAGCCTATTTCATCAAACTTATCTAGCAAAGTATACTTTGAGGGAGTAATCATTTATTTTCCCCGAAATGCATTATGTCATATAGAACTAACGACTGCATATATTTGACGATTAAAAGTATGCAGAATTATTGTACTGAATTTATTACATTATCACAGCCAAAATGGCTGTGATAATGTAATAAATTCAGTATAATAAAAATTAATAAATGTATCCTTAAATTGAAAATTTCTCCCTTAAAGTATACTTTGCTAGAAAAGTATACTTTGCAATTTTGGTGAAATAGGCTTCTGAACAATCATGCCACCATAACAATACCTTGATCTGTTTTAGCTTTACAATTTCATAGAAATACTTAGGAATTTTTACAGTCAAGTATGGCAAGGGGGCAATTAATCCATGTTTTACAAATATAATGTCTAGTTACAAATACATTTATTTAACCCATTTCAATACAAAGATACAATATTTTTTGTTGAAAAAATATCTCGATATTTTGTTTTTTTTCTTCGTGAAAGTATATGTTGTTACAATCATTTGAACCGTATCAGCGAGACGGTTCAAACGTGTGGTAACAACATAAACTTTCGAAGTGAAATAAAAAAATAAGGATTTTTTTCTCTTAAATGTTTCATACCACTATAAATGTATCCCATCTCTAATGAGTGATACTCTCCGGTATCACTGGGACATTAAGCACCATTTCATTACATTCTAATGGGTTAAACGATATGCACAGGTTAATGTCAACTGCATTTACTGGTCTACATTGCAGTAGACATACTAGATGAAGCAAAAAGAGAGCTGAGCATGTGTAGCATCATTTTATCCATGTCGGACTATTTTCAAGACCATTTCAGTCATTGTCGAGATAACCGCAGGCTGGAGAGTACCCACTATGTGTTTCATTTGTTGAACAAAGAGAACAGTTTATGTGCATAGTTCCATGAACGTACCAATTATAGATGTATATATTGATTTTCCTTGGGTATTTGCAGGAATCCCATTGATGCGACACATTTCGGTAGTGCACCTTCTAACCCTCATAATCTGAGTCACGATCTGTGAAAACATATCTTGTCACGTTAACTCTGCATGCTAATGGGGAAAATAACAGCCAACTAATTAGGAGTATATTTTTATTTCTCGTCTAAAAATATGTCTTAGAATTTCATTAGAGTTGCGTCCTCCTGACGCAATTCTAATGAAATTCCATGACATATGCATGCTAGTGGTGAAAATAACAGCCAACTAATTAGGAGTATTTTTCATATTTCACTCTATAAATATGTCTTGAAATTTCATTAGAATTGCTCCAATTCTAGTGAAATTCCAAGACATACGGTATGCATGATATTTACAAGGATAGCCGCCAGATTTCATGTCCGTAGACATGTTCTTTAATGTTTTCATCGTTTTGATGATTATAATGTGATAAGTATTTTTTGCAGATCTGGATTCACACATGTATATGAATGGCATGGCCTAATAACTACCTGTTGTCAGCAGTCGTGTATGTCTTCATGAGTATCAGAGACCATGGGTTCAAGTCTACTCTCGGCATGAAGAAATACTTTCATTGTATTTCCATCCCATTGTTCTTTAGGATGAGACCTAAAACTGAGGTCCTGTCTATATAACATTAGCTGTTGTTTGGATGTTAAACCCTTTTTTTTTCATTACTTTTAATGATTAACCTTTTAAACATTACATACCTCTTTAGCAATGTTTGCAAACAGTGTAGATCCAGATGAGCCGGTGCTTGTCTGACTTGAAGCATGTGAACTTCGATATTCTCTCTAAATCGGTAGATGTTATAGGAATGAATGGCCTTTTTGTGGAATTTATCGGGGTATAAACTTGGAAAAGTCGCGGTAATACTGGACGAAGGCCGGAAGGCCTCGTCCAGTATTCCCGCGACTTTTCCAAGTTTATATCCCCGATAAATTCCACAAAAAGGCCATTAATTCCTAATAATTCCAGCATTTCAAATAAATTCATCAAGAAAATGTGTTTATTTTGACAGACGGCAGCCATTTGTTTACATTGACAGCACTGACAGCACACCTGTAGAAAGTAGTTCGGCATGGGAGTGTACTGGGATATAAATTTTGGACAGAGACTTGCTACGGGCCAATCAAATGTTAGGGAATTGTGAAAATATTTTTGTGTTTGAATTATTGGAAAGGTAACATTTTCGGTGGACCGTTATACACGACATTTGTACCACTGTTGACTACAGGCAGTTCCTTGTTTACCCAACAGCATTGCTTCTGTCTTATCTATGCCATTTGCTATATATCGCAAATAAAATCATCTCGCTCGTCATTCCATGGCAATATTTGTATTGGGGGAAATTATGTGCTAATCTTAGTATGCATTTTGTTGCATGATAAACATATTGCATGTACTTTCGGATGATAAACCACGTAACTGTTGGAAAAACCTAAAAATACTTCTTTCTCATCAGAAGTATATGTTGTCGCCACCATTTAAACCTAAGTTTCTGGAATGGACTTTGATATGATAATTTTGCAACCAATCCAACCGTCACAAAATGATTTTCAGACTAGTCCATTTATATAAAGGGGATGCTTTTGCACTCAAAAATATGAAAATTACTTGCAAAAAGTGCAGATCCTGAGGAGACGGCTCGTCATGAGCATGACGAGCTGGCTCATCTGGATCTACACTGTTTGCCAATAGCACTATACAGGTCTAGTGTTGAAAGCGTTAAACCATCTCATTGAGACACAATGAATTTTCACAACGTATACTTCTGATGAAGAATAAATAAAATAGTGAAAACATGTTTCAATAACAATGTTGTATGCCTAAAAGCGAATTACGAATATAATGGGTAAAAAACCATCAATTGCATTGATTATTATAGAAAATATATGTCATACGGTCAGTACTGAAATTTTACTTGGAATATCTATAGTATATTTTACTGAAACATCACGATGTCACAGATGTTTATCCAGTCTCTAGAAATAAGTTTAACCTTTCACTCTAAGTAACTGGAATTGATTTTGATCTGTTAATTTTGCAACCAACCCAATTGTCACAAAATGATTTTCAGACTAGTCCATTTATGAAAACGGGTGTTTTCGTTCTCAAAAATATGATAATTTCTTGCAAAAAGTGCAGATCCTGATGAGGCGGCTCATCATGAGCCGGCTCATCTGGATCTACACTATTTGCCAATACCACTATACAGGCCCGTGGTGTTGAAATGGTTAATTTACACTCGAGCAATAGACAGAAGCTCTGTATTATAATATATAACGAATGTGTGTTGTACTTGTTGTTTGAAATATATTTATTCTCTCATTTTACTAGAACCTGTCATGATAATACTTTCTGCTTGTGAAACTTTCTACTCCATGTATTGCTATATTGATTAAATGTAACCATAATAATCACTTTAGGCAATTAACTGCACTTATCACATTTCACAGACAGGTAGAGCGCGGCTCAGCCTTTGATCATAATAAGTCGGACGCGGAGGTGTGAAAATTAGCCAAACACAAACTTCGACATCAATTTCGAGTCATCGTATAGCAAAATAGCGAGAAATGTGTCCGCGGGACTTGACAATTGTTTCGAGAGATCGCATTTTTCGAGGAGTTGCAATTCGAGCCATCGCATGTAAAATACATTGAACATATAGGGAAAATTATCGGGACTGCGACGCCATTTCGAGCGAGCCCGACATTACGAGCCATCGCATTTCGAGCCATCGCGATTACACTGTAGCCATAATGTAAGTCACAGGATGTAAGCATTTGAGCTTTACATTGCACATAATCTATACATGTAAATCCATGTACAATCTTTTATATTAACATCTGAATATACCCTCCTATAACTTGCTACATGTATACATACCGGTAAGGATGAAAACATGAAAATCATTCAGTCGATCGCTATAGACCCATTTGTTATGAAGTCATATTAAATCACTATTCATGTAAGGTCCTCTGTATCATGCAGGCTGAAATATGATATTGATTTAATATTATATTTATTAAACGTGTTCACTGATTTCATAAGAAACTCGGCATAGCCTCGTTTCTTATGAAATCAGTAACACGTTTAATAAATAATCAGGGTTCAAGCTAGACCTTCAAAATGGGGATAACTTTTCACTAAATTATTTTCTTCAGAAAATAGACAATTTTTCTCCAAATTTCTGTTTTATATAGTGAAAAACTTCTCCTTCAACTCAAAATAGGGAGAAATCTGACAATTTAGGGAGAGAATTTCGCCCACTTCGCCCTGTAACCTGATCCCTGAATAATGTTATTAAATCATCACTCATGCAAGATTCTCTATGTACTAACTTGCAGACTACATATGCGAGATCAGTGAAGATCACACACAGAGTACATTAATGGTAAACTATACCCGCCGCTAGTTCTATGCCATCTATCAAACAGACTAGCATTTACTTCCCGCCTAGCCAGGAAATGTTTACACTAATTTTAACCCTTAGATCTCCCGACTTGTGATCATGGATCGCTTGTTGTAGTGTGCGAGTCTTGATGCCTCGGCAGCGATTCTCTCAAAGAGCTACACACAACAATTGTCGTCTGCTGTTGCTTTTATATCTTGCCTTATTTCTCCATAAAAACATGGTTTGACAGCACTTTAGAATCATTTCCAACGGAAATGATTCTAAAGTGCTGTCAAAGCATGTTGTAAATTATTCTAAAGTGCTGTCAAAGCATGTTTTTGATGATAAAAATGGAAAATAGAAAATAAACAGCAGACGACATAAAATTAAGATAGCCGGTGTAAGGGTTAAACAAAATCCGGCAAGCATCTAGTCTGTCTAGTCAATCTTGTTCCTTCCCTCGCAAGGGATGGTTCATGGCCTAGGGGATATGGCATTGGACTTCTACCGGAGGTTTTGAGTTCAATCCTCAACCTAGGTGTGAAAGATACTTATATAGTATTTCCATCCCACTGGTCTGTCGGATGAGACTTTAAACTGTGGTCCTGTCTCTATATGACCTTAGCTGTTGCTGGGACGTTAAACACTTACACCTTTTTCACCCAATCAATTTGTGGATTAACACCTGCTAGCCCTGTTTGAGAGATGTACATTGTGTGGATGTTGTTAGCTAGATTGAGAATTTCCATGTGACTTTCTGATTGCACCTAACAACCAGATCATCGGCTTTATTAACTTGTTGAAGACAGTTGTTGGTTGGCTTACTTTGTGATTTGACCCGAAATGGCAGATAGTGGACAAATTGTTCCCTTTTTATCCTCCCGTTTGAAAAAATGGGACGTATTATGTGTTCACCTTGTACGGGCGGGCGACGGGCGGGCACAGCTTGTCCACGCAATAATAACTAGAGTTCTATTTGACAGATTGTAACCAAATTCGGTATACATGTTTATCACAGCAAGACGAAGAAGCCTATTGATTTTCAAAATTTTCCGATGACTTATCTCCCCTTGGTGGCCATTTTTATTTTTCGTACTCTGTATCCTTGTCCACGCAATAAATAACTCTAGTTCTACTTCACCGCTCGTAACCAAATTCGGTATACATGTTTATCACGGCAAGACGAAGAAGCCTATTGATTTTGAAAAATTTCTCATTACTTAACTCCCTTTGGCGGCCATTTTTAATTTTCGCACTCTATCCTTGTCCACGCTCAAGACGGTTCAAATGGTGGTCGCGACATATACTTCTGAGCGCATAGAAGGAAAATATTTAGGATTTTCCGTAAACATAAAATGATAAATCCATTCTTACTGATTTATATCTTATCTGTGAATCTTTCTAGGATTCACGCCTGGGGCTAGATGATTGGGTGTAGTTAGGGTACCTGCCACCAGATCAGGACACTCAGCTTTCAGTGCTAAAATCATTTTTATCGTAAAATATTAATTAAATTCCAGTCAATTGAATAAACACAATTCAATTCTCACAATCTGCCAAAACAAATATTTTAAAAATGAAAAACAGCAGACAAAAATATCTTGTTCCCTCATTTTAAGGATTAACCCTTAGACCGCTACACACAACAATTGTCGTCTGCTGTTGCTTTTATATCTTATTTCTCAATAAAAACATGGTTTTACAGCACTTCAGATTCTAAAGAGCTGTCAAAGCATGTTGTAAATTATTCTAAAGTGCTGTCAAAGCATGTTTTTGATGATAAAAATGAAAAATAGAAAATAAACAGCAGACGATAAAAATGGAAAATAGAAAATAAACAGCAGACAACAACAAAATAAGATAGCGGTGTAAGGATTAAAATGTCTGTCTGCCCTCTCACCTGACAATAGTTTAGGATAGACCTAGTGTAAGACACAGGACCGTAGACAAATGTCTCTGAATGTAACCTTGCATTGACAGCGATAAAAGGACATCCGCAACTATCGAGCGCTCTAAACCATTTCTGCGCAAATATGCTTTGCTAACTTTATTGCCAGCTTCAAGTAATCTTCACTTTAGGCTTTGCTTCCCGATTTCATTTCCGACTGACATCTCGATGCAATATTGCACAGGATTTTTATGGAGATTATACAGATTTGTTGGTTTGTTAATGGGATTGCTTTTTCGCCTTCGTCATTGGTTTTCTCGCCGAGAAGCCATAGTTAAGTGATGTTTGTTAAACCAATATACCATAACCCGTTACATGCAGAATACACCTTTACGGGTATTTTATTTTTATTTTTGTTATTTCTCAATGAAAGTATATGTTGTGACCACTCATTTGAACCATCTCGACGAGACGGTTCAAATGGTGGTCACAACATACATTTCTGAGCTGATATATAGGATTTTCCACAAACAAAATGGCATATCCTCAGCGTGAAATTGGTTAACAACACTGAATATGCTGACACAAATTATTCTAGGAAACCTGTATAAATATAAGGTTTCCTAACACAAAGTGTGTCCCATTATTTTGGGCTGGTATGGTTGTGTTACAGCAATAACGATGTATTGGATACAATGTGCTTCGGGAAACCCCTATTTTATAATATAGGGTTTCTCCAAAACAAATATGGTATCCTCAATAGTTATAGTGGTAGTTAACGTTAGTCTTGCTTAATAGCTGACTGATGAAGTCGGTGCACACAATGTGCACTTTTAGCCCTTAAACCGCTATCTTATTATACCTCCCACAATGAGTTGTGGGGGGGTATACTGACCAATCTATTATTTTTTTGTCGTCTGCTGTTTATTTTCTATTTTCCATTTTATCATCAAAAACATGCTTTGACAGCACTTTAGAATAATTTACAACATGCTTTAACAGCACTTCAGAATCATTTCCATTGGAAATGATTCTGAAGTGCTGTCAAACCATGTTTTTATTGAGAAATAAGGCAAGATATAAAAGCAACAGCAGACGACAATTATTGTGAGTAGCCGCCGAAGGGTTAATACCTTGCAGATGTCTTTGTGGCAAGTCACATACCGTATATATTTACGGATTTTACACCTTTGATGAACTCATAAATTTTATATGCATCTTGTTCATACAGTCACAATGTATTGTGATTATATAATAGATAACAGATTCAGTAATAGAGCTTTATTTTTGTTACATGTATTGGCTTTACGACCATACACGATGTGTTTGTGATGTACCAAATATTTTAGTCTTCATGCGCTACATTACATGGCTATAGTACATGTATTGTAATTATGGTTTTGCTTTTTCTGGGAAACATTGATGTGTAGTATTACATGGCATCAGTTCAGTAGATTGTATTTTATGTTCCCTACATCATTACATGTTGTTCAGTAGAATAAGCAGTGCATCAGATAAAGAAATCAGGGGCCCGTTTCACTAAACTTCTTACGACTAAAATGTTCGTAAGTTCAAATATAAGATCGTCTGTAAATTTAAATTATGGGTTTACATTTATTGATCATAGGCTGCATATGCAGCCTACGCTAAATAAATGTAAATCCAAAAATTATTTAAAAGGAAACATTGTTAATGTGAAATTTACAGACTATCATAATTTTGCACTTACGAACATTTTAGTCGTACAAAGTTTAGTGAAACGGCCCCCAGATAAGGAATTTATTTTATTTATCCATAGTATAAATGGGCATATCCAAGAATATTCAACTTATGTAATTTGTAGCATAGGTTGACACTATAGGTACTGTGTTTTACAAATACCGGTAAACCTGCTATAGACAATTGCATATAGGTACTTTATACAGACATTGTTAATTGCTTCAGTACAACAGACCTCTATACTAATGTTTGCAAATGATGTAGATCCAGATGAGCTGTCTCATCAGGATCTTCAGCATTTATATAATGTTTTGGAGTTTTTAAAAAATTACACCTTTTCTGACTAATGAAATTGTCTAAAATTCAACATAGAACAGATCATTCAAGTTACTTATGGGTGAAAGGGTATAGACCCTTCAAGTAATAAGCCTATAGACACTCAGTGCAGGCATAATAACCGGCCTATAAATCTGCTTCTATATTGATACCATTTACAACGTGTTGAGAATGAAACACATCAATGCTAAACTGAAGTTAACACTTTCAACACTACAGCCCTCTATAGTTGTGTTTGCAAACGGTGTAGATCCAGATGAGTCGGCTTTGCAAGTCATTTTCATATAAGAAAACACATAAATGGACTACCGGTAGTTTGAAAATCATTTTGTGACAATTGCATTGGTCGGTAAATTAACATGTCAGAATCCATTTCAGTTCCTTAGGGGTGAGAGTGTTAAAGGTACATGCCCACTCAGTAGGCAAAAAATGTTCTTTATATCCGAGAAATCATCTGGGACATTTTCCAGCAAAACAAACATTCATTCACCATTACCCCACATATTGATTGGCATTTTTTACATTTTATACCAGACATACATTTCCACACTGATATCAGGGGCGATAACCGTGTTTCCTTAAAATGTTAACGGACATTACTATTTATTCTCTGTATTTAATTTTTGATATGCAATGATCATACATTGTACTTTATAATCTGTCGAAAATATTATTTGTTCAGGTGACGCATTTAATTAGTATGAATAATTAAAAAATAGCATGCCTCATTTGCATATAAAATAGCCTGATACCACCGTGAGTCACTATCAGTAAAATATATATTACTAAGTGAATATATATGTATAGCGGGCACTCGTAATTTTTAGAACTGGTGGAATAGTGACACAATTATTCACTTATTTAATTCAAATAAAGAACATTTTGTGCCTACTGAGTGGGCATGTACCTTTAATAATGTCCAGTATATGTGGCACAGACTTCACATGCTAAATGTGTAGTGACCGGAAATGCAATTGTCTATAGAAATGAATTTGGAAAACATTTATCTATAGTGCCAGCCTATACTATAGGTGAAAAATATTAATGAAAAAACAACTTATCTGGTCACTGTATGAACATGTATCGCTCCCCATACCCATGTATACCCCTTTATCAGGTATCTAGCTGTACATCGACCAAATACACGCTGACCATTAGCAGAGTTCTGTATCAGGCAGTGACACTGATCTCTTGTATCATGGTCAATCTGTATTTGAAAACTACTTTCGGTGACATTTCATTGGTCGGATGACATCACGTGATGTGCGAAATGAAAGCAATCAGTGTGTTTACCCAACATGAATACATGTATGTCTGCGTTTAGTTAACCCTTCCTACACTGTTGATGGAAATTGCCGTCTGCTTTTTTTTCATTTTTGCTTTAATTCTTAACAAAAAACTGGTTTTGACAGCACATGAGAATCGTCTCCACTGGAGACGATTCACATGTGCTGTCAAAACCAAGTTTTTGTCAATAAATATTGAAAATAAAACATTTCCAGCAGACGACAACATTTAATTCACCGTAGTAACGGTTAACGCTGTTGACGGAAATTGCCGTCTGCTTTTTTTCATTTTTGCTTTAATTCTTAACAAAAAACTGGTTTTGACAGCACATGAGAATCGTCTCCACTGGAGACGATTCACATGTGCTGTCAAAACCAGGTTTTTGTCAAGAAATATTGAAAATAAAACATTTCCAGCAGACGACAACATTTAATTCAGCGTAGTAAGGGTTAAATATGAACAATGTAATACTTGCTAATTTTCTGACATAAAATGTTACCTGATAAATATAATACTAGGGTAGTGTATTTTTGTATGAATTTTATCAGGCTCGGCTTGGAAACGGTAGGAATTTCTCGGCTTGTCGAGGAGTTCCTACAGTTTCCATTTTGAGCCTTATAAACTTGATATGAAAAGACACTAACCTGTAGCCGATTTCATCAACATTGCAAAGTATACTTTGAGGGAGTAATCATTTATTTTTCCTGAAATGCATTATTTCATATAGAACTAACAAATGCATATATTTCATGATTAAAAGTATACAGAATTATTATACTGAATTTATTACATTATCACAGCCAAATTGGCTGTGATAATGTAATAAATTCAGTATAATAAAAATTAATAAATTTATCATAAAATTGAAAATTTCTCCCTCAAAGTATACTTTGCTACTAAAGTATACTTTGCAATGTTGATGAAATAGGCTACTGGTATGCTCTCTCTACAGTGTATGTATATCCCTGCATGGCTATATATTGTGTTGCATGTGCGGTGACTTCTATGTTGTATTTCCCACAGGCACCGACCAGGAAACCGCGCAAGTCCCATAATGCCTCCCCGTTGTTAAGGTAGGTGTGTGGCCCTCAGGATCAGATTTGAAGGGGTTGATTTAAGAATGGGGCTAATTCCTGGTTTGACCTTCAGGTACATTTTTGGCTTTCTGGTACCCATTATGAAAGTAATAAGATTAGTACTAATCCTATTACTTTTGAGGAGTGGGGCTAAGTGGGAGTGGGGCTAAGTGACTTAGTTCTGTTTTGGGATCTCCCCCCCCCTTCACAACAGATGAAATATGGGATTCGACCTGTTAACCCTGGCTTAAAATGACCATAGCTGTTGACAGGCCGTTAAACACCATTAAATCAAATCAGACTTAAATGAGTCGATTCACGAAGGGGCTAATCTCTCATCGAGTTAGACCCCATTGCATTGACACTGTCATTTGAGACACGCCATGTGATTTTGTACCTACGTTAAAGTGCGATTTTTCATGAAAATATTTACAGAAACTGTGATATTTTCTGTAAATTACGTTGAATGTTGACGAAAATTCTATTCTGAATTTGCTGCAAACATTTTAGCAACTTTCAACGTCATTTATGGAAAATAATGCAAATTTTGTAAATATATTTGATGAGATATACACAACTTCGTATGTACAAAATCTAATGGCTTGTCTGATTTGTGTCGTTAGCTGGATAAATATGGCTTATGGCGTTAGATTTGAAGGGGTCGGTGCAATAAGGTGACATATCTCATGGAGTTAGACTCACTTGTTATGACACTGTCATTTGTGTCGTTGACTGGGGAAATCGGGCTTATGGTAATGCACCTGGGGGCCGTTTCACTAAACTTTGTATGACTAAAATGTAAGTGCAAATTTAGGATCATCTGGAAATTTCAATTGATGGATTTACATTTATTGAGCATAGGCTGCATATGCAGCCTATGCTCAATAAATGTAAATCCAATAATTGTAATCAAGAACACTGTTAATGTGAAATTTAATCATAATTTTGCACTTGAGAAAATTTTAGTCGTACAAAGTTTAGTGAAACGGGCTCCAGATCTAATGTATACTGTGGGTACTGAATTTGCCATTTCTATACTTACCTACATCAATTTACACACAGGTACTCACTGGTTTTTCGCAGTCACCTGTCTGTTGAATAGATGTTGAGATCTATTAAAAAATATCAACCAATCAATCAGACTACGGGGATGCACAGGCTTATCTCCGCCTACACTGGATACAAGGGCAATAATCCCAGTCTTACCGTGGCACGTTATGTAGTTCCCTCTGCGTGTGGAAACTGTGAATTTATTCAATATTTAGCTGTTGCTCCTTCCTGCTTGTACAGTTTTCGTGTAGGCCCTCGACTGGGAAAAGTGACTACCAGTAACTACAACTTTAACCCTTACACTGCTGAATTAAATTTTGTCGTCTGCTGTTTATTTTCCGTTTTTCTCTCATTTAAAACATGGTTTGACAGTACTTTAGAATCATTTCCAATGGAAATGATTCTAAAGTACTTTCAAGCCATGTTTTTACTGAGAAAAAAGGCAAAATATAAAGCAACAGCAGACGGCAATTTACATTTCCCACTTTCAAGGGTTAAACCCTGTCACACTTCACACACGTGTACATCAGCTTATACTACTGTCACACAGTCCATCGGATGGGCCGTCCCCTAGGGGATATGGCATTGGAGTTATTTATCTGAGGTTGTGAGTTCAATCCTCACCCTAGGCGTGAACAATACTTCCATAGTATTTGCATCCCACTCATCTATAAAATGTGGTCCCATCTCTATAATTGACCTTAGCTGTAGCTGGGACGTTAAACCCATTCACTTTCACACAGTCTAGCTATGATCTAATCCTTTGGCCAGTTGCAGTTCAATGTTCCAGTGACGGAATCGCGAACAGCATAGGTCCTGATCAGACCACGCGGATGCGTGGGCTGATCTGGGGCTATGCTGGTCGCACACGTCGTGCGTGATGTATGGTACCCGTCTCGTCCGAGTGCTCATTTTCTCCTGTTAGATGGTGTGTTAGTGCCTTCACAATTGTGTTCCATATATTGCATGCCAATCCCCAACGTAGGCATTATTGTTGCTTATACATATGGAACAGCAATTTGCATTGATCTCAGAAAGGATCGGAACTTACAATTGTATCTTTGTGATGAATCCATCCTTCATTATTGCTCCTGCTTTAGCAGCAGGCGTAACTAGTCGGCGCATTTTCCTTCCTCATCGTTGGGGTAAATTTCTTATAAATTCCGTTTCCTTGTCGGGCGAATGAGACGGCGTAAATTAACGGTATGGGTTCCTCCTTATAGGAATCACGATTTGCCTGGTTTGGCCCTCAGGTACGTTTTTATCTTCGGCTCTTTAGTTACCTGGGAGTTGAATTGGGTTATTGCCCATTATAAAAGTAGTAAGATTATTACTGATCCTACTGCTTTTGGGAGGGGCCAAGTGATTCTGGTGTGGCGAGGACCTGGCATCAGATCAGGATTATTCTGATTTCAGGGCTGAATATATAGTTTTGTTGTCACGCCCGCTTGCGGAAAGCGCGATATAGTCGGCCGTTTGGCTTAAGTTTTTTGGTTAAAGTTTTTGGTTAAGTTCTTTGGTTAAAGTTTTTGGTTAAGTTTTTTGGTTAAGTTGTTTGGTTAAGTTTTTTGGTTAAAGTTTTTGGTTAATTTCTTTGGTTAAAGTTTTTGGTTAAGTTTTTTGGTTAAGTTTTTTGGTTAAAGTTTTTCGTTAAAGTTTTTCGTTATACTATATCTCTGCAACTGCTTTGCCCATTACCTTGAAACTTCACATGGGTGTTTATCATCATCTATATTTTCATTCTACCCCCATCCCGTGCGGCCCCTGTGCCCAATGTCAAGTCAAATTACTTTGAAGTTTTTGGTTAAGTTTTTGTTGGTAAAGTTTTTGGTTAAGTTCTTTGGTTAAAGTTTTTTGGTTAAGTTTTTGGTTAATTTTTTGGTTAAGTTGTTTGGTTAAGTTTTTTGGTTAAAGTTTTTGGTTAATTTCTTTGGTTATTTTTTGTTTTTGGTTAAGTTTTTTGGTTAATTTTTTGTTAAAGTTTTTTCGTTAAAGTTTTTCGTTAAAGTTTTTCGTTATACTATATCTCTGCAACTGCTTTGCCCATTACCTTGAAACTTCACATGGGTGTTTATCATCATCTATATTTTCATTCTACCCCCCTCCCGTGCGGCCCCTGTGCCCAATGTCAAGGTCAAATTACTTTGAAGTTTTTGGTTAAGTTTTTTGGTTAAAGTTTTTCTTTAAGGTTTTTGGAAGTTCTTTGGTTAAAGTTTTTGGTTAAGTTTTTTGGTTAAGTTGTTTGGTTAAGTTTTTTGGTTAAAGTTTTTGGTTAATTTCTTTGGTTAAAGTTTTTGGTTAAGTTTTTTGGTTAAGTTTTTTGGTTAAAGTTTTTCGTTAAAGTTTTTCGTTATACTATATCTCTGCAACTGCTTTGCCCATTACCTTGAAACTTCACATGGGTTTTTATGTCTTCAAACTAACCTGAATGGTTGCAAACTGATAGGTTGCTATGAAATCGTCCTAATAATAAAAATCTGCCTACTCTAATCACTCAAATAACCCACCATAGACCATTCCGCTCTACCCACAGCCAATTGGCTAGTCCGCTATTTAAACTCCTCCTATTATTTTAGGACGCTATCAAGAGTGCAGGTATATTTGTCTCTCTCTTTATTTCGTGCTTATTTTGAATTTCTGCCGTGTATTGTGCCGTATTTGTCATTATATTCGTTCAATACATATTATTACACTCTTGTGTGTTACGTGATTATTCTCCATTGCATTTTTTGGGGTTTTTCACGGTGTTTTACTTTGTGTCACATATTTTCGCGTGTACGCGATTCGTACCCTAACGGGTTCGTCCCAAGTGGATTCGCTCCCGTGACACTTTTTTGTAGCGTTTTTTGCGTTTCTTCTATCAGGTTTTGTTATACAATACTTGTTAGAATGCCGCAATCACGCGCTGCGTGTGGACACATGACTTCTCCTTGGGATACCCATACGGACAGGTGCTTTGCCTGTTGCGGGTTGTTGCAAAGAGAGGCCATGTGATTTGTCCGTCCGTTGGACGGATTCGACGTGGGGCAAGGCTGGGTCTAGAAGGTCCCATACCTCACGTCTGAAGAAGTCTGTGTCCGAGTCTCAGCTCTTGGGAGCAGTGGAACCGTCCGAGGTTTCGGAGGTTGTGTTAAGTGATAGGCCGGTGATCCATACAGGGGATACCGGGCTGCTGGGGCCGGTGCCTGATCTCTATCACCCGGTTCGCAGAGGGCTATACCTATCACAGGGGTGTTTCGGCCGGTTCTTGATACTATATCACCCGGTTTGAAGCTGACCCAGCCTCTCTCAGTAGAGGCGCCCGGCACACCGGGCACCGGGCACCGGGCACCGGGCACCGGGCACGGGCACCGGGCACCGGGGCTACCGGCACCGGTTATGTCACCGGGACCACCGGGCATTATGTCACCGGGCACCGGGCCCCCCACCGGGGGCACCGGGCATCGGGCACGGTTAGGCTACCGGGCACCGGTCAAACACCTGGCACCGGGCACCAGACTCTCCTTGGACAGCCTGCTGCTTTTTCCGGTAGGAAGACGTTCTTGTCTTCGGTTGGTCTTCGTTCTACGTGTTCACGTAAGTCGAGGAGTCGATCTCGTCGTAGGTCAGGATTGGGTTAGCTCTTCGATTTCGGGTTCGGAGTTTAGATCTTGTTCTTCCTTTTCCTCGAGGTCATTCTCAGGTTTTGGAACAGGTTCATCTAGATCTCGTTCTCCTGTTCGTCGTAGGAGACGGTTGTATAGGGCTTCTACATGTAGTACTAGCTTCGGCAGTACATATACTATTTGGAACGATACAGTACAGTTCTGTTGAATCAGATTCCACGTATGTGGTAGATGACTGCCAGTCTAGGGTTGCTGCGGCAGGTGCTTATCACATTCACCCGGTCACAACGTACCCTAACTCTCGCAGGAGAGGTGCCGGTATTGTGTTACGGGCACCGGGCACCGGGCACCGGGCACCGGGTACCGGCACCGGGTGGGGGTAGCAACTATTTCTGACCGGGGTGTTCGTGGGTTCGTATCCTGTGTACATATTGTGTTTTTGTATCCGGCTCCTCGAGATCTAGCTCTTCCGTTCTCGGAGGAGACGGTCGAGGTGGTATTGGACGCCGTGGTGCTTTGGCTCCGTACTTGTTTGGCTGCTCTTTATTCGAGTGTATATGAGTTCGAATTCCCAGTCTATATTCAGGACTCGACACGCGATAGAGTTATGATGGTTCAGTTGGCTAAGATTCTGGAGTTCCTGTCTAAGTCCTAGTACTTAGTGGGTTTGTCGGCTCTTTCACAGCTGGTGGTTTTGCCAGTGGAGCCTCCCATAGGGGTACTTCCTCGGATGGCTGTTGTGAGGCTGATTCGGTGGTGGTGGAATTGCCGGAGTTGTCGTGGTTTCATTGCTCTCCTACAGTAGGGCTTCTTGTTACGTACATTGGGGAGCTTTAGGTAGGATTTGGCCACTGCGGGGTTCCTAGTGCTCAAACTTTGATCGCCACACTGGGGTCTAAGTTCTACATGCCCCTCTATGCGGTATGGTTTTTGAGATCTCCGTTTCTGGACAAGGACGCCGCAGCGTTTGGGATATCTTCGGCTCCTGGTCCTGGTTCGCGTTTGGCGAAGGCATGGGTGTAGGCTGTTAAGTCGATTGTGGCTATGCCAACTTTCGATTTATGTTTGAATCAGTATGATTCATCGTCTCTGGACGCAGTGCTTCAGTCGGCGATTTGTGCCGCTAAGCCTCTTGTCAACATGTCTTTGGAGTTTTCTATGGACATGCTCTTGTCCAGGTGAGACGCAGTGATAGCCGGCTAGTTTTTTCTTGAACGGCCATAGTTTTGCTTCGTTCGCCTCTTTTGACCTCTGTTAATTGTGCGATCGAACGGCCAAAGGCAGCTACGGTACCGATGGTCCCTCCTGCTGCTCCTTCTTGTCTACCTCCTGTGGGGTCGTTTCCCCTGACGGGGGTATTTTCAAGGGTTTAGTAGAGTCTCTCTCTTGAAGTATAGTGCTATAGAGGAAGTTCGGGACGTGGTCGGAGCGCCATTTGCCCGGTAGACTGGGTTGTTTCCATAGATCTGCGGGTCTCGTACTTCCAGTGCCCTTCCCGCAGATGCTCTCGGAAGTTTAAGTTGTTTCCGAGTTTTGTGTCTTTTAGATCTAGAGTAGTCGTAGTTGGTTCCCACACAGGATTTTTCTTAGGTGGGAATGAGCTTATTGACCGATCTATCAGTCATCATAGTACCTTTGGACAGGGTGCGTGGCATCTTGTTTTAGTTTCCGGGTACTGGTCAGAGGTTCTCTGTCAACTAGGAAATTTCTGCACTCCTGGAATTTCGGGGTGCAGAATAGGGGAAGGTTATGTTTGCGACCTCCAGTATTACTTACTAGGGCTATGGAGGCCGCACCCCGATCCTTTGGATCGGTCTCTGCCTAGGATCACCATCTTCCTACGTTGTATCAGATGGTGGGCAGTGGAGGTCTGGTTCCTACAGGGATTTCCCATAGTGTTACCTCCTCCTACTCGCTTTCTGTCCACAGACGCGTCGTGAGAAGGCTGGGGGCTCATTGGAGCCCCTACATTGGTGTGTTGGTGGTCAGTGCAGGAAACTCAGGACACATCAACATGTTTTAGCTTTTGGCAGTGTTCCGGGGGTTGACAGCGGCGGATTCTGTTCTGCACGGACAGGTGGTTATGGTTTCTGCGGTCATCTCCGGTTCTGACGGAATGGCTTCTGCATCCGTTGGTGTCCAGTGCTATCTTGTCCGGATGGGGGTATCCATTTGTGGTTTTGTTGCGGCAAGTCTCAAACGTCGGTTTTATTTTTTTCCACTGTTTGCGCCCACGTACCGATTCGGACTTTCAATTTACTCGTTCCAGTATAACTTCGGACCCATGTACTGCATGTTGGACATTGCTAAGGAAGTGATTTGAGATACCAACTGTTCGTGTTTATAAGATCGCATGTAATTCACTCAATTGTAATTATTATAAACAAGCGTCCGTTAATGATTATGGCATTTACGGATCGATTCATGTCAGGCATATGGCTATTAACAAGAGTATTTTTGTGATTTCACGTCACACTGTCGTTAATTGGTTGACCACGGCTTACGTGGTCGGCTTTGACGGTATTCCGCGATTGTAACACGGTTACCGGCGGCATGTTTTGATCACTTTGTATGTGTGAAAAACTTACCTGTGCCAATTAAGTTTGACCAGACTTTACGACGCCCGCTGTTCAAAATTGCATATCGACATTACAGTATAATGTGTATTATTATACCATCGGGACTTGTTTTCCACATCGATATAAACGAAATGTCGACATTTCCGATATCGATATAATCAGGTATGTAATGTATGAGTTATATAGCAGTTCGGCCGGGACCACTAGCGTATATCGACATAAGCAGGTATATCGATGTAAGCAATGTCGACATAACGCGTATCGACTGTATATACAACATGCTGTTGTCACTCCATCATTTCTGAAGCAATTGGGTATTTCAATGTTAATTGTGTTAAATAGAAGCACACTACTGTTTACACATCAGCAGTTTCTCCTATGACCGAGATTTCTCCCTCAGATACTTTATCCCTTCTCACATGATCTGGATCAGTTGTGGTTCGGGCCTCCCTCCTCACGCCTGTCAGCGACAGTGGTTCACACTTTCTGTCCAGTCCGTGCGATGAAGCATTAGGTTCGGAAGAATTAGGACATCCGGTCCGACCGTAAAGTTTTTTATTACCAATTTTAAGCCAACGGGAGGTATCGCAATCCTTTGTCTTCCGTTGGATAGATAGGGCCATTACTTGAGTTTATTCTACAGTAAGTGGTTCTGCAGCTGAGTGTTTAGGCCCTAAATGCACGAGGTGCATGTAGTCTCAACTTCTTTCTATGATCGCTCTCTGCACTGGCAGGAGATGCGTAACTGCCAACTGTTACGATTTTTCCGTATTTATTCCGGGAAATACGTTAGATAGACGGTAGTACGGATTACTATTAAAAGTACGATTTTTGATCGGCGCGGGTATATCTGGATATTATTATTTCGTTTAAATACAATTCTGCCAATAATCCTATTGTTTTATTTACCCGTTATCATTCTCGTCTAGGCGATTACCATTTGATATTCCAGCGCTCAGAGATATTGATTTATTCATCACGTAATTCGTATAATGTCTGATCTAAGCGTGCAGCCAACTTATTTGGGGATTGTTTTATCGGAAGAAGTTAGGACAACACTTCTGTTCATCTATGATTACAGCGAGACATGGCCCAATTTGGTCCTGTCACAGCGCGGTGATGTTTTTGCGTCTTGCAATCAGTGTTATTGTAGTTATTCGGGTGCTCATGGTAGCCGAAACTTGGGCCAAGGCTATATTTAACTTATTTTATGCATATAAGTGAGTACTGATTTGTGTTCCGGAATACATATGTGGTGTTCCGGAAAGTAACCCCCTTTTCTCTCCATGTTCCTCATGTGACCGACATGGGGTTGGCATCTCAGGGAGATGTTTAAGAACTGGGTCCGTTAGTAGCAGCGGGTGCAGTTGTGGGTTTATCAGCCGGTAGCATCAAGTTTAGGAGGCTGTTTGGATCTACCTGTTCGCGATAGTCTGCGATTTTTTCTGATTACCCGATTATTCGGTTTTTGTCTTTACAGTCCAGTGGAATCCTGGGGGTGGTAAGTGTGACTCTCCGTGACTCCCGCTCGATGAACTTCACTTGCTTTTGTTGATGAACGGGGATCTGTGGTGATCTATGGTTCTTACGGTTCATCACGCTGGCCCAGGAGGCTGGTTGTTTTGTACATGTTTCAATTAGGGCGAGGCTACCTTTCTAGTTTGTAGCAGTGTTGTTGCAAAAGGATAGTGTTTCACTTTGGGTTAATGATTCTATTCTCTTTGTCTACTATACATGGGTTTATAGGTATACAGTGGTCGACACTCGCAGTGTCCGAGATCCCGAGGATCCCTGTTTTGTAGGAGGAATCACTGCATTTTCAAGAAAATCCCATTCAACATTATGTAACAATAGGGATGTCCATGCTGCGGAATCCCTGGGCCAAAAGTTAGTGTCAAACCCTGGTATAGGTTTTGATCTGGCTTTAGGGCCAGTTTAACTCCTCAGCACTTGCTTGTTAGGATGACCTTAGTGCTTAGGGCGTTTATACTGTGTTCTCGATATGTACGAGTCATGTGTCGTCATGAGACTATGTATAGACTTTGAGTTTATCTCAGTTGAGTTATTGCGTGTGAAGTGCCGGGCGACTACATTCGCCAGGGCTTCGTCTGGTAGCAGCAGCTATACCTTGAGTATTCTCCGGCGTTCTAACCAAGTATAGCAGGTTGGAGTCTACGAGTCAGTCTACGAGACTAGCGTGGTGGTGCTTGTCTTTATCCACCTCTCTTCTACTTTCGTAGAAAAGGGGGGGGGCCCCGCTTTGGGTCTCCCCTATGATTCTAGGGTGAGACCATGTTATTACTATAGGTAACACCCAAGTTTGTACCTAGACCAAATATTTTTGTCTGTTTTGAGGGTTTTTAATCTGCCTTACCATTCCGGTCGAGTTATGAGTAGTGAGAATACCTCCCACCATCACTACGAATTCTTGCAACCATTCAGGTTAGGTTTGAAGACATAAAAATGGAAAATTATTTCTAATTTTAGTTTTTATTATTCATACTCACCTGAATGGTAAGGTAGACCCTCCTCCCGTCCCCGCTTGATGGTTTTATCTTCTACCCTACTTAGTATACTTCAGGCTATTTTTATCTAGCAGTGTCATTTCCATATGGAAATGATTTACTTTTGAAGCTGTATACCTAACAATAATAGGAGGAGTTTAAATAGCGGACTAGCCAATTGGCTGTGGGTAGAGCGGAATGGTCTATGGTGGGTTATTTGAGTGATTAGAGTAGGCAGATTTTTATTATTAGGACGATTTCATAGCAACCTATCAGTTTGCAACCATTCAGGTGAGTATGAATAATAAAAACTAAAATTAGAAATAATTTTCCATGTTTATCATCATCTATATTTTCATTCTACCCCCATCCCGTGCGGCCCCTGTGCCCAATGTCAAGGTCAAATTACTTTGAAGTTTTTGGTTAAGTTTTTTGGTTAAAGTTTTTGGTTAAGTTTTTTGGTTAAAGTTTTTGGAATTAATTTTTGTTTTTTAAGTTAAGTTGGTTAAGTTTTTTGGTTAAAGTTTTTTGTTAAAGGTTTTTGGTTAAGTTCTTTGGTTAAAGTTTTTGGTTAAGTTTTTTGGTTAAGTTTTTTGGTTAAAGTTTTTGGTTAAATTTTTTCGTTATACTATATCTCTGCAACTGCTTTGCCCATTACCTTGAAACTTCACATGGGTGTTTATCATCATCTATATTTTCATTCTACCCATCCGTGCGGCCCCTGTGCCCAATGTCAAGGTCAAATTACTTTGAAGTTTTTGGTTAAGTTTTTTGGTTAAAGTTTTTGGTTAAGTTTTTTGGTTAAGTTTTTTGGTTAAAGGTTAAAAGTTTTTCGTTATACTATATCTCTGCAACTGCCTTGCCCATTACCTTGAAACTTCATATGGGTGTTTATCATCATCTATATTTTCATTCTACCCCCTCCGTGCGGCGCCCCTGTGCCAATGTCCAGGTCAAATTACTTTGAAGTTTTTGGTTAATGTTCTTTGGTTAAAGTTTTTGGTTAACTTTTTTGGTTAACTTTTTTTGGTTAACTTTTTTGGTTTAAAGTTTTTGGTTAAAGTTTCTTGGTTAAAGTTTTTCGTTATACTATATCTCTGCAACTGCTTTGCCAATTACTTCTAAACTTCACATGGGTGTTTATCATCATCTATATTTTTCATACTACCCCCCTCCCCGTGCGGCCCCTGTGCCCCAATGTCAAGGTCAATTACTTTGAAGTTTTAGGTTAAGTTGTTTGGTTAAGTTTTTTGTAAAGTTTTTTTATAAAGTTTTTCCCTGTGCCCCAATGTCAAGGTCAAATTACTTTGAAGTTTTTGGTTAAGTTTTTGGTTAAGTTTTTTGGTTAAAGTTTTTTGTTATACTATATCTCTGCAACTGCTTTGCCATTACCTTGAAACTTCATAGGGGGTGTTTATCACATCTTTATATTTTTCATTCTACCCCCATCCCGTGCGGCCTGTGCCCAATGTCAAGGTCAAATTACTTTGAAGTTTTTGGTTAAGTTCGTTTGGTTAAAGTTTTTTTGGTTAAGTTTTTTGGTTTAAAGGTTAAAGTTGGTTAAGTTTTTGAGGTTAAAGTTTTTGGTTTTAAGTTTTTGGTTAAAAGTTGTTGTTAAAGTTTTTCGTTTATACTATTATCTCTGCAACTGCTTTGCCCATTACCTTGAAAACTTCACATGGGTGTTTATCATCATCTATATTTTCATTTCTACCCCCTCGTGCGGCCCCTGTGCCCATGTCAAGGTCAAATTACTTTGAAGTTTTTGGTTAAAGTTTTTGGTTAAAGTTTTTGGTTAATTTTTTGTTAATTTTTTGGTTAAAGTTTTTTGTTTAAAGTTTTCGTTATACTATATCTCTCAAATGCCTTGCCCATTACCTTGAAACTTCATATGGGTATCACATCTATATTTTCATTCTACCCCCCTCCTGTGCGGCCCCTGTGCCCAATGTCCAGGTCAAATTACTTTTCGAAGTTTTTGGTTAATTATTCTTTGGTTAAAGTTTTTGGTTAACTTTTTTGGTTAACTTTTTTGGTTAAAGTTTTTGGTTAAGTTTTATTTCTTGGTTAAAGTTTTTTCGTTATACCTATCTCTGCAACTGCTTTGCCAATTACCTTCAAACTTCACATGGGTGTTTATCATCATCTATATTTTCATTTCTACCCCCCTCCCGTGCGGCCCCTGTGCCCAATGTCAAGGTCAAATTACTTTGAAGTTTTAGGTTAAGTTGTTTGGTTAAGTTTTTTGGTTAAGTTTTTTGATTAAAGTTTTTCCCCTCCCCTGTGCCCAATGTCAAGGTCAAATTACTTTGAAGTTTTTGGTTAAGTTTTTTTGGTTAAGTTTTTGGTTAAAGTTTTTCGTTATACTATATCTCTGCAACTGCTTTTCCCATTACCTTGAAACTTCACATGGGTGTTTATCATCACTATATTTTCATTCTACCCCCCTCCCGTGCGCCTGTGCCCAATGTCAAGGTCAAATTACTTTGAAGTTTTTGGTTAATGTTTTTGTCGCGCCCGCTTGCGGAAAGCGTGATATAGTCGGCACTTTGGCGTACGTACGTGTGTCCGGTTAAACTTTTTGGTTAAGTTTTTTGGTTAAGTATTTTGGTTAAAGTTTTTCGTTATACTATATCTCTTTTTTTAGTGTCCATGCCTCGCCACAAGGCGCGACATGCAGGCCGCGGCCATCTAGTTATTGTAAATATTCAGTTCTGATTTTGGGATTTTCCCCCCATTTGTACATGTACTTGAACATGTACATGTACGTGTACAGGTAATATATGGGATTTAGTACTAAACCCATTGACCCGGCCTTAAATGACCTTAGCTGTTGATAGGCCGTTAAACCCCAACAAACAAACAAAACAAAACTGTTTCCTTGCATGACCCCAATAGACACAATGTCACAGGCATCGTGCAATCGTAACACTTGAAGTTCTGGTAAATTTCTTACAAATTCTGTTTCCTTTGACGGAACTTCTTGATATTTCACCTATGTATTCCTCTGATGATCCTCTATCATGCTGTAACAATCCGTCAGTCTCCAGGCACCAATAGCCCCAAGGTCAGACACCGCTTCCGTGGTGGAATTCTTGTGGTTACTTACTGGGATTCACACATGGTGCCAAGTGGTCCTGTGTAACGGTGTCGGGCACCTTTCATGAAACATCTTGATATTTCGCGTATGCATTAACCCTTTCACCCCTAAGTAATTGGAATGGATTTTGATATGTTAATTTTGCAACCAATCCAACCACCACAAAATGACTTTCACACTAGTCCATTTATGAAAAGGTGGTGTTTTTGTTGTCAAAAATTACTTGCAGAAAGTGCAGATCCTGATGAGACGGCTCGTCACGAGCCGGCTCATCTGGATCTACACGTTTCGCCAATACCACTATACAGACCTGTGGTGTTGAAAGGGTTCATCTGAGTCCTATCGTGATGTGACAAATCGACGATTCCCATAGTTCATGCCTGTATTTCAAGGTCCAACCTTGCTTAGTTATTATTCTTCAATATTTAGTGAGTACCGGTTAGTTTATAAATATGGTGTCGTGTCTGTTTCAGTCCGGTGCCACAGTGATGGTGTACAGAGAAACAGTCGTCTAGTGGCAGATGTCCATACACAGCAATACAACAGTGTCAGAAAGACAGATGCATGGTTTTCATTCGGCTCCAAATTTGAGGGTCAAAATGTCCGATGACAGTTAAATTGGAAGTACGAACATTTCAAGAGTTAACCCTTTCAAAGCTAAATTAAATTTTGTCGTCTGCTTGGCAGTAGATGAGAGATTCTCATCTACTGCCAAAACTTGTGTTTTTTTGTTAAGAAATAAGCTGAAAATGTCAAATAGCAGATAATATTTTCCCCCACCTAATTCGGGTTAAAAATTGATTACAAGGTTAAATTGCCTCCAAAAGGTCACTAGTGAAAACCGTGAGATGGTGTACGTACCAAGAGACGAATGTCTAGAAGTAGCCGATTGTCATGCGGCAGACGTCAAAATGCAGCACTACAACATCGACAGAAGACACTCCCCGTCCATAGAGAATACAGCGAAAACGTGATACATGTGTGTGTGTGTGTGTGTGATGATTAAGGTCCTATATTTAAACCACTGAAGGCGGGAAATGAATATTGTCGTCTGCCGTTGTTTTGTTTTTCAGATAATTATTTGTAAGCAAATTCGAACCATATCCAATATCAAATGTTCTCATGTGCTGGTCAAACATGATTTGTGACATGTTGAAAATAAATAAAATGGCAGATGACAAAATTTTAATCCAGAATTGAACCGGTAATCATGGTTACAAAATGCTGGAATTCTCTTTCTGATATAACCTGCCAATAAGATCAACAAACTATATTAACTTTACAAATGCTGGATTAAAAGTTTGTCGTCTGCTGCTTATTTTCAACATTTCTCGGCAAAAACATATTTTGACAGTACATAAACCATTGAATACGATTCTCATGTGCTGCAAAAATATACAATCACAAATATGGAAATCAGCAGACAACAGTTATTTTCCCGCCTTTTTTAGGTTAAATGTTGGTGCTTGCACACTGTGGCATCCTGCAATGCATAGCTATGTTCGAATGTACATTAACACTTAGATCGCTATTCACAACAATTGTCATCTGCTGTTGCTTTTATATCTTGCCTTATTTCTCAATAAAAACATGGTTTGACAGCACTTCAGAATCATTTCCAATGGAAATGATTCTGAAGTGCTGTATTGGAAATGATTCTGAAGTGCTGTCAAAGCATATTGTAAATTATTCTAAAGTGCTGTCAAAGCATGGTTTTGATGATAAAAATGGAAAATAAAAAATAAACAGCAGACGACAAAAAAAATAAGATAGCGGTCTAAGCGTTAATATTGTATGATGAGAATTTTTGTACTTTTGTTAAAATTCGGTATGCTATACCTGAAAAAAATAATGCTTACAATTATTATGGTACTTACAGCTGCTATCGATATATACATTCCATATCATTGGGCCCCGACTTGCTTACATCATCCATTCGATGAGAATACTATCACATGGACCGATTATCATTTCCATGTAATGTTACCCCCACTCATTTATGGCTGTGACTGGAGAATTGTAGCGGAACAAACATAACAAAGTGAACTAATCTAGCTATTAAAGTGCACTTAGAGGGTATAATTTTTAATTTTCACTGAAATGTATTATTTCTTTTAAAACAAACACTGGTTTATATTTTTTATGATTAAAGTTATATATCATTCATATAGCACATTTATTACCACTTGATTAAACATATGTACTTAAATAATTAGTTAAATAAATAATTTATTAAACAAAAATGTTAATTTAAATCAATGCACTTAGCGATCTTGGTGAAATTAGCTTTAGCTGTGTATGGCTATCAGTGTAGACCCAGACCAGCCTGCACATCTGTCCAGCCACTGAAACACCATTGATGCTGCTATGGACGGGTTTATAGTCCAGTGGTGGAGCACTGGACTTCAAATCCGGGGTTAGTGGGTTCAGTCCCCGCCCTAGGTAGGACAAAATGTTTTCACAACATTTCCATCCCACTGGTGTTTCTGATGAGACTTCAAACAGAGTCCCCGTCTCTATATGTTGCTGTGACGTTAAACTCTTTCACAGTTTTTCTACAAATATCAGTAGCCTATTTCACCAACATTGCAAAGTATACTTTTCTAGCAAAGTTTACTTTGAGGGAGAAATTTTCAATTTAAGGATAAATTTATTTATTTTTATTATACTGAATTTATTACATTATCACAGCCAAATTGGCTGTGATAATGTAATAAATTCAGTATAATAATTCTGCATACTTGTAATCATCAAATATATGCAGTCGTTAGTTCTGTATGAAATAATGCAATTCCGGAAAAATAAATGATTACTCCCTCAAAGTATACTTTGCTAGAAAAGTATACTTTGCAATGTTGGTGAAATCGGCTACAGATCAAGAGCTGCATTAGCCACACAACCCATAAGCCCCTTTTTCTCCTGTTCCAGCCACATTTGCAGCTGTGACTGGAGAAATGGGGCCTATCGGATTTGTGACCAGTGTAGCTCCGGGTCAAATGTCACACTCCTGTAGCCTCGTAACAATATATATTTCTTGTTAGAAACATGACGGGTGTTTCATTGATGGAACGGCGAACAGTGTAGATCCTGATAAGACTGCGGATGCACAGGCTGACCTGGATCTACGCTGGTAGCGAAACACATAAGCCCCATTTCTCCAGTCCCAGCTTCATTTATGTTATTATTCATGTCAACCTGGATACCACAAGATATTACATATATTCAACCAATGTAATGGTCACCATTAATATATATGTTGTCACAAGTATGTATCACTATATTATGTCGCCATTTTGCTTAGTGGGACAGTTGATAATCAGGGACTATCATTACTTGCCACTAACACAATACAATGTAGTATAATACAACCTATCCAAGGTGCATGATCATGTGGTTACAACAACAACAACGTCGTCCACTCCAAAGTAAGTGTTATTTGATATTTTCCTTAATATGCAACGGATTTTGATGAAATATGACGCAGAAAACACGTCTTCATATGCTGCATTTGGTGGTCTAGGGAGTTTGGCACAGACTTATGTCGTTTTTGCAAAGAATCGATTTCCGTGTCAGAGACACGGAAATCGATTCTTCACAAAAACGACAGAAGTTTGGGCGAAAATAAAGAGACCACCAAATGCAGCTTAACAAGACGTATTTGATGCGCCATATTACATCAAAATCCGTTACGTAATAAGGACACTATAAAAGAATACGTACTTTGAATCGGTACTTGTTGTTAGTACCACGTGATCATACACCTTGCTATCTAAACCGGCTACTATGAAAAAAAATTAATTGTGGCTGTGGCTGGAGAAATCGAGCTTATGGGATTTGCAACCAGTGTAGCTCCTGATCAAATAGCACACTCCTGTAGCCTGATATATCTATAGTGCTTGTTAGAAGCATGACAGGTGTTTCATTGATGGAATAGCAAACAGTGCAGATCCTGATCAGACTGTGCGGATGCACAGTCTGATCTGTATCTACACTTGTTGCAAAACCGATAAGCTCCATTTCTCCAGTCACAGCACAATTATGCTTAATCTTATTAGTTTTCACCACCATTTTTTTCTCTGATGATACTGTCTGTTCATGATTACAAAACACACACATACGTCTTTGAGTCGCGTATGCCTGAAATACAGTGAAACCTCTCTAAACTGGACACCCTGGATAATTCCACAATCCGGCTCATCTGTAGCTGCACTGTAAACATTGAGAAAGAGGTCGATAATGTTGAAGGGTTCAGTTTCTATAGCCTAGCAGTGAATGGCGTAGACCCTGTACAATAGCAGACAGAATTTTCTGGATTATGCTAATCAAAAAGAAATAAAATAACTTAACACAAGATTGCTTACACAATAATGAATTACTTCTACCCCCTGCAGGTAGAGATAGATCACTGTCAAGTTTTGTACAATAATAGCAAGTTCGCAGTAACACAATATGCAGGAAAGCCATAATAAACTATGGTGATGATATTCATCTGGGCCCGGTTGCTCAAAGCTTCTGTTTGCTTAACAGACTGTTAAATCCTTAGCTTTGCTAAGGATTTAACAGTCTGTTAAGCTAACGGAAGCTTTGAGAAACCGGGCCCACATAACAAGTGACTTTGGTGTGGTATGGACCTGGGAGGGGGGGGGGGGCCAAGTGACTTTGGTGTGGTGTGGTATGGACCTGGCACCCGGTCAGGTTATTCTAATTTCAGGGCTGAATGATAGGCTGTTATACACCATTAAACAAAAACCCATGGCAGGTTATTCTAATTTCATGGCTGAATTTTTCTTTTTTCAATGGTAATATTCCGTTCTGATTTTGGGATAGTACCCCCAATGCAGCAGGTTAAATGCAGGATCGAACTCTTTGGCCCGGCCTTAAATGACATTATCTGTTGATAGGCCGTTAAACACCAATAAATCAAAGCAGTGTAAAGTGCAGATCCGGATGAGACGGCTCGTCACATCTTTTTATTTCGATTTCTCTCAGTGAAAGCCAATGGAGACAATTCTCATGTGCTGCTAAAACAGAGTTTTTTAACAACAACAAATAAGTTAAATATGAGAAACAGCAGATGATAATATTCACTTCCAGCCTTTTAGTGGTTAAAGTTAATGTAAATGGAATGCACGTGAACATATAGCAGTATCTGGCCATGTTAATTTACCAGTGAAATTGATCTTGATCTACATTGGTGTCATATGAGAGAGGTGTAAGGTGACACACTCTGTTTTGATCAGGATTTATCATTCCCGTCATGTATGTGTGTTTTAGAAAATCACTCGGATATCCCACATTTAACACCTTAGCTTGTTAAATTAGTCAATCAATTCATACATCATCGTTGTTTCGATAAAGTGTAGATAGTTCACTCGTTACATTATGCTGTTGCAAAATTCAAATATTTTTCTTGTTTTCGGATCATGTGGTTTCCGAGAAGTGTAATCTAATTTTAGTAGAATTACCTTGAATAACTTTCAAACGGTTCAGCAGATTTTTCTCAAATATAGCGCAGAAATATTTACCATTTATTGTGCTGCTTGTCATTGATCACATTGCTTTGACAAAGAATCAAGTACAGCCAATGCCCGACCAATTCTCCAGTATGTGCACCATCAAAATAATTGGTTCTCAATTCTTCGTAAACGTCTGATACTGGAGAGTTGAATACACATTATAAAAGTAGAAAGAGTGGTACTAATCCTATTACTTATAATAGTGGGAGTGGGGCTTAGGGAGTGGGGCTTAGGGAGTGGGGCTAAGTGACTGGTGTGGTGAGGACCAGATCAGGTTATTCTAAGTTTAGGATTGAATATATATTTCAATGTGAATATTCAGCTCATATTTTGGAATTTTCTCCCCATCTGTACATGTGAAATAGGGGCCGTTAACTCTTTGCCTGCTGGGAAATTTGTGGGCTATAAATAGTTCAAAAATATCAGACGACAATTGATTATATTTTTTATTTCGTCTGGTAAATATCATGAATATGTCTTGGAATTTCATTAGAATTGAGTCCGGAGGACGCAATTCTAATGAAATTCCAAGACATATTTACAGAGTGAAATAAGAAACATACTCATAATTTGTTGGATGTTATTTTCACCGCTAGCATGCAAAGAGTTAAACACCATTAAGAAAAGTAACACGATTAAATAAATAATTAAACATCATTAAATTATCAAATAAATGTTAGGTTTTTGAAAATATCTTCCAATTTGATCATAAAGATGTAAATTATCGTCTTTGTGTGCCATATATCATAAAACCTGTCGATTCCTGAGGTTTTAAAGAATATCTAATGTGAAAATGACGTCAAAGATTACGTTGTTCGAAGCCATGTGATCCCATACTGTATATGAATGTATGTCGGGAGCCCTAATTTACCCGTAAACCATCTTCGTCTAAATAAGGGTTCACAAATATGGTCACCGCTTTGGAATTAACTCCCTTATCAAATTACCAATTTTCACTGATAACGATAACAAATAGACTTCCTGTATAAAATGACTTTGAATTGAAAGTTGACAAAATTTTCATAGCACTTGCGGAAATCAAATTGCGCATGTGCTCTGAAATTTCTGTCAACTTTTGAAGTCATTTATGGAAACTATGGTTGATTTTCCAAAATTATCGGCGGGTTGATTTTCCAAAATTATCGGCGGGTTGATTTTCCAAAATTATCGGCGACAGTAATGCGATATGGTGGGCAATTTCATTCACTCTGAGAATGTATGAGATAATATTTTGCAATTTTAATACATGTAGATGGATATTGTGAATTATAGTTATAGAAGGTCACATTCCACAAATGAAGGCAATTCCATGGTGCTGTAGTGACTTGTTGTCATAGTAACTTGTAACCATGTCGTCATAGATACTCATGTATATTGTATAGTCGCGATGTAGCCAGATGTAAATATTTACATATATGTTCATGTTTCTGTAATCTATGCATGTAGGAAGTGTTAAGTTTCGGAGACGCGATGCAACTAGAATGTACATGTAAACGACACAATACGAGTGTGACTCTTAAATTATGGTCTTGTTGTATTGCTGTATGTTACTGAATATTGGTGTAGAAAGGTAATCATATTTTCTGTACATGACCTTGCAAATTGACAAAAAAGATTCAGAGCTCATGCGGAATTAATTCCGCATGAGCTCTGAATTTGCAAGGTCACGTACAGAAAATATGATTACCGTGTTTGTTCGTCAATTTGGCCGAGATTTATAACAAATATTACATTTTCTCAGAATCGGTGTCAGCAAAAACCACTTCCCTCATCCGGCTAACTTGGATCAACACTGTTTGCCAACATCACAAAAGAAGTCTGTATTGTTGAAAGGGTTCACTTGAATTACACCATGTACATCACATGCAAATTTAATATGAATAAAATATGTTTATACTAACAATAATTATTATAAACGTGTATTTTACACATGTATATGCTTTTGCCTCCATACAATTTACATATACAATAAGGTTGGTGGTTGTATTATTTTTGAATACATGGTATACATGCTATAAAGGTTGTTATTTTACTTTTAAGCTAACGTTGTGTATATATCAGCTTGAAAATATTTATATGTATATATTTAGCACTGCGGCAGTTTGTTCGTTGCATTTGAGCCGATAATTTATCACAGTTAATGCTTCAAAGTCGGAAAATGAATCTTGTCGTCTTCGTTTTCCCATTTTTGTCATATTTCTATTTTTGCCAGTCCATGAGTGTCATGATTTGAGACACGCCATGTGATTTTGTACCTTCAGACATCTGCGTAATTTCATGAAATAATTTTTCGAAATTTACAACAATGGCTTCAAAAGTTTACAAACTTATACAAAATGTACAATAATTTTCATAAATAAAGTCAAAAGTTGACAAAACTTACAGAGTATGTGCAGAATATGTACTCTGTAAGTTTTGTCAACTTTTGACTTTATTTATGAAAATTGTCAAATCATTATTATGTTGGGGAAAAAAACAGCGGAAGAAAATTAGAAAAATCAGACGACACAATTTTCCCGCTTCTAAAATATTAGCGTATATTTTGCTTCATATCTGTATCACCATAGCAACTGTCACATAACCATTTTCTTGTTTGTTGGGCAGCTTTCAGCCAGTAATATGTGACTTATTGCCAAATAGATTTATAAATATTCATTATTATTCACAATTATGTATTAGACATGTAGTCTAGATAGGATATTTAAATTTTACTTCCGTTTTGTAAAACTTTTCTAAATGATCAGAATTTGAGCAATAAATACACGACAGTTTGTGTATTCCAATACGTTTACAAACTTGTGACATTGGGAAATAATTTTCCCAGAAACCAAATAACACGACTCATTATACTACCTCATGTATTTGTACGAATCGTGGACACGGTGATCGCGATTACTCGTGCGGTCCTAGCAAACCTTGGAACATGTCCATTCTTGAAAGTTGCATATTTCTTCATAAATTTCACAGATTTTCTTAAAAATTGTACCGATTTTAAAACCCTGGGTACATTACAGATGCATTTGACATCACTTTCTATTACTTTGTATTTCCTGTTTTGTGGCACTTTTATATATGCATCCAATTTTGAGCGCTCTTATCGTCACGATGGGAATTATTGGTTTAAAGGGTGTCCGGTTTAGAGAGGTTTCACTGTACTAACTTTGACATCACTTTCTATTACTTTGTATTTCCTGTTTTGTGGCACTTTTATATATGCATCCAATTTTGAGCGCTCTTATCGTCACGATGGGAATTATTGGTTTAAAGGGTGTCCGGTTTAGAGAGGTTTCACTGTACTAACTTTGTCAACTATCAGTGTGTTTTCACAGCGAAAGTTATTTATCTTTCAATGCTTAGCGCTTAAAATGTTGTCGTCTGCTGCTCTTATTTTACAGACCGTTTTTCATTTTTAACTTATTTCAAAACACATTTAAATGTGTTTTGAAATAAGTTAAAAATGAAAAACGGTATCTAGATGTCAAAATTTATTTCCAATGGGTGGCAGGTGAGAGCATGCGATGGGTAATTTAACGATCGGGATTCATCCTTACCTAAATCCCGACTGGAGACCTGGTTTGGCACTCATGTACGTCTTTGGCTTTCTTGTATTTGAGAGTTGAATCTGGCTATACCCCTTATATGAATAATACAATCATTCATAATCCTATTACTTTTAGGGGAAGGGGCCAAGTGACTGGTGTTGTGAGGACCTGGCACCAGGTCGGGTTATTCTAATTTCAAGGCTGAATATGTCTTCTTCTTTTTTCAGTAAATATTAAGTTCTGATTTTGCGATTTACCATAATGTTTTTGTTGAGAAATAACGCAATTTTGTAAAAAATAAACAACACATCAGCAGACGACAATATCTGTTTCCCATAGTCAAAGGAGTCCTATGAACTTGTACAAGTTGGTTATGTGATTGTAAAATATTCCCAAGAAAGTGCACACATTGCTTGCTTAACCTCAATTTTTAATTGCTTGGTTTCGCAGAATTGCCGATTTTTAAAAATATGTTGTCATGGTTACAGAATTTATGTTTGATACTGAATTTATGAACATACAGACCGGATTTATTGCAGTCTGTATGACATTGCTGATAAACGGAGGAAAACCTCCATTCAATCAACAGTAGCCCGTTTCACTAAACTTTGTACGACTAAAATGTTTGTAAGTGCAAACTTACGATGGGATGTAAATTTCACTTTAACAAGTTTAACATATTTGCAGCATTTGCTCAATAAATGTAAATCCATCAATTGAAATTTACTGACGATCCTAAATTTGCACTTACGAACATTTTAGTCGTACGAAGTTTAGTGAAACGGGTCCCAGATGCATTCCCGTCTTTATTATGTGGCTGTGACTGGAGAAATGGGGCTTGTGGGTTTTGTCATCCTGATAATGATCTATGTTGTTTGTTAGAAGCATGATGGATGTTTCACTGACTGAATAGCGAATAGTGTAGATCCTGATCAGACTGCGGATGCACAGGCTAATCTGGATCTACACTGGTCGCAAATGAGGGTGGCAGGTGGGAGCATGCGATGGGTAATTTAACGATCGGGGTTCTTCCTTACCGGAATTCCGACGGGAGATCTGGTTTGGCCCTCGCATACATCTTTGGCATTTTGTATCTGACAGTTGAATCTGGTTATAACCCTTATGTGAGTATTACAATCATTCGTAATCCTATTGTAGGGGAAGGGGCCAAATGACTTTGATGTGGTATGGACCAGGTCAGGTTATTCTAATTTCAGGGCTGAATATATTTGTTCTCGATGTAAATAGTCTGTTCTGATGTTAGGACCCCCACCCGCCCCCCACCCAATGCAGCTTAAATGCGGTTAAAATTGCCCGTCTTTTACATGACCTTAGCTGTTTAAAGGCCGTTAAACACCAATAAACAAACACTGGTCGCAAAACGCATAAGCCCGATTCCTCCAGTCACAGCCACATATTAACCTTGATGTTGAATGAACGTAAAACCCTAATCTATCAATCCATCAATGTTATATTTTACATCAGCTTAAACCATAGCCGTCATGTAATAATATTTGTATTCACTGCTGCCATGGTGTGGAAATATACTGAACCAGTCTATTCCGTGTAACTCATGTACCGAAAATGATTTTGTTCACAGTCGGTCTTGCTGTTGAACGGATGTTAAACCCTAAACAATCATTACAATCACAGCCGTCATGTCAGCCCATCATGTAAGTGTTAACCCTTATAATGCAGAGTAAACACCATGGGGTCGTTTCATTAAACTTTGTACAATGAAATGTTCGTAAGTGCAAACTTATGATAGTCTGTAAATATCACATTAACAACGTTTTCTTGTAAACGATTATTGGATTTACATTTATTGAGCATAGGCTACAATCCATCAGTTGAAATTTCCAGACAATCCTAAATTTGCACTTACGACCATTTTAGTTGTACGAAGTTTAATGAAACGGCCCCCAGTATTGTTGTGTGCTGTTTATTCTTATATGCGAAAACATTTCTACAAAAATATGAAAAAACACAGCAGACGAATATTTGTTCTGCATTCTAAAGGTTAATAATTGTACCATGTATTAAATGTAAATGCTTGGATTTAACAACGGCATTGGCTAGATGACCTTGCATGTCGTCTTTTACCATGTAATTATGTACAGATTCTATAAATAGTAATAAGTAATGAAAGTAATAGTGAATGGTGACTGTAAATGGAGAAGGCTGTGAAAATATTTATGACAATTTGATAAAATTGATACAATTTCTTAAAACTTCGTTGAAAATAGATTTGAAATAAAATATTTTTACAGACTTATAAATGGTTCCTAAATAATATTTGATCTATTAAAACCATGTATCATAATAACCCTAAAGATTTGGAAACCATTTGTTTTGGGAAGGGGTTTCCCAAAACAAATTGTGTCCAAATACATTGTTATTGTGATAAACAAGGACAACCATACTAACCATACATATTTGGACGTTCTTTGCTGTAAGAAACCATAGACACTGCGCATTTCCCAGAACAAATTGTGTCTGAATATTTAGGGTTATATCGTTACACTGTTTCTTATCCACTTCGGGCTGAATATTTATTTTCAGTTGCTCTGTAAAGTATGTACTTGCGGCATTTTTATCAGTAACTATAGTTACGTAGCTGTGTCAATATGTTGCTATGTATGATCCATGGTTGTATTATCCAGAAATAAACAAGACTGTGAACAATCATTTCTCTATGTGTTGTGTTTTATTTAATGTTGTTTAATGGCATGTCAATAGCCAAGGATTTATTTTAATGAACGCGGCCTGAAATGACCTTAGCTATTGCAGACATTTCAGGCCGTGTTAGCGGTGTCAAATCCCATATTTCACCTGTAGGGTTTGGGGGGTCCCAAAATCAGAACTGATTGATTACAGAAAAAAAAATATTCAGCCTTGGAGAAAACTGGAAAGGTAGAATAACCTGATCTGGGGCTGTTTCACTAAACTTTGTACCACTAAAATGTTTGTAAGTGCAAACCTATGATCGTCTGTAAATTTCACATTAACAATGTTTTCTTGTAAACAATTATTGGATTTACATTTATTGAGCATCATATGCTCAATAAATGTAAATCCATCAATTGAAATGTCCAGACGATCCTAAATTTGAACTACGAACTTGGTGTGGTATGGACCTGGCACCAAGTCAGGTTATTCTCAGTTCAGGGCTGAATATATTTTTATGCCCCACCTCGATAGTGGAGGAGGCATTTAGTGTTAATCTTGTCCGTCCATCCATCCCTCCCTCCGTTACCAACCTTGTGACTTGTAAAACTTTTAAACCGTACAAGCTACAGCCTTGAAACTTGGTATGTAGTTTACTTATGATGAGTAGATGCGCAAAGTTTATTTTGATTTTCGATTCGATCCTGGAGTCATAGATTTATCTCCCACTTTTCGACTTAGAATTTTCCAATTTTGGATTGCAAGTCGTAAAACTTTTAAACGCTAATAGCTACACATCGGATACTTGGTATGTAGCTTCCTTATGATGAGTAGATGTGCAAAGTTTATTTCGAATTTTGATTTGACCCCTGGGTTATGGATTATCTCCCCTTTTTAGCTCACCTGAGCGAAGCTCGTGAGCTATTGTTACCGCAATGTGTCCGTCGTCCGTGAACATTTTCAAACTTCTCCTCGGTAACCATTGGGCCTATAGTCACCAAACTTCATGGTCATGGTCCTTAGGTAGGGGGATTACAAAATTGTTAAAATGACGTCATTACGTAATCCAAGATGGCCGCCGTCTAAAAATAGCACAAATTCTTAAAAAATCTTCTTCTCAAGAACCGCCAACTGGATTTCGACAAAACTTGGTAGGAATGATTGATGTACAATGCTCTTTCAAAGTTGTTAAAATGGTGACCCCGGGGTCAAAAATGGGCGTGACCCGTGGGGTCAAATTTTATTTTTGACCGAATATGATCATGTCATATATCAAATCGAAGGTATCAACGAGGCGATCACTCTGGTACATTTTGTGTCGAAATCGGATTGTTATGTCATCCAAGATGGCCGCCAAAATGTCAAAATGTCTTTCTTTTATTAGAGATTTCAAAATTCTTCTTCAAATGAACCGCTTGGCCCATGGTAGCCAAACTTAAAAGTTATGGTCCATGGGTGAAGCCTTTTCAGATTTGTTAAAATGGAGGTCATCGCTAATCCAAGATGGCCGCCGTCTAAAAATAGCACAAATTCTTAAAAAATCTTCTTCTCGTGAACCGCTGACCGGATTTCGACGAAACTTGGTAGGAATGATCGATGTACAATGTTCTTTCAAAGTTAAAATGGTGACCCCGGGGTCAAAAATGGGCGTGGCCCGTGGGCTCAAATTGGGGTCAAATTTTATTTTTGACCAAATATGGTCATGTCTATATTAAATCGAAGATATCAAAGAGGCCATCGCTCTGGTACATTTTTTGTCGAAATTGGATGGTCATGTCATCCAAGATGGCCGCCTTTTTCTTCACACAAACCGCTTGGCCCATGGTGGCCAAACTTCACAGTTATGGTCCATGGGTGAAGCCTTTTCAGATTTGTTTAAACGGAGGTCGTCGCTAATCCAAGATGGCCGCCGTCTAAAAATAGCACAAATTCTTAAAAAATCTTCTCGTGAACCACCAGCCGGATTTCGACGGAACTTGGTAGGAATGATCGATGTAGAATGCTCTTTCAAAGGTGTTAAAATGGTGACCACGAGGTCAAAAATGGGCGTGGCCCGTGGGGTCAATTTTTTGTCGGAATCGGATGATTATGTCATCCATGATGGCCGCCAAACGGTCCATTTATTCGAGATTTTGAACGTCTTTTTCTCAGGAACCACATGACCGATGCTGGCCAAACTTCATAGTAAGTTAAGATCCTTGGGTGAAGCATTTTCAGATTTAGTAAAATGAGAGTCATCGCTTAATCCAAGATGACCGCCATCTAAAAATAGCACAATATTTTAAAACACATATGAACTCGATGTCACATTCTCCTCTGGTGTTCATGGAGTCAGGTGAGCGAATTAGGGCCATCATGGCCCTCTTGTTTACTTAGAATTTGGCAATTTCGCCTTGTAACTCATAAAACTTTTAAACCGTAATAGCAACCTACCGGTAACTGAAACTTGGTATGTTGCTTCCTTATGATGAGTAGAAGTGCAAAGTTCATTTCGATTGTTGATTCGACACCCATGTCATGGATTATCTCCCATTTTTTACTTGAAGCGATATGTGGGACATCATTGTTCTATGAACACATTTTACAGTTTCTCGCTGTAAATAGTCCGTTCTGATTCCCCCCCCCACCCCCCAATGCAGCAGGTTAAAACGGGACCAAATCCGTTTGTCCGGCCTTACATGACCTTAGCTGTTGATAGGCCGTTAAACACTAATAAACAAACAAACATACAAACACTCACAACATTTTAGTCGTACGAAGTTTATTGAAACGGGCCCCTGGAGAATTAATGATTCGGAGGTATAATAGTCAGTTATCGTTCAGGACCTAATAGGTGGCGTCACTCGTCACGGTCCCAGCTGTTGAGTTATTTTCATGTCAACATATTCGCCTTGGTTCATAATCATACCAGTGGAAATATTAGCGTCTGAATTAAACTTAGTTCTTTATCAATTCTTTTTTACGAACAAGGACTATGAGCTGCCGTTTACTTTTTGAGAATCGGTCCAATAGTTATTGAGGAAATCGAAAAATCGGCGGCTAAATATTCGGGTCGAAAAAAAAATGTTCATCCGATTTTAATAAAATATATAATTCTGGAAGTCGGACTTCGTCACTTTCACGCCCCTGCACCACATAATCGCCTCATTTTCGTGAAGAGCGCAAGAGGAAAATTACATGTTTTACTATATAATTTAATCATTTTTGAACACTTCAAACAACTAAATTCCAATCGCTAAATCAAATTTAAATGCAGATTTATAATGTTAAATTGTTAAATGGTCATCATTAAAAAATATTCTGATCACCCATTTAGTATTTTCGTAGTTCTAAATATGAAATATTCTGGCATAAAATGATGATTTCAGTTGGGCCACGTGACTTCCAGAATTATGTTTACACGTTTACGTCCAAAATGCTCTTCAAAAATTCTATTTACACTCACTCAGAGACATACATATAACCCTAAATCCTTGACTCAACTACTGTCTGTTTCACGAAAGCTGCCCAAATTTTACGGACATAGAAACAATTCAAAAACAATATTTTTTTCGATAGTATTAAATTAAAGGAAAATTTAAGAATGAGCCTTCTTTTTATTTCGTGAAATTTGGTCAAATATTGATTTTATTGCGAAAACAAAATTTCCCCATGTTAAATCCCCATAGACATCTTCACGGAGTGTATTTTTTAGAATTTCAGAAATACTGGACCGATTTTTAATTTAATTTAATATTATCGAAAACAATATTGATTTTGAATTGTTTATATGGCCGCAACATTTGGGCAGCTTTCGTGAAACAGACGGATTGCTTCAATATTTGGACACTTGATATATGTGAGGATTTGGAACACACTCATGCCGCCATTAAAGGTACATGCCCACTCATTAGGCACAACATGTTATTTATAGGTATCAGGCTATTTTCATATGCAAAATGAGGCATGGTATTTTTAAATTATTTATACTAATTAAATGTGTCACCTGAAAAAATAATATTTTCGACAGAGTACAAGTATGATAATAAATACAGAGTATAAATAGTAATGTCTATTAACATTTTAAGGAAACACGGTTATCGCCCCTGATACGAGTGTGGATAGTTACTCTTATATAAAATATATAATAATGCCTCCAACCAATACATATGGTGAATGTTTACTTTCCCAGAAAATGTCTCAGAAAATGTCTCAGATGATGCATACTGAGTGGGCATGTCCCTTTAACTTAACATGACTTTGACATTTTTTAACTTCACATTTTTTTGCTGAAACACTCAGCCATTTTCTTTTGCGTCAAAAGTTTGATATAACTTTAGTATTAAATGACAGATTGCGTCAATAGTTGGAAACTTGATACATGTGAGCATTTTGAACACATGCATGCCCTCATTAACATGACACTGACATTTTTTACCTTCGCATTTTTGCGGAAACATTTAGCCATTTGTTGGCGTCAAAAAGTTTGTACAATTGTCTTCATAATCGCATAACGTTAAAGGTGCATGCCCACTCAGTAGGCACAAACTGTTCTTTATATCAGAGACATCATCAGAGACATTTCCTGGCAAAATAAACAATCATTCATCATTATCCCACGTATTAATTGGCAGTATTATACATTTTATATCAGAGGCAAATTTCCACACTGATATCAGGGGCGATAACCATGTTTCATTAAAATACTAACGGACGTTAACATTTATTCTCTGTATTTATTTTATGATGTGCAATGGTCATACTTTATAATCTGTCAACAATATTATTTTTTTAGGTGACGCATTTAATTAGTATAAATAATTAAAAAATACCATACCTCCTTTGCATATGAAAATAGCCTGATACCACCGCGCGTCACTATCAGTAATATAAATATTATTAAATTATTATATCTGAATAACGGGCACACGTAATTCTTAGAACTGGTGGAATAGCGACACAATTAAACACTTATATAATTCCCATAAAGAACAGTTTGTGCCTACTGAGTGGGCATGCACCTTTAATATTACTTGATGGATTGCTTCAATAGTTGGACATTTGATACATGTAAGCATTTGGAACACACGGATGCCGCCACTAACATGACCTAGCCATTTTGACCTTCACATGGTTGTGGAAACACTTAGCCATGTTTAGCTCGCCTGCACGACGTGCAGAAGAGCTTATGACATACCCCCGGCGTCGTCGGCGTCCACAAACTTAACGTTGGGGTAAATGTCTTATAACTTCTGTTTCCTTTCAAGGAACACCTTGTTATTTCATACACGCACTCCTCAGATGACCCTCTATCTTGCTGTAGCAAATCCATGACCCACCACCCAACCCTTACAAGGTCAAGGTAAAAAAACTTAGCACATCTGTTTCCTTTCATGGAACGCCTTCATATTTCATACATGCATTCATCTGATGATACTCTATCGTGCAATAGCAAATCCATGACCCCCCACCCCTTTCCCCAAGGTCAAGGTCAAACACTTAGCACATTCATAAACTTAACGTTGGGGTCAATGTCTTATAACATGTGTAACCTTTCATGGAACGCCTTGATGTTTCAGACATGCATTCATCTGATGATACTCTATCGTGATATAGCAAATCCATGACCCACCGCCCACCCCTTAGGGCCCTTACCCCATGGTCAAGGTCACAAACTTAGCACATTCATAACCTTAACGTTGGAATAAATGTCTTTTTTTATAACTTCTGTTTCTTTACAGGGAACGCCTTGATATTTCATACATGCATTCATCTGATGATCCTCTATTGTGCTGCAGCAATTCCATGACCCACCCCCACCCCTTTCCCCAAGGTCAAGGTCACAAACTTGCCACATTCATACATGCATTCCTCATGTGAATAGCTATCATGCTGTAGAAAATCACCAACTTAGTGCTTTCATAAACTTAACGTTGGGTTAAATTCTGTTTTCAGGGAGCGCATTGATATTTCATACATGCATTCATCTTAATATGCTATATCATGCTATAGCAAATCCACGACCACCTTCTACCACTGACCCAAATGTCAAGGTCCACCGCACACCCCTTAACCCAAGGTCAAGTTATATAATATTCATGTTGTTTATACAACTGTCAACAGGCGAGCTTCGTTGTCTTCTCTTCTGACAACTCTCGTTTTTTATGTCAATACGTTTCTTCAACCTTGACCTTTTTCGTGTTTTAAGCATGTACATCTCTGGCGGCTTTTGCGATAGCGCTTCCGTGGCTGAATACTGGTTATGCCCCCCTACGCGATATCAAGGGGGCACATTGCGTTGCTCTTGAGGTACCGTCCGTCCGTACGTCCGTCCGTTTACATTTACGTCGAAAAGTTTGTAATAGTTTCACTAAACTTCGTACGACTAAAATGTTGGTAAGTGCAAATTAGGATCGTCTGGAAATTTCAATTGATGGATTTATGCTGCCTATGCTCAATAAATGTAAATCCAATAATTGTTTACAAGAACACATTGCTAATATGGAATGTACAGACTATCATAAGTTTGCACTTACGAACATTGTAATCGTACAAAGTTTAGTGAAACGGCCCCCAGTATGCCACAGGGGCATATTATCCATGTTTTACAAACATAATGTCCAGTTTATTATTATTTTAAAACCTTTTAGTATTCCAAATTGAATCGAGATCCATATATGTAAAATCATATCCGCAACGAGACGGACGGTTTGCCGTTTACATTTTGAGAATCGGTCGAATAGTTAAAAATAGAAAATTAAACCGGCTAAAATTCGAGTTTGAAAACAGTTTGTTATTTTGGCGAATAACTTTTGTTATTATTCCAAATTGAATCGAGAACCCTATTACTTATGAGCTGCCGAAAATAAAATGCACGCCCACCCTCTTTTGATATGGGGGTGGGGGACATAATCGGTGATGACTCGTCATTTTCCATCCGATTTTAAAAATACATGTACATGTAGTTATATGTGGACACATCTACCATTCAAAATCATATTCAAATATGCTATTTACACTCACATGTGGTCATATAATAAGGGGTTAGAGCGCAAAAACGGCTACAATTGTTTATTATTTTAAAACCCGTTTCCGAACAGTGCGAGTTATAACTGATTATGTTCCCAATATTATAACAATTTGGGTGGTGGCGCATTTTAGGCGCGCCTTTCATTTTCGGCAGCTCGCTTATGTTTTTTCATCAGGAAAGTAACTACAATAAAACCTAGCTACGTCACTGTACACTCATTGATACTGATCTGAAATGTCCGTTGCATGCATCATGAATCTGCAAATTTGTTTAGACTGGTCTGGTGGTACATTAGTCAAATAAATAAGATACTAACCGCTACGTACGATGTTACTTGAAGGGAGCGACCCAGTAAGCGGATTGTAGGGGCAATCCGGGAAAATACGGACAACTTTCTGGAGACGCCGATGTTTGTGTTCGTAATGCCGATGTATGTCGCAATATAATATCGGTCTCGCTATGTTGTTGTTGTGGTAGTAGAGCTCCGTCGTTTTCTTTTCGACGAACCGTCTCGAAGGACGTAGATAGGGTTTGTTAGTCTTTCTTATTTGTGTTAAGTCAATAGTCTATATAGGTATTTACAGGTATCCGTTGGAAAACTGGAATAGTGCTGGAGAGGCGACTTAGCAACGATCGCCAAGACCCTGTTGCCCTTCCATAGCGGTAAGTAGTCGAACCCGTTTATGATGGAGATGATGGATGAGAATTCTGCTCGCACGTTCCATGCTATCTAGGTCTGTTGGGCTGGTGATGCTCCATAATTAGTTCGTATTTCAAATACAGTGTTTTAGGTAGTTCAAACCCCGACATTTACATATAATTGAAGATACTTGAAAACGGTGAAATACGGACACGGACCGGGGAATCACGGATATAGTGTCGGCAAATTACGGACATAGCAAACTAAAACCTAATACCTTGAGGCTTTCTCTAACAGATTATCCCGATCCGATGTCCGAAAATTGGTAATGCACGGCTACTGGTTAGCCGTATGTTGCTAGCCGAAAAAGAATTAATTGTCTAGAACGAATGTACCTTCGTAATAAGTTAAAAAAAAAATACAACTTGTAATTATCATTAACGGCTATATACCGGAATAGGTCAACGTGGTGTTATTCCGACTGGAGTTTCCTTCATGATCACTCGACAACACTTGCAACAACAGGGGCGGATCTGGAGGGGGACTCCCCCCCCCCCCCCCCCCGATCAGCCACGGAGTTTACATAGATCACAGTTTACCACCAGTTGGAGTCTGAATTTAAATGCCGTAAAACACAGGAAAGTGCATTTCTGGGCATCTAGATTTAAAGATTTGTCCTGGGGGCATGCCACCGGACCCCCTAGCATACTCGTTTCCCTCCATGGAGCTCGAAAATAGGACACCCCCTCCCCGTTCCACAAATGCTGGATCCGCCCCTGAACAACAAGTATTCCTAATGAAAGGTACATGCCCACTCAGTAGGCACAAGCTGTTCTTTATAGGAATTAAATAATTGTATTTTTCTGTCACTATTCCATCAGTTCTAAAGATTACGAGTGCCCGTTATACAGATATTATAATTTAGTAATATTTATTTTACTGATATATAGTGACGCGCGTTGGTATTAGGCTATTTTCATATGCAAATAAAGCATATTTTTTAATTATTTATACTATTAATTAAATGCGTCACATGAACAAAATAATATTTTCGACAGATTATAAGTATGATAATTGCGCATCAAAAAATACTTTACAGAATATAAATAGTAATGTCCGTTAACATTTTAAGGAAACACGGTTATCGCCCCTGATATAAGTGTGAAAGGTTACGTCTGATATAAAATGTACAATAATGTCAATCAATACGTGGGGTAATGGTGAACGAATGTTTATTTTTGCCAGAAAATGTCGCAGATGATGTCTCTGATATAAAGAACAGTGTGTGCCTACATATATGACCCCGCCTTGAGCTGACCTAGCATATCGAGCCAGGCTGAAAAGTGTGTGTATACATGTATAGACCTTGAGCCACCAATAACCCCCCCCTCCCTCCCCCCCCCCTGTGGGATTTTTGGTGACTATGATTTTCAGATTCAGTAGCCTATTGTCTATTAATCCTGAATGTCTGCGCTCAAAAAGCCGCTGGATGAACAAATGGCGGCATTTTCCAAGATGGCCGCCATGCCATTTTGAGCCGTTTATATTATGACTGTTAATTGATATTTAGGCAAGTACAAACCCTGTAAATAGCTACGATGTTTTGCCAAATTGGTTACTGAATGGTATACAATGGACATTATACATCATTACATCATACTATACCAATAATTTCCAAAATGGCCGCCAAAATTGGCATTTTTCAACATTATTTTCAATATAACTATTATTGAGAACTATTACAAAACTGTAATGATGTTAAAATGCACTTATTTTTCATTGCATTACTTATATATACCTGTGAAAGGAACATGTAATCCATTTAAATATCATAACTCTCAAAATATTTCAAAATGGCCGCCATAAACTACATATTTACTACTGTCTGGAATTTCGAAGATGCTATAAAACACGCAATGGTCATATATTATAATACAAATTGACCTAAATATAGTTTGCTTAGCATTCACAGTCATGTTCCATGATACAATAATGTTGTTATACATTCAAAATGGCCGCCTAATATGTTTATTTTCATAAATCACAATAAAAAATCATGTTTTTCTCAGCAATTCAAATTGTATAAAAATGCACAAAAACATGTTTAAAACATTTGCTGACTGGTTGTGATGATTGAAATAATCTATTATATTGGTTGATTGATTGACACAATCAGTGACAATCACAATAGTCACCATTAGGTAGTATTAATAACATTTAAATACAGTATACATGTGAATCATGTATATGATCATCAGGCATGTGTAGTGACAATTGCAAATCAAATTAGGTTCGCATAGTAGTAGGAATTTTCACTGTCTGCACCAGTTGTCTAATTAATACTTACAGAACCATTTTTAATCTTATTAATACTCTGAAATATATGGTAATAGTACGACCCTGTTACTTGTAAGTGAACAGATTGATGATTCATGGTTGCAAATGAAATCAAGGTATTACGTAATCCGGGACATCTGTCTATTATCAGTTAATTATGTTGATTATTAGCATTTGTATCATTCAACATTGATTAGTTAACAAAACCACAGCTATGTGTATAAATAGTAACACCATTGTTATATTAAATTAAATGTACAGTATATGAAGTGAGGAGGCATATATTGTACTTCATTTAATTTGATGTTACACTCGTGCTACATTATTTGGATGTATGCAATAAAATAATTCACACTGGCCAAATAAATGATGCAGCTACTACTATTTGAAGAGAGGGCTATATTGATATCATGATGGTTAAGTTAAGATAGATGTATCTCCATAGAGTATCGACGTGTAGCAGTACAAACATGTGATAAAATGTTAGGGTCTCTTGCGTCATGTTTGATCTAACTAAATTAAGACTTGCATGGAGCATCACACTTTTATATCAATCAGATATAAAGATGTTCTGCCACAATGTAACGTTCCACCACAGTGTAGTGATGTTCCACCACATTATAAGACAGTTCCGGTACAATATAAGGATGTTCCATTACACTATACGGATGTTACATCACACTACAAGCCTTTTCCATCACAACATAAGCTTGTTCCATCACGATATGAGGGTGTTCCACCACAATATACGGATGCTCCATCACAACATAATACTGTTTAATCACACTATAGTGCAGTTCTACCACGATATAAATATGTTTATTCAAACTATAAGGCAGTGCCACCACAATTATAAAGCAGTTCCATCACAATATAAGGCAGATTAAAAACATTTTATAAGGCAGTTTCACCACATTATAAAGATGTTCCATCACAATATCAGGAACATTACTTGCACTGTAAGACAGTTTCACCACAATATAAGGATGTACCACCACACTATAATGCAATTCCAACACATTATAATACAGTTCCATCGCAATATAAGGATGTTCCGTCACACTATAAGGATGTTCCGTCGACAATATAAGGCTGTTCCATCACATATAAGGATGCTCCACCACAGAATAATTATGTTTCCTCACACTATAAGACAGTTTCACCACACTATAATACATTTTCGTCACAATATACGGCAGTGCCACCACATTATAAGGCGGTTTCACCACAAGATAATGATGTTCCACCACACTTATAAGGATGTTTCACCACATTATAATGGTGTTTCATAACAATATAAGGCACTTCCACCACACTATAAGGCAAATTAATTACAATATAAGACAGTTCCACCACTATATAATGATGTTGCATCACGATATAAGGATACATCACCACCATATAAAGATATTTTGTCACAATATAAGGCAGTTCCACCACAATATAAGACAGTGTCGTCACACTATATGGCTTTGTGCCACCACATTATAAGGGCGGCTTCACCCACATATTAATGAAATGTTACCACCACACTATAAGGACGTTCCACCCACAGTATAATGATGTTTAGTGACAATATAAGGCAAATTAATTACAATATAAGACCGTTCTACCACATTATAAGGCAGTTTCACCATAATATAGGGATGTTCAGCCACACTATAAGGCAGTTATCACGCAGTATACGGCAGTTCCATTACAATATAGAATGTTCCACCACTCTCAAAGGATGTTCCACCACGATATAATGATGCTCCATCACATTATACATATGTTTCCTCACAAAATAAGGCAGTTCCACCACAATATAAGGCAGTTTCGTCACACTATAATGCATTTTCATCACATTATACGGCAGTTTCACCACAACATAATGTGGTTCCACCACACTATAATGATGTTCCATCACAATATAAGGCAGTTGCATCACACTACATGTATAAGGATGTATCAGCACGACATAAGGATGTTCCACCAGATTATAAGGCTGCTCCGCCACCTCAATATAATAATAAGGAAGTTACAAATGATATAGACCATTATGTCCATCTCCACAATCATATCGAGCGATATATTGCTGTATACATATATATAAATTATCAATGTGGCGGCCATTTTGAAATTGCATAATTAACAAATTGATCCAACTTCATCCATTATATGTATGGTTTCATCTTATGTCGGATAGCGAAGTGAAAACAAAAAACATGGTTTTATTATTTTATCTTAAAAAATTGTTTTTTAGCTTTCAGGATTTTCTTCCTCCGTCAGGCATATTTGATGCACGATATTAACACCATTACTGAATATTGTAAAAAAAGGAGAAGAAATCTATGTACAAATGGATAACTATTATCGTATATTAACTCCTGTTGACGATAATGATCACATGCCTCGAACTATATTAATATGTGTACATTATTCCCAATCGATGCAGTCAATTAATATTTAAGAAGCTAAGAAGCGTGCGTACAGACGGACGAACATTCGACAATAGTATCTGCAGTCTGCATAGACAATACTAATAAATATGTAACTAGTTGTCTGTCCATAGCAACCGGTTTTAAGGATCTGACGTTGCATAATATTGAATACCGGTGAAATAACCCATTGTAAAATTAGTGGGTGGGGAATGGTAAAAATGTGTTGTTTTTCACTTTGTATATTTTGCAGTAGAAACAAAAAAATTGGGCGTATTTGCATTGGATATGTTTAATAGACACTCCTAGCTTACATTAACATTGATAATATGAAAAAATACCACGTTTGCATAAAGTTATTAACATGTATATTTTACCATTGAAATTGGGTGGGTGGGGTAATCAAACACGTAAAATTTGACTTCTGGATTATCAGAATTTGTGTAAGTGTACCTTATTAGATTCCATATTGTCCAACATCTCTGAAAAAGTGCAAAAATACTACTTTATGTAATTAAAATGATATAATTTGGTCAATTTTTAGTTAAAAATGTGATTTATGAAGATGGGAAAAAGTCCGAGGGTGACCTACTTCAAAATGGCGCCATATGTTCATCCAGCGGGTTACAGAGCGCAGACATACGGCATAACACTCGCAATTGAATGTAGTTTTAGGAAAAATATGTCTGCAAAAATCCCACAGGGGGGGGGGGGGGAGGGTTTCGGTATCTGGCTCACGGGCTAGTAGGCTATATATAAATATGTGTCTGCCAACGATGTTCCCGTGCATGCAGAACGGGATTCCTGTTATGTACAACAATTGGTGAGGTGTGACCAAATGTGTAATGTTGGATGGTTCCGAAAAAGAGGGGTGCGGATAGAATACAAAACCGTTATTTATCGACGTTTTACCTACAAAAACAAATACAACTAATTAAAAAAAGTAATAAAAAACACAAATTTATTGAATATTATATATTTAAAAAAAAACAACACATTTCTATCAGATGGGAGGCCCGAACTCGCAACCTTCCGGTTAATAGTGTCATTGTATGGTAAACTTGGAATCGCCCGTCCCGTGGCGATCTCTGAGCATTCATGCTTTGTTGCCCATCTATAGTGTATAAACTGGTGATTGTAGCTAGGTGTCGTATATGTCCCATCTAATGATAATACACACTGATGTGGTCTATTCACAGTGTGTGTAAACAGTCTGACACGGAACTGCGAGACACTATATCCACATACAAACGAACGTAAGGTAAGTTATGTTGTAATTATAGCTTATATAATCTCAGCTATACGGATTGCATCTGTCTTTTTTTGTTACTATCTGTATCTCTATAGCTGAGACCCGGCTAGCTTAGAACATCTCAGCTCTACGGATGTGTTTTACTATTTCATCTGTCTTTTATATTTTCTTTATTCTCACGGATACAGAAACTATAAAAGACAGATGAAACTAGAAAAACCCGGCCATTATAAAATATGGTCATTCTGTCCACGCGTTTTGCGAATAAAACAGGAATAAAAGTATACTCCATGTCAAAGTAGGTATATTTAATACATGTTTATTGTTGGTCTGTGCTAGATTTTTTTAACAGAACTGCGAAGTATTAAAGCGCTCGCTTGTCACTAAATGCCAGGACAGAATGGGCTGCTATTGTGATCATATTTTAGAATGGCCTGGTCTCAGCTATACAACTAGTGCAACTAGAACTCGGAAATTGCATAAAAATCCTAATTTGTGTGCTATATGCCTGTAAACATACATGGTATATCACCATAAATGTAAACAAAATGGAGGTGTTGAAAAGTTGTAATTGGTTCCCAATCTAGACCATACGCAAATAAGTGCACCCCTCTTTCTCTGTATATGACATGCCGGTCAATAGGCGCACCACGTTGATAATATGTGTATGGAATCATCAGCAATTATATTTACAGTTCTGCAACATTCACACATGTATATGAAGGGCAGTAATATGGGTGGCAATCATTACACCCTTATATATCCTGTATATATACATGTATTTCGTTCTTTCGAGGTGAAGTTCTTGCAAAGTTCAGTGGTTAGTCAATTCAAGTGTTGTACATTTCCAATACTGTCTTTTGAATCAGCCCGTATGCCCTTTTCTATTCATACTGCACCAACCTCTTTTTAACCGTATTATTTTTTTACCGCTGGGCTGGCGGGCGGGCGGCTGACAGAAAAAGTGCATAGTTCGTGTACACAACTCCTCCGAAACCATTCAGTCGATCGATGTGAAACTATACATACGTCTTCTACACATATTGAAGATGTGCACCTTGGTGATTTTATGCCGAAAAAATATTTTTTAACAAAAATATCACCTTTTTAACTTAGCCATTTGTTCTACATTTGTCTATACAATTCTATATACGGTACAGAGTTTGTGTACACAACTCCTCCGAAACGTTGTCGATCCGATTTGAAACTACACGTCTTACAAATGAGATGTGCACCTTGATTTGTTTTTTATGCCGTACAATATTTTTTAACATAAAAAAATACGTACTTCTTTGTTCATTTGTCTATCAATTTTATTGTACAGATGTGTACACAACTTCCTCCGACCCGTTCTGTCGATCGATTTGAAACTAATACACACGTTTTTTCTTTAACATATTAAAGATGGCACCTTTTTGAATGTTTTTATGCCGAAAAAAATTTTTTACCATTTTTTATCAAACCTTTTTAATTGCCTTTTTTCTAAATGTGTCTATACAATTCTATATACGGTACATAGTTTGTGTACACAGCTCCTCCGAAACCGTTCAATCGATCGATCTGAAACTATACACACATCTTCTACACAATATTGAAAATATTTTGTAACAAAAATATCACCTTTTTAACTTAGCCATTTTTTCTACATTATTGTATCCAATTCCCTATCATTTCTACTTTACACTCTACTTTTCTATCTCTGCCTAAATTAGTATACATGTTTAGCACAACGAGATGAAGAAATAATGCTATAGACTTTCAAATTCTCATTAATGTTTCTTGGCTTGGTGACAGCTTCACATTTCTGCATCTTCGCTGTTTGGCCCATATTCGACGGGCGTATTTTGTGACTTGCGGCACTCTTGTTTAACATTGATATACAGTCAAGTAAAAACGATGTTCCTGCAGACTTTTCAGAACTTTCACATTTACAGCTGGGTAGGCTGTAGTTCTATAACTCTTTTATATTCTCTCAGAATATAAAAGACAGATGACATGGTAAAAGAAATCCGTAGAGCTGAGCCTTTCCAAGCTAAACTCTGATTATATTTCATTACACTGCATTACATAATAGTTATGACGGAGTAGTCTTTCCAAATGTGCGTTTGAAGCGTTCTTTGTTTACTTTCAACTTTAAGCATTTTGCTAATACACACTTTATTAGGCAAGTTCATTGTACTATTTGTGTGTCGTGTTGTAGAATTGTCTCTCAATAACAATAGAGCGAAGTATGAACGTCAACACCCTGCAGTTTTTTTACTATACTTTAGTGCGAAATGTTATTAGCACAATTTTACTGTGTATCTGTTGCCTAGTCGAGAACATCACCGACCCTAGCTTTACGTTTTCCGCATTATAGACAACATATTGTACTATATCGCTACACCACGATTCACATTAAAAATGTGCGTAATAGCATTTGCACTTCGCGCACTAAGATATATAAAAACCCTGCAGGGTGTTGACGTTCATACTTCGCTATATTGTTATTGAGAGATAATTCTACAATATGACACAAAAATATTACAATAAACTTTCTTAATAACGTGTGTATTAGCAAAATTCTCAGGTAACTCTCCACGAAGCAGAACGTAAACAAAGAACGCTTCAAACGCACATTTGGAAAGACTACTCCGTCATAACTCTTATGTAATGCAGCGCAACGAAATGTAATTGTATCCCCCGGACGGATACTATGGATTTGACAGCGGGCCGCGTCCACGTCCGCGTCCGCGTCCGCCGCAGACACTTCTTGTCCGGAGCATAACTCGAACACCCTTTGGAATATTTTCATGAAACTTCACACATGCATAGACCACGACCCGAAGGTGTGTCGCGCACAAAAATGACAACTCTTGCATACCTAATTTTTTTAGTTATCTCCCTTTTTTGTTTCTGGCACTGATTTCGTGTCCGGAGCATAACTCCACCACCCTTTGGAATATTTTCATGAAACTTCACACATGCATAGACCACGACCCGAAGGTGTGTCGCGCACAAGAATGACAACTCTTGCATAGCTAATGTTTTAGTTATCTCCATTTTTAGCTCGACTATTCGAAGAATAAGTAGAGCTTATGTTGTCACCCCGGCGTCGGCGTCGGCGTCGGCGTCGGCGTCACCGTCACGCCTTGGTTAAGGTTTTTAGTCAAGCTTGTATATGGAATACTACTGGCCCTACACCCACCATACTTGGACAACTTCATCTCCTAGTGATGTACATCAATAACCCCTGATCTATATTTGACCTTGACCTACATTTCCTCTTGAATTACTTGGTTAATTCCCCTTGGTTAAGGTTTTTATTCAACCTTGGTTAAGGTTTTTAGTCAAGTTTGTATATGCAATACTACTGGCCCTACACCCACCATACTTGGGACAACTTCATCTCCTAGTCATGCACATCAATAACCCCTGATCTATATTTGACCTTGACCTACATTTCCTCTTGAATTACTTACTTAATTTCCCCTCCCTTGGTTAAGGTTTTTAGTCAACTTTGGTTAAGGTTTTTTTTCAAGCTTGTACATTGAATACTATTGTGCATCCAGACACCATACTTCGACAACCTTTTCTCATAGGTATGTACATCAATAACCCCTGATCTATATTTGACCTTCACCTACATTTCCTCTTCAATTACTTACTTAATTCCTTTTGGTTAAGGTTTTTAGTCAACATTCATATATGGACTACTGGCCCTACACCCACCATACTTGGACAACTTCATCTCCTAGTGATGTACATCAACAACCCCTGATCTATATTTGACCTTGACCTACATTTCCTCTTGAATTGTTAATTCCCTTGGTCAACGTTTTTAGTCAAGCTTGTAGATGGAATACTCCTGGCCCTACACCAACCATACTTGGACAACATCTCTAGTGATGTACATCAACAACCCCTGACCTATATTTGACCTTGACCTACATTTAACCTTGAATTACTTACTTAATTCCCCTTGGTTAAGGTTTTTACTCGACCTTGGTTAAGCTTTTTACTCAAGCTTGTACATGGAATACTATTGTGCATACAGACACCATAATTGGACAACCTTTTCTCATAGTGATGTACATCAATAACCCCTGATCTATATTTGACCTTGACCTACATTTTCCTCTTGAATTACTTACTTAATTCTCTTTGGTTAAGGTTTTTAGTCAAGCTTGTAGATGGAATACTCATAGCCCTACACCATCCATACTTGGACAACTTCATCTCCTAGTGATGTACATCAACAACCCCTGACCTATATTTGAGCTTGACCTACATTTAACCTTAAATTACTTACTTAATTCCCCTTGGTTAAGGTTTTTACTCAACCTTGGTTAAGGTTTTTGGTCAAGCTTGTAGATGGAATACTATTGTGCATACAGACACCATACTTGGATAACTTTTTCTCATATGGATGTACATCAATAACCCCTGACCTTTATTTTACCTTCACCTACATTTAACCTTCAATTACTTGGTTAATGTTTATAGTCAAGCTTGTATATGGAATACTTCTGGGCCTACATCAACCATACTTGGACAACTTCATCTCCTAGTGATGTACATCAATAATCCCTGACCTATATTTCACCTTGACCTACTTTTATCCTTGGATTACTTAGTTATCTCCCATTGGTTACGTTTTTTACTCAAGCTTGTATATGGAATACTCCTGGGCCTACAGCAACCATACTTGGAAAACCACGCATCTACGTCCAAGGTCAAGGTCACTGTTGAAGGTCAAAGGTCAAACCTATTTAAATTCCCTTCCGCTCTATATCTTCTACACTGATGCATGGATTATCAAATGGCTTGGCACAAATGTTTCTCATGATGAGAAGAAGGTGTGTCGCCATCAATAACCACGCACCTACGTCCAAGGTCAAGGTCACAGTTGAAGGTCAAAGGTCAAACCTATTGAAATTCCCTTCCGCTCTATATCTTCTACACTGATGCATGGATTATCAAATTGCTAACCACGCACCTACGTTCAAGGTCACAGTTGAAGGTCAAACCTATGGAAATTCCCTTCCGCTCTATATCTTCTACACCGATGCATGGATTATCAAATGGCTTGGCACAGATGTTTCTCATGTTGAGAAGGTGTGTCACAATCAATAACCACGCACCTACGTCCAAGGTCAAGGTCACAGTTGAAGGTCAAAGGTCAAACCTATTGAAATTCCCTTCCGCTCTATATCTTCTACACCGATGCATGGATTATCAAATGCCTTGGCACAAATGTTTCTCAGGATGAGAAGGTGTGTCACGATCAATAACCACACACCTACATCCAAGGTCAAGGTCACAGTTGAAGCTCAAAGGTAAACAATATTGAAATTCCCAAATGGCTTGGCACAAATGTTTCTCACGATGAGAAGGTGTGTCGCGATCAATAACCACGCACCTACGTCCAAGGTCAAGGTCACTGTTGAAAGTCAAAGGTCAAACCTATTGAAATTCCCTTCCTCTCTATGTCTTCTACACCGATGCATGGATTATCAAATGGCTTGGCACAAATGTTTCTCGTGATGAGAAGGTGTGTCCCGATCAATAACCACGCACCTATGTCCAAGGTCAAGGTCACAGTTGAAGGTCAAAGGTCAAACCTATTGAAATTCCCTTCCGCTCTATATCTTCTACACTGATGCATGGATTATCAAATTGCTAACCACGCACCTACGTACAAGGTCACAGTTGAAGGTCAAAGGTCAAACCTATTGGAATTCCCTTCCGCTCTATATCTTCTACACCGATGCATGGATTATCAAATGGCTTGGCACAGATGTTTCTCATGATGAGAAGGTGTGTCGCAATCAATAACCACGCACCTACGTCCAAGGTCAAGGTCACAGTTGAAGGTCAAAGGTCAAACCTATTGAAATTCCCTTCCGCTCTATATCTTCTACACCGATGCATGCATTATCAAATGCCTTGGCACAAATGTTTCTCAGGATGAGAAGGTGTGTCACGATCAATAACCACGCACCTACGTCCAAGGTCAAGGTCATAGTTGAAGGTCAAAGGTCAAACCTATTGAAATTCCCTTCCTCTATATCTTCTACACCGATGCATGGATTATCACACTATGCCCAGGGTCAAGGTCACAGACTTGATGCGTTTGAAACCTTAACGCTCGGCTAAATGGCTTATGATAAAAAATGCCTCGTTTTCTTTGGCTGCCAGTGGGGGTATTCGTGTGCCGACAGGCCACATTTCTAGTTTCCCTTGGTTAATGTTTTTAGTCAACCTTGGTTAAGGTTTTTATGTAGGCCGCAGCCACCTTCTTTGTCAAGCTATGTGTACATCGACACCCTCGTAGTCGAGCTATGCTGTTCTCCTACAGCTCTTTGTTTGTTTCTCGCACTGATTTCGTGTCCGGAGCATAACTCCACCACCCTTTGGAATATTTTCATGAAACTTCACACATGCATAGACCACGACCCGAAGGTGTGTCGCGCACCCACCATACTTGCACAACTTCATCTCCTAGTCATGCACATCAATAACCCCTGATCTATATTTGACCTTGACCTACATTTCCTCTTGAATTACTTACTTAATTCCCCTTGGTTAAGGTCTTTAGTCAACCTTGGTTAAGGTTTTTTTTCAAGCTTGTACATTGAATACTATTGTGCATCCAGACACCATACTTCGACAACCTTTTCTCATAGGTATGTACATCAATAACCCCTGATCTATATTTGACCTTCACCTACATTTCCTCTTCAATTACTTACTTAATTCCTTTTGGTTAAGGTTTTTAGTCAACCTTCTATATGGAATACTACTGGCCCTACACCCACCATACTTGGACAACTTCATCTTCTAGTGATGTACATCAACAACCCCTGATCTATATTTGACCTTGACCTACATTTCCTCTTGAATTGCTTAATTCCCCTTGGTTAACGTTTTTAGTCAAGCTTGTAGATGGAATACTCCTGGCCCTACACCAACCATACTTGGACAACTTCATCTCCTAGTGATGTACATCAACAACCCCTGACCTATATTTGACCTTGACCTACATTTAACCTTGAATTACTTACTTAAATCCCCTTGGTTAAGGTTTTTACTCGACCTTGGTTAAGCTTTTTACTCAAGCTTGTACATGGAATACTATTGTGCATACAGACACCATAATTGGACAACCTTTTCTCATAGTGATGTACATCAATAACCCCTGATCTATATTTGACCTTGACCTACATTTCCTCTTGAATTACTTACTTAATTCTCTTTGGTTAAGGTTTTTAGTCAAGCTTGTAGATGGAATACTCATGGCCCTACACCAACCATACTTGGACAACTTCATCTCCTAGTGATGTTCAACATCAACAACCCCTGACATATATTTGACCTTGACCTACATTTAACCTTAAATTACTTACTTAATTCCCCTTGGTTAAGGTTTTTACTCAACCTTGGTTAAGGTTTTTAGTCAAGCTTGTAGATGGAATACTATTGTGCATACAGACACCATACTTGGATAACTTTTTCTCATATGGATGTACATCAATAACCCCTGACCTTTATTTTACCTTCACCTACATTTAACCTTCAATTACTTGGTTAATGTTTATAGTCAAGCTTGTATATGGAATACTTCTGGGCCTACATCAACCATACTTGGACAACTTCATCTCCTAGTGATGTACATCAATAATCCCTGACCTATATTTCACCTTGACCTACTTTTATCCTTGGATTACTTAGTTATCTCCCATTGGTTACGTTTTTTACTCAAGCTTGTATATGGAATACTCCTGGGCCTACAGCAACCATACTTGGAAAACCACGCATCTACGTCCAAGGTCAATGTCACTGTTGAAGGTCAAAGGTCAAACCTATTGAAATTCCCTTCCGCTCTATATCTTCTACACTGATGCATGGATTATCAAATGGCTTGGCACAAATGTTTCTCATGATGAGAAGTGTGTCGCCATCAATAACCACGCACCTACTCCAAGGTCAAGGTCAAGTTGAAGGTCACAGTGAAACCATTAAATTCCCTTCCGGCCTATATCTTCTAAACACTGGAGCATGTTATCAAATTGCCTAATTAGCAAACCTTACTTCCAAGTCACAGTTGAAGGTCAAATATGGATCTTCGTTATCTCTACAACCGATGCATGGATTATCATGGTTGGCACAGTTATCCATTGTTAGAAGGTGTGTCACAATCATCCACCACGCACCTACGCCAAGGTTCAAGGTCACAGTTGAAGGTCAAAGGTACCTATTGAAATTCCCTTCCGCTCTATATCTTCTACACCGATGCATGGATTATCAAATGGCTTGGCACATGATATTTCTCTGTTGAGAAGGTGTGTCACAAATCAATAACACGCACCTACGTCCAAGGTCAAGGTCACAGTTGAAGGTCAAAGGTCAAACCTATTGAAATTCCCTTCCGCTCTATATCTTCTACCCGATGCATGGATTATCATGCCTTGGCACAAATGTTTCTCAGGATGAGCAAGGTGTGTCCACGATCAATAACCAAGGCACCTACATCCAAGGTGCAAGGTCACAGTTGAAGCTCAAAGGTAAACAATATTGAAATTCCCAAA